>CM076583.1:428486087-428625244 GCA_034641835.2 Pinus albicaulis | reverse complement strand
TAAAGAAACACACTTTACCTATGCTATGAAACCAACTCATAAAATAGAAGAAAATAGAGATCAATGACTTAAAAACAACCACTTTGAGGGGGAAACCTCATTTACATTACATAAATGAACAACTCTTGGATGACACGAATGACAAAACCTCCTTTCTATATATAGGAGTCCATGGGGTCATAATATAATCCTAGCTGACCCAACAATAATAATGTAAGGGCACAACAATAACAATAGTGGGCTATTATGAGCCACAATAATAACAATATGGGGACTACATGGGTACAACAATAACAATAAGGGGGTTACACTAACAAAAATAAGGGACTACGCTAGTAATATAGGGCCCTAACATGCCCCTCTCCTTAAAAAAAGTGTTGTCCTCAACACTTGAGTAGTTTTGGATGCTTCTTTATAAAATTTTCATCCTCCCATGTGGAATCTTCAGTGGGTAAGTTATTCCACTTGATGAGATACTCTGAAATTGATCGATTTCGTAGCTGTCGAGTTCTTATTTCTGTGACTACTTCAGGTTCCAATATGATTTTTCCTTCCTCATCAAGTTCTGGCAATATTGTTTGAACCAAAAGTTTGTCACTTATAACCTTCTTTAAGCATGAAACATGGAAAACAGGGTGCACTTAGGAAGATGTAGGAAGCTCCAATTTGTATGCCATAGTACCAATATTTTTCAACACCTTGCAAGGACCATAGTAATTTAGCGATAATTTATTACCATTCTTAACTTGCTTGAGGGACATTAGTTTGTATGGTTGTAGCCGTAAAAATACCCAATTTCCTACATCAAAATTTCTCTCGCTGCGATGTTGATTTTCCTGTTGTTTCATTCAATTATGTGCCGAATTTAGGTTATCCTTTAAGAGTTGGAGAACTTGTTGTTGATGATCGATGTGATATTCCACTGCTTGAACCTTAGAATTTTCTCTTAAAGATGATGTGATGGACGATGGATGATGTCCATAAAGTGCCATAAATGGGGTCATTTTTGCTACAGTGTGGAAGGAAGTGTTATACCACCATTTAGCTAGAGGTAACCAATTTACCCATTGTGTTTATTTATCATATACAAAGAAATGAAGATATCATTCTAAACATGTGTTCACTACTCAGTTTTCCCATCGGATTGAGGATGATAAGATGAGATATGAGCTAGTCAAGAAAATAATGGGATCTTTATCACTTACAATAATCTTTGGGTTTCCATGTAGCTTTTGAATTGTTTCCATAAATGTGGTAGCAACTATACTCGCTTTAAATAGATGAGATAATGCACAAAAGTGTGCATACTTGGTTAATCTATACCAAGATGAAACTCTTTCTTTCAGAGTTAGGTATTAACCTGTGATAAAATCCATTGAAACATCCTCCCAACATTGATTTGAAATGGATAAAGGATGTAGTAGACCTGAGGTCTTAATTGTCTCAACTTTATTTTTCTTGCAAACCAAACATTCTGTCATAAACTTTTGAATATCAAATTTAAGGTCATCCCAATAAAATTCTTTCTTCACCCTGTGGTAAGTTTTTAAAAATCCCGAGTGTCCTCCTAAGGGAGAGGTGTGTAATTCCAAAAGAATCTTTTGTTTTAGTTAGGAATTCTTCCAAAGGTATAAGCGATCTTTGTATCATAGGAATCATTTTTCCAACTAAACGTATTATATGTACTGAAATCTTGCTGCAAATTTTGAATGAATGTTCATACTTCTTCGTCATTCTTCCATTCCTCTCTTTCTTTGGTTATCGAATCAGGTTAGATTATAGAAAAGGCACAAAGCAATGCTTCCACATCCTCATCCTTTCTTGAGAGTGCATCTGCAACAACATTTAACTTCCCTTTTTTTATAGATGATTTCAAAGTCATAACCCAACATCTTTGTGACCCATTTTTGCTGCTCTTCTGAAGATAGCCTTTGTTCCAAAAATTATTTAAGACTATCACGATCAGTTTTTATCTTGAAGTGTCTTCCCATTAGGTAAGGTCACCATTTCTTTAGTGCATGTAGTATTGCCAAAAATTTCTTCTCATAAATAGCTTTTTGTAAATACTTTCCTTTGATTGGAAGGATTTCAAAAGCAATGGGTCTTCCTTCTTACATTAAAACAACACCAATTCCATTACTTGAGGCATCACATTCCACAATAAAGGTTTTTGTGAATTCTGGCGTAAATAAGATTGGTGCTTGGCACATTGCCTCTTTAAGATGTTCAAAGGCCTTAGTTTGTTCAAGAGTCCATGAAAATGCATCTTTCTTCAATAATGTTGTTAGAGGTGCTGATATTCTCCCATAATTCTTAACAAAGTTGTGATAATACCCTGTTAACTCGAGAAATACTCGCAAATGCTTTATGGTTATGGGGACTTTGCATTCCTTAATGGCTTTAATTTTTTTAGGGTCTACCTTAACACCCTCCTGAGATACAATATGACCCAGATATTCTACCTCTTATACTCCAAAGAAACATTTGGAGGTTTTTGCATATAATTATTTCTCCTCCAATAGTTTGAGCACCTTGTCAAAGTGTTGAACATGATCCTTCCAAGACATGTTATAGATTAGTATATCATCAAAAAATACTAACACAAATTTTCTAAGGAAGGGTTTGAAAATGGAATTCATCGACCCTTGAAATGTAGAAGGTGCATTGGTAAGGCCAAAAGGCATGACCAAAAATTCATAATGACCCTCATGAGTTCGAAATGTTGTTTTCAGAATGTCTTCAGTCTTCATTCTAATTTGATGATATCTTGAATGAAGATCCAACTTGGTGAAATAAATTGCACCATGTAATTCATCAATTAGAGGAATGGGAAATTTATCTTTAATACTGAGCTTATCGAGCTCCCTATAATCTGCACAAATGCACCATGATCCATCCTTCTTGTGCACCAATACTACTGGAGCAACAAAAGAACTTTGACTAGGTTGAATTATACCGGCCTCTAGCATTTTTGCAATCATACGTTTAATTTCTCTCTT
Source organism: Pinus albicaulis (assembly GCA_034641835.2). Lineage (NCBI taxonomy): Eukaryota > Viridiplantae > Streptophyta > Pinopsida > Pinales > Pinaceae > Pinus > Pinus albicaulis. The sequence goes on along the minus strand of CM076583.1, from coordinate 428,622,245 downwards.
TTGGACATAAGGATATCTACAAGGCGTGATGTTTGGAGGAACGCTTTCTAAAATCAAATGAATAGCATGATCATAATCACAAATAGGTGGGAGTCCTTTGGGAGTTTCAAACACCTTGGAATGACTATCTAAGAATTTCTGGAGATCTGGAGAAATAAATGATTTTGATGTTGGAACTTCTAGTGAGCATAGTTGTGCAATGATGCCACATTATTATTTCTTCAGAAGCTTTGTCATGACATTAGAGCTTATTATCTTTCTTGGCTTCCTTGCGATACCCTGTAATTCAACTTCCTTTCCTTCCAAATTTTTTTTCAAGAAAAGTTCTTGAAAATTAAAAGCTACCATCCCTAAAGATTGCAACCATTGTATTCCTAGTACAACATCAGCACCACCCATTGGAATGGAAAGCATTTGACTATTCAATACAAATTCCCCCATGGTTAGCTTGATAGTATGGCACTTTCTAGAGAAATTTATAGTTCCTCCATTTGCCACCATCACTTGACACTCTGGCACTCGGTATAAGAAGCAATTCAATTCCTTGGCTACCTTACAATGAATAAAATTATGGGTACTACCTGAATCAATAAGCACTATCACATTTTTCTTCTTGATATGTCCTTCTATATTGAGAGTTTGAGGAATGGTAATTCCTACCAATGCATTATAGGATATGGTCGGAGGATATGGTCGGATTCATTTATTCTTCCTCTAGGGTTGGTTGCTTGTGTATATCCTTTTCTTTTTAAGTTTCTTGTTCCTTTTCTTCCTCCTCTTCACGATCTATGTAAAATAATTTCCTCAGCACACATGACATTTAGTATATTTTCTATCACAACTATAGGAAATCCCTTTTGCTCTTTTTTCTTCCAATTTTTGTGGTATCAACCTTGTAGGTTGTGGAAGTCTAGGAGTAGCAACACTTCCATCTTTATAGTTGTGAGTGGTAGGCTTCCTTGTTGCCATAATTTTCTTTCAATTTTTCTTGCCAACCCGAATGCCTTCTCCAATGTATTAGGTTCCCAAATGCAAACCTCATGTTGGATGTTATCCTTTAGAGTCCCTATGAAGAAATCAATCCTATGTTCCTCCTGAATATTATTTACCCTTATATTCAATTTTTGGAAGTCCTCAATGTGCTCGATCATTGAACCCTTTGTTTGAGATTTATCGATTGGCTAAAGAAGGTGTTGCTCTTTGTATCCTCATAATGTGCTATCATTTCCTTCATAAAAATTGACCAAGTGACCAGTTGTTTACGAGAAAAAAATCCATTGATACAATACAAATTGATTTTGTTCTAAATATAAAGTTGCAATGTGTACCTTTTGTGTGTTTTGCGTATTATGGAGCTCAAAGTATTGCTCCATTTGTAGTATCCAAGTTATCACATCCTTGCCATAAAACTTCCTCATATCTATATTTGGAATATGGTGGGTCTTAAATCCCAAATTAGAGTCTATGAATTCATGATTAACATTTATTTTGTCCTCATCGTGAGTTTCCTCTACTATTTTTTCGCCATTAGGAAGCTTTTCTTGTAGCAACTTTGCCAACCCTTCCTTCAAACGTTCCATGTCTTTCTTCAAATATTCCATGCTGCCTTCTATACCATCCATCTTAACTTCCATGCCATTCTTCAAACCATCCATATTAGCTTCCACACATTTCTTCAAACCATCCATATTAGCTTCCACACATTTCTTCAAACCATCCATCTTAGCTTCCACACCATCCATATTAACTTCCACGTATTTCTTCAAACCGTCCATCTTAGATTCCATGTTGCCTTCTATACCATCCATCTTAGCTTCCATTCCATTCTTAAAACTATCTCTCTTAGCTTCCATGCCTTTCTTCAAACTATCCATCTTAGCTTCCATGCCTTTCTTCAAATCATCCATCTTAGCTGCCATTTCATTTTTTGTTACTCTTTGCGAGAGTGAAATTTGTTGTGCTTGTTCTTGTAATTTTAATATATCATGTTGCACTTATTCATCTTCATGAGTCATAGTAGAGCCTTATGTTACGTGGATTAATCTCTCTTGCAGACAAGAGCGATCTCCCTAGTAATCAGCGAGTAGCTAGAAACAAACATCCATTTGGAAACCTTTTCTTCTAGATTAATTACATTTCAAAATTATTATAAGAAAGTAGAGAGGACATGCCCTTACCTTCAAATCTAAATGTTCGATGTAGTCTTTTATCCCATCGCTCCAAAGTGATTTCTCCAATAAGTAGAACCTACAATCAAAGGCAAGACAAAAGGATCAAAGCATCTACAACATATAATAATCAAGAAAATCTAATCCAACTTAGTGATCAAGGAGTCTAAGTATTGATGTTATTTCAATAAGCATAAGAACAACTCAGTGAGAAAAATAAATCCATATGTATTATCTTGAATAAAAAGAGTAATCTTACAACCTGATACCTTGATGTCGTATAGATTTCTCTCGGGATCCTGAACAATTTTTTCTCCTTCAGTTTGATAAACCTTCCTCTTTGAATACCAGCATGGAGTTATAGACACAAGGGTGTGATCATTCTCATGCCAACAACAACTCACTAGTGTAGAAAGTATGCACTCTTATGAATTCACTTCAGCAATTCATTTACAATCTACCTTTCAACCTGAAACTTGAGCTCAATTTATAGGGAAATGGAGGTAGTTTCAGTTCCATGAAGAGGGGGATGGATTCCTCTCATGAAGGGATTTGAGCTCCATGGACCAAGGGATAAGCTCCATGAGTGGAGGGATAAAGCTTGAATTGATCACGACTCTACAAGCTTATAGTTGGGAGAATATTCGACCAGCTAGGCTTCTAGAATTTATTTTTTCCTCTTATTTGCTTTTCACGGGGGTGCGCAGGTAATAGTGGCAAAAATTACCAGGATAGCTGCAGTTTATGGACTAATCAATAACAGATGCGCGGGGAAAGGATAGAAAAACTGCGCAAGTAGACTTTTAAGGGTTTTACAGAGCTTTTCTCCAATTCCAAGACTTGATTTAGGAACATTGGTGTTTTTTGACCTCTAAGGGAACATGATGTAGGTGTTGATAGACCTATATAAGCAGTCAAATGTCATGGTGACAAAATAACATGTAACATACTGCCCCCTAAAGTGCAAAGTCTGAGGTTGTTCTGAAGAGTGAAGTGCTTTATCATTCCAATGATTGGATTGGAGACACCAGTCGAAAACCTGTAAAAACATTCAATGCAAATATATATATATATATATATATATATATATATATATCATCACTGAGGTAGGCATTCCCATACTCAAATCAAAACTAACTAAATGTTCTGGTACATATATGGTTTCAATATTACATCAAAAGTAGACACAGTGTGGGTGCATATATCTGTTATGAGTAGTCTACTGTATCATGAATAATAAAACTCCTCGTAGCCTGGATGGTGGAAACTAGATCTAAGGTCTTGATTTCTACTTCCCGAACTAGTACGAATCTATCCATGCGATTGATTGGGTTGAAGTTGAACATGGTAGAAACCAATTGATTACCGGTCAATGATGTGAACCATTAATAAGTGTGAGAGAAGCCACTAATAATGACAATGGCTCTCAAAGTACTCTAGTACAATATATGAAGTGTGAATGAATGATTTGCAGTCGAACACTCATAGAATCGTTCGATCGAAGGTCAATGATGCAACCTGTCGTTGAATGTGAGAAACCTGCCATTAGAGCATGCAGATCCCAAGGTACTAATAGGATTCTAGATCAACTTTCTGTTAGGGTCCTATAATAATAGGGTTCATAATTTTTGAATTGACTATGATTAGTCTTATAAATATGTACATACCTTGCTTTCTGCAAGTTTTTTTCCCATATTTAAAAATAATTAAAAATGAAAAGAGGGTAAAAGTCCTAAAAGAAAGATCAAAGGACTAGAAAAGAAAAGATAAAAAAGAATAAAAAATGGACCCCAAAGACAAAAAAGAGATAACAATAAGATATGAAAGTGATGCAAGTCAAAATGCCACTACTTTTACTTTTACTGCAAAAATCATGATTATGTGTAGATTGTTCAAAATGCCATAATCCATGATGAGTAAAATAGTTTAATCTTAACTTTTTCATGCTTTGAATTTTATGTTTATAGATAGAGAATAAAGATTTGTCAAATAGTTTAAACTTGACAAATCAGTAGATAGTTAGAGAATAAATGAGGAGCTCAATAGTTCAATCTGAGCCCTTGGATGAAATAAGGTTAGATTTAGATATTTTATGCTTTGAAAGAAAAATGGATTTAGGGTTGCAAGCTCAAATGCACCCATGCAAATAATAAATTTTTTTAGGATAATGATGGGTAGGTAGAAATCAGTTGTACAAAGGCATGTAATAAAACTTCATTTGGTAAAAAATATAAATTTCCCCTCCCCTCAAAGTATTCAATACTCAAAACCTTTAGTTAAAATGGCTCAGAGCATTTCTCTGACTTTTGTTGGGACCGCACCTAAAGCTCAATAATTGATTGGTAATAAGTATTGAATTCCCTTCACAATCACCCTTTTCCTCAATATTATTCCATTTTCCTAAGTTAAAACACTTTTGCTTAGGGAAAGTAAAAAATCCCCTTTAACTAATTTCATTTCATGCAAAAACATTCAAAAACCCACTAAATACAAATTATCCTAAGTATTATGTGTAAATATTTAAAATGAGACCATTATTGTGCTCAAATGCCTATTTTTACATTGTGCTTAGTTTATTTTATGTATTTCCATTCATTACACTCATTTCATGTTAACTTTAATTTAATATATTAATTTATTTATAAAAACCCCTTCCCGTATATATATTAACTCATTTATTAAAATATCTCAAATCCATTATACTAATGTTTAACCTAAGGTTTTAAATCCCATGTGTTAATATTACCCTGCCTATCTCCTAAAGGTTAAACACATTGTATATAATAAAACCCGCCTTCACAATACACATGAATATTACACATTTAATGTGTGAATTCATATATCCCACTATCATATTATAACATTAGTTTATACGTTTAAACTATGTTTAAACGTATTAACCCGACCCCGCCACATATAAACCCTCGGGCCCCATGCCCCATACGATGAGCAAATCCTTTGCTTTTTCATAGCCGTTCGCATTGCTTCACCCAGATCCGATGATCCATGTTCAATATCGCAATTCCAATTGCGCCGAGAATAATCAAATTGAAACTTGCGAAATGGGCAGTTTCGTCACACTCTCCCCCCTTCACGTGGTGTTAAATCATTGGATCGCATCCGGTCCAAATAAACCATTTACCGCTCTGAGCTTGTGCGATAAACTACTGATGGTTTTCTCCTCTCGGTGCCAAAACCACCTTCTGTCTGACTTGACCCGCATTCAATGCAGAACCCATTTAAACATAAAACGCTATAAAACTTCATAATCATTCAATTTTAAACCTTTTCTGAGTTTTTTGTGTGTTTAAGCCTTCCTGAATGAAAAACAAGTGTTGTACTCCATTTTTATACGCAAAGAAAAAGAAAACACCAGTAAATTGCTACTGAGACTGCCTAAAGTCTCCATTTTACTTCCAAGGACTTCGACAGCCATTAGAAAGCTCTCTGATGCCTCGCCAACCTTGTTTCAAAACCTAATACCTGCAAAAAACAAGTATTTTTCAAGAAAATAACCTTCTTATTATCAAAAAAGAGCTATTGAACCTTGTAAATCCTAGTTTGCCCACATAAAAAGCCTTATTTGCCTTCAAAGAACGATGCCTGTAAAACCTTGATAAAATTTATCTTTTGATACTATCTCTTGTTTTAAAACGAAATTAAAGAAGTTTTAGCCTTTGCAGATCTAATAGAACTTCTAATGAATCCAAAAAACCCTTTTGCAAATAATCAGAACCCTCTGTACATGAATCAAATTGATTTTTAAGTCCAGTTTATCCAAAAGAGAAAAGAAACCCTGGTTATTTCATTTTCTGAGTCTGTAAAGAGTTTGAAGATCAAATTTGAAACCAAATTGAAAGTTTTAACCAAAATAAAGCCTAATTGTACCCTTTGTTGTTCAATAAACCTCTGTTAAAGCCAAAAATACCTTTTGTAAACAGTTTAAGCTTACAAAAGAGTACAAAAAGGCCTAAATACAGAGTTTTAAGCATCCGGAAAGTCTGAAGTGTCAAAATCAAATCCAACAATGGCTTCTAAAACCACCATTGTCATAAATCCTCTACAACCTCCTGTTGTAGATGTGGAACATACACCTCTAGCTGATATAGATTACAAGATAGCTGATCCAGTGATAGAATTCAATCTACTAGACCTCCATTGCTGGAGTCTAGAAAAATCATTATATGAGGGAGATGAAGTTCAGATTTGGGAGTCAAATCTAGCCAAGTATGTAGTTCCACATACTCATCAGTGTCCAGAAGTCATTAGGCTATGTCAAACCTATTATTCACCTGACCAAAGAGCTATGGTTGATGCTAATAAAGAAGTATTGTTCACTATAACTGCAGAGTCTATAAACGTAATGCTTCAGCTCAAACCAGATCCCAATGCAGTTCCATTATCCATAGAAGCACTCACAGAGCTCTATATTCAGTTATATTTTCCTAAGAGATTTCAGATTTTCCAAAATTTCATGCCTGCATATGTTGAAATCCAAAAGATAAACCCTCCTTATTCTACTTCCAAATTTTCTGAAGGGTCAAGGGATGTCATCTCTATGCTATCCTTTATCTTAGGTTATTTTACTGATGAGCATACAGATGAATCAATTCTTGGTTTTCTATCTACCTTTGTGCCTGGTCAACCTCCTTCTGTCATTTACAATTATTGTTACACTAAAATTTATCACCATGATATTTAGCTATCTGTATGGGTTCATCATTACCTATTTAATGCTCCCTTAGAGGTCCAAAACCATAAAGTTCCTAAAACAAGTCTTGGAATTGGAGAAAAGCTCATTAAAACCCTAAAAATCCTAACTCCACACTTTTCCTAGTCCTTACCTGTGGTATAGCGGTTTCTTGCTCTATAAACTGTGGCACATCCCACACGTTCTGCTTATTAAAAATGCGGACTCTTGTAAAATGTAAAATAAAAGAAAAGTAAGTTCTAGAAGCCCAGCTGCTCAAATATTCTCCCAGCTGGAGGCTTCTAGAAGCGTAATCAGGTCAAGCTTCATCCTTTCATTCATGAACCTTTATCCCTTCATTAATGGAGATTATCCCTTGGTATTTGGAGCTAAAATCCCTTCATGAAAGGAATTTATCCCCCTCTCTATGGAACTGAAACCTCCTTCATTCTCCTATAAATTGAACTCATGTTTCAGTCTCAAGGGTAGACTATAGATTGCATAAGGTAATTGCTAAAGAAATTCCCAAGAGAGCATACTCTCTACACTAGTCATCATTAGCATGAGAATGATCACACACTCATGTCCATAACTTAGAACTTGGTTGTTTTGAGGTGAATTGCTGAAGAAATTATACTCTCTATACTTGGCATCAATGGTATGAGAACAATTACATACTCATATCCATATTTTTATGCTAGTTCAAAGAGGGGAAGGCTTGTCAAACCGATGGAAAACGACGGTTCATGACCCCGGAAGAACCTGTATGACATCAAGGCGACAAGGTTGTAAGGTTACTTCTTATCACACAAGTTAATACAAATGGATTCTATTTTCTCATTAAGTTGTTCATATATCTATTTGAGGAATTTAATTATTGGATTCCTTGATCACTGAGATAGATTAGTGTTTCTGAATTATTATATGATGCAGGTGCTTTTAATCTTTTTCCTATCTTTGAATGTAGGTCTTACATGCTGAATTGACCTCTTTTGGAGCTACTGGATTAAAGATTACAACAAGCGTTGGACTTCAGGTAGGGGCATGTCCTCATACTTTGTTGTTTAATAATTTTGAATCACAAATGATCTAGAGAAAATGGTTTGCATTTGGATGTTTGTTTCTAGATATCCTTAGGATAATAGGGAGATCGCTCTAGTCCGCAAGAGGGATTAATCCGCGTAACAAAATGACGACTCCATTGGGGACTAGAACTTATTTTTCCTTTTCATTTTTCAGTTTGAATTTTAAGAGTCTTATGATTTTTATTAGTCTAAAAACTGGGTTGGGTAGATAACTTATCAGAATCCCTGAAAAGAAAATCTAAATTTTTATTTTCTCTGTATTTTTCCTGGCCTCCGCAGTTTTTATTTAAAGACAGTGCGGTAGCCTTCGCAGATTTTAGTTCAGAATAGTGCGGTACCGCACTGTTCTCCATTGAAACTTGCAGACTTGTGGAAATTTTTTGAAAAGTTAAGGATTCTCTTTTTAGGATCCAGATCACATGATTCTCTATGTTTGCCCCAACTTGTCTTGACTGCCAAAGTCTTATGTGTGATTTTCTTTCAACAACTTTTGCGTCAGTATCCGTTAAGTTAATTGGGTGTTTTGAGTCTCTTTTTTGAGAAACTCTTAATTTTATTTCCTTTGGTTATTACTTTGAGGTTTGTCTTAGTATCTTAACAATTTTGGATCTTTTTTCTTTTGTTTTTGCAAAAAAAATTCCCCTCATTCGTCGAGGTGGGGGGGGGGGGGGGGGCAGCTAAATTGTGTCTGAGTGTTATTCGCCTTTGAGTGTTTTTATTTTTTGACCTTTGGAATTCTCACCCAATTTTCTTTACTTACACTTGATTGGTTCTTAGATTACATTGGAATAATCTTGTGTCTGAGAATTCTCTTGCATAGATTACATTTGCATAATTAGAATTGTCATTTTCAGAATATGAACGAAAAATGTGCATAGATTACATTTGCATACTTTTCAAGTGAATTGTGCATAGATTACAAGTGCATAGTTTACATTATGGAAAAATTAATCGTAGATTTAGATCAGTTTCTTTGATTTGAGTTTACATGTTTTTATGCTTGTTTTAAAAACATAAAAATAAAAAATTGGAATTGAAAAAGCATTAGTTTTTCTTGATAAAATTAGTGCATTAGATAATTTGTTATATTTTCTCTTATTTATCAATTTTTGCATTGTTGGAAGTGAATGGAAACTCTCTCCTTACTTTAGTTGGGATTCATCGAATTGAAAAGATTACATTATCATAGTCGATTGCATTCAGTTTTGGGTCAGGTCATAACACCACTGGTTTCATATCCATTTACCCTTTGAGTAATTACCAACCCAAATAACATAACGCTTAATAAAATTCATCTAGAAATTTTTATATTTTCTAGGGCTCTTTCCACCAATTTAGCTTAGGCTAGTGCTTTGGAATAGGTTGTAGTTAACTTTCCAAAGCAACTAAACAAACAAGTAGCAATATTGCGGTAGGAAAAATTCCAATTATTGCAATTGTGCTCTCAGAAGCTCTTCTTAAAAGAGTCAAGCACGAGATCATGTCGAAACTAGTGATGCAATTGTACCTATGTCATTGAGAAAGATAGTAGATGTGCACGTATTAAAAATGGTAAACCTAGGATAGATCATTGTCTAGGAGCCTGGGGTCACTTGTTGGTAAACCTTGGATTATATCAAGGAGCCTTCAAGGGGATTGAGCTTGTTACTCTGCCCTTGCATGTATATCGGATCGTAGACTGTTCCCCGAGGTATAATTTTCTCAGTTGGTGACCTTAGTGGCCATAATCTTTAGGACTTTTCCCAAGGTGACAGTGGAGGGAAGGTCCCACTGTACCTAGAGCAGACGTCGGCTAGACTCACTTGGACTCTCCGGAGCGTTCTTTTCACTCGAGATGGTTTAAGTGGAGAAACTTGCACCGGTCTATTTCATTAAGTAGGTTGTCAGGGTAACTGTTCCAACCGCCATATCTGCATTAAAATTATACGATGTTGGATTTCATCACCAACTAGTGTTTTTAGTGTGGGAATCTACTGTTTGTGTGTGGTTTGACCCCTAAATTTGTTAGCGCGTGTTCATTTGTTTGTTTTTACTTTTAGAGACCTTAGGTGTGAATTGTGAATTGCAAATATTTTTAAATTGTTAATAAAATTCACTGAAGTTGAATATAATGGCAACAGTTCCAGAATTTACCAACCAAGGAACCCCTCTTAATGAGAATCCTGGTACTTTTCCTTGCTTTGGAAATGTTGGTCCTCCTTATATGGCTACGTTGTCATTACCTGGATTTACAATAGGTTTACCAGTATGGTTATTTTCAACTTCATTAGCCTCGAATACTCCAATTGTTCCACCTCAACTGGATGCTTTACCTCAACAAAGTTCACCATCTCAACATCACCAACCTCATGTTGACCCTTTACCTTCTTCGCCCAACATGTCTTCCTCCCTTTCTTCCTCTTTGCTTGGTAAAAGCCTTGACGCTAGTAACTAGGTGGCTAAGAAGAAGAAGAAGAAGAAGCAAGATAAGAAAGAAGTCAACCAACCAAACATGGTTGTAAGTGTTGGTAGTGTTGAGGAAACTTCCAACATGCATCCCAAACCCAAATCCCCTTGCAATATTTGTAAGGGTGACCACTTCCTTATCAATTGTCTTGGGATTCCAAAGGTGTTGGAAGTATGGTCAGAAAGATCTCATCAACTTATCATTGATCCATCAACCAGTGATTGTCAGGTTCCTGGGAAAAAGGGTAAAGTTAGGTTTCCTTGTAGGTTATGCAAAGGGATTCATCAAACTCACATTTGCCCTCACATGGATGAAGCCTCAAAATTGTTGGAAAACCTTACTGTTCCATAGCGACAACTTCCAACTGGTTACTGTAAACTTTCTCCCAACCTACCGTCAGCTGACGAAGTGATTGATATAATTCCAAGTACAATCAATCCCACTCTTCCATTGGAGAGTGAAAATCATATCACTCAGGTTGATGATCCATTAGTTGATCAAGTGGTTGACTTGATTTCTCATCCGGTCGATCCCACTCTCCCTGAAGAGAGTGAAATTCATACCGCTCAGGTTCTTCTTGTTACATCAGATTCTTCTACGCCAAGGGCCATTTCACCTGTTTTTTCTGAGCCCCCTCCAAGTACCAAGGTATTTTTCTTTGATTGGAATCGATTGACAGAACCTCGTCTTCCTTCCTCCATCCCTTTCCAAATCATTGTGAAGGCTTGTGGTAAGAATGTGTGTCGCACAAATATAGCTGAAGGTGCTTCTGTTAGTATTTTATCCTCAACTTCTTGGAAAGCTTTAGGTTCCCCTTAGCTTGTGCTTGTTACACAAGATCTGTCGGCTTTTAACAAAACCATTAGTGAACCTTTAGGGATCATTCCTAAGTTTCCTCTTACCTTGGAAGGCAAAACTGTTTGTATTGATCTTATGGTAGTCCGAGGCCCCCCTTGGATTTCAATTTGCTCCTTGGGTGAGACTATATCTATGAAATGAAAGCTGTCATATTGACACTCTTTCGCGTGATGTCTTTCCCTCACAATGAAAACATTGTGACTGTTGACCAAATTTAATTCGCTAGTCTTGATTCAACTACCAATAATCCGACACCCCTAAATGTTCCTTATATGGAAGTGGTATCTACCCCGCCACAGGTTAATTATGTGGCAACCAGTCCCATGTTTTCAGTTACCGATGCAAGCGAGCCTCTCACTGTTTGCTCGTCTTCCTTTGACTTAGATCCGGTAATTGACATGGTAAACCCTATGGGATTATTTGAACACGATGTTCTTATCCCTTCCCTTGACATCAGTTCCTTCCAGAGAATTGTTCTTCCATCTGATGAAGACCTTTTGGAAGCCATGATCGAGGATTGTCCCTTGACATGTGTTATTTCTAGTTGGAAGCCATGACAAGGTTCCATGAGGATAGTTCCCTTTACTGTGTCAACCTCGTTAAAAAAATGAATCAGGCAACGAGGATGGTTCTTTTCCTGTGTCAACCTCATTAAAAAATGAAATAGGTTCCCCACGAGGAAAGTTTCTTTTATTGTGTCAACCTCATTAAAAAATGAATCAGTGCATCATGAGGATAGTTCCTGTTACTGTGTCAACCTCGTTAAAAAATGAAACAAGTTTTCCCACGAGGATAGTTCTTTTATTGTGTCAATCTCTTTAAAAAATGAAACAGGTCATTATGATCATAGTTCTTTTCCTGTGTCAAGCTCATTAAAAAATGAAACAAATCCTCTCCTAATTGAGTCGAGTCTTTGATTAGATCTCGTAAGTGTTAAGTCGAGTCTTTCCTCTGATCTCGTAAATGAACCTTCATTACATCCACGTATTAGTAACCAGTAGTCTACTTAGTTGAATGCAATGAAGCTTGGGGGGCATGTGCTCTAGCAAGTTACGCTTGGGGGGCATTAACACTTATTTCAAGCATGATTTTTCCTTTGTTTCAAGCTTGTGTAAAAATGAAACAAACCAATCCCAAGCACAATTTCCTTTGTTTCAAGCTTGTGTTAAAATGAAACAAACCACTCTCAAGCATAATTTTTCCTACGTTTCAAGCTTGTATAAAAATGAAACCTATCTTAAGTCCATTTCGGTTATTATTTTCATTACTCATTAAACTCATGAAAATATTGAGATTATTTTGCTATTTTTCATTTTCGTAAAACACATGAAAATGCCGAGTTCTTTCCGTCTTTTCCTGCTCGTAAATTAAATTGAAAGTTGACTATATGAGTATACTTTTATCACTTTTTTGGGCTCTTTAAAAATACAAAAAAGTGAAACCTCGGAGTTCTCTTTTAAGCCCTTTTCAGACTCTCTAAATATGAAAAGATCGATGAGTACTTGAATATTCGAACTCATTAAAGGAAATGAACAATCATCCCTTCAGTATAAGCTTACCCCTTTTCCGGACTGAAATGGACTATTTACGAAAAATGTATACGTTGAATAATCATGGTCAACAGAGTTCTCTCCTGTATTATTTTATCTTTTTTTGGGCTTGAGAGAATAAATTTATGAAAAAGTACACCCACAAAGTTTTCTTAAGTTTTTCTTTTGACTCACTAAAACTGAAAAACATCGAGTTTCACCTATACTGGACTCGTTAAAACTTAACAGTAAAGGACCCGTCGATTACAAACAGAAAAGAACCACTCCTTCTTAGGGTTTGATTTTAATACTAATTTGGACTCATCCGAAGGATGAGCTTATACAACAAGCAAATGTTATCCTTCTCAAGCTTGTCAAAAATAAAGAGGTACTTGCCAGAAATGGTGGGGGAAAAAGAGAGAAAATGAATCCAGTTGTCATACTTTGTTCCAAAAAGTAGTATACCACTCTTGAACGTGACACTTTTGTCACACTCATACTTGGGTTGGGAAAATCCTTTGTCTAACAGTTAATCAAACCACATTGAAAGTCTTCAGCCAGTTTCTGGGTATTAGCTTTAGGTCAATTTTCACCAAACCATTTGCAGTGTCATTATGTGTTCAAGAGACAGTTCAAATAAACCATTTATTGCAAACATTTGTCTCCATTCACATTGACCATCCCTGAGTCAGTCCTTGCTAAAAATTTCTTCAAAACTTGATCTAATGGTTTCGTGTCGTGGGCTTTCCTACGACGGGTCACTTTCTATTGATGACAACACATCATCTAGAAAGTTGACCTAGAATCCTATCAGTACCTTGGGATCTGCATACTCTAATGGAAGGTTTCTCACCTTCGACGACAGGTTACATCATTAACCTTCGATCGAATGATTCTGTGAAGTGTTCGACTCCAAATCATTCATTCACATTTCATGGATTGCACTGAGTACTTTGAGAGCCATTGTCATTATTGATGGTTTCTCTCACACTTGTTAACAGTTCACATCATTCATTGGTAATCAAGTGGTTTCGACCATGTTCGACTTCGACTTAATCAATCACATGGATAGAATCGTACTAGCTCGAGAAGCGGAAATCAATACCCTAGATCTAGTTTCCACCATCCAGGCTACGAGGAGTTCTATTATTCATAATACAGTAAACTACTTATGACAGATGGCTGCGTCCATGTTGTGTCTACTATTGACATAATTCTAAAATCATTTCTGTATCAGAACATGTAGTTAGTTTTGATCTAAGTATGGGAATTCCTACCTCAGCGATGATATACATATATATGTTTGCATTGAATGTTTTTTATAGGTTTCGATCGGTATGTCCGCAACCCAATCCTGAGAATGATAAAGCACTTCACTCTTTAGAACTACTTCAGACTTTGTGCTTTAGGGGGCAATCTATTACACTAAAATTTGTCACCATGACATTTAGCTATCTGTATGGGTTCATCATTATCTATTTTGTGCTCCCTTAGAGGTCCAAAACCATAAAGTTCCTAAACCAAGTCTTGGAATAGGAGAAAATCTCATTAAAATCCTAAAAATCCTAACTCCACACTTTTCCTAGTCCTTATCTGCGGTATCACGGTTTCTTGCTCTATAAAATGTGGCACATCCCGCACGTTCTACTTATTAAAAACTGCGGACTCTCGTAAAATGTAAAATAAAAGAAAAAGTAAGTTCTAGTAGCCCAACTGTTCGAATATTCTCCCAGCTGTAGGCTTCTAGAAGCGTAATTAGGTGGAGCTTCATCCTTTCATTCATGAAACTTTTCCCCTCATTAATCGAGATTATACCTTGGTATAATCAGCTAAAATCCCTTCATGAGAGGAATTTATCCCCCTCTTTATGTAATTGAAACCTCCTTCATTCTCCTATAAATTGAACTCATGTTTCAGTCTCAAGGGTAGATTATAGCTTGCATAAGGTAATTGCTGAAGAAATTCCCAAGAGAGCATATTCTCTACACTAGTCATCATTGGCATGAGAATGATCACACACTCATGTACATAACTTAGAACTCGGTTGTTTTGAGGTGAATTGTTGAAGAAATTATACTCTCTATACTTGGCATCAATGGTATGAGAACAATTACATACTCATATCCATATTTTTATGCTAGTTCAGAGAGGGGAAGCCTTGTCAAACCGATGGAAAACGACGGTTCATGACCCAGGAAGAACCTGTATGACATCAAGGCGACAAGGTTGTAAGGTTACTTCTTATCACACAAGTTAATACAAATGGATTCTATTTTCTCATTAAGTTGTTCATATATCTATTTGAGTAATTTAATTCTTGGATTCCTTGATCACTAAGATAGATTAGTGTTTTTGAATTATTATATGATGCAGGTGCTTTTAATCCTTTTCCTGTCTTTGAATGTAGGTCTTACATGCTGAATTGACCTCTTTTGGAGCGATTGGATTAAAGATCACAACAAGCGTTAGACTTCAGGTAGGGGCATGTCCTCATACTTTGTTGTTTAATAATTTTGAATCACAAATGATATAGAGAAAGTAGTGTGCATTTGGATGTTTTTTTCTAGATATCCTTAGGATACTAGGGATATCGCTCTTGTCCGCAAGAGGGATTAATCCACGTAACAATTATGCTGAATACATAGCTAATAATATTTATGACCAGCTTGTGAAATTGCCCATTGAAGGAGTTTTTAGATATTCATCCTTCCTCTTTCACATGTTCCTTTATTTTCAAGCAGATAAGTTGCCAATAAACCTTTAGAAATTGGATGTAGAAGGGAATCCACTATTAGTCATCTTTTGGACATCTCTAATAAGAAAAGAATCAACAAAATTCACTTATGTGGATTTCATAGATTGTTTTGTTCATCCATTGATAAACATGTTGACAAACAGCCTACAACCAAGAATCAATGATTAGGTAAAGAAAGTGTTACAGATGTCAGAGCAAAGTAGACCTGGAGATTGGTACCTTTGCCAAAATCATACAAAGATCAGAGTTTTTGGGTCAAATCTTTTACCTTATAAACTACCAAAATACTTGCCAATGAGAGTTTTTTCCTTAGAGTACATCAGGCAAATACTAAATTCAGATTCTATCAATTTCTTAGTTGCCAAAAGAAGACTCAATTTAAGTTAAAGAACCAGGGAGGACCTTTCATTTGCAATCACAGGGACGTAGGTACAGAGGCAGCAAAACAGTTGCTGGAATACAAATTTGAAGAAAGTTTCTTATGGAATTATGATCCTCAGGGAATACTCAGTAAAATGAGGCTAAAATGCAAATTGACCCCTTATATACATGATAAAAGGCCAGAGATTGAACAGTTTGATAATCAAGTAGAGTGGCTGGAAAATACCTTGATAGAAGTAGTAAAACAGGGTGATACTAGTCACACCTTGAAAACTATAAATCAAGAAGATAAATCTACCAAAAGAATCAGAGAAGAAAATACCTACACTGCTGAAACAACATAGACTAGGTTTAAACTCATATATAATAAGAAGCCTAAGCTCAATCCAGTGAACAAGGAAAAATAAGCAATTGAAATGCTAAATGAAGAAAACAAAGAGAAGAACACAGATGTTGCTACAGTTATTGTGAATGAGCAGGAAAATGATACTCTAGATACTCAAATGATTGAAAGACAACACAACATGGAAGCATCATCATCACAGAAAGTAGAAAGTACAGGTTTGGATATCAAAGAGAAATACAAAGAAATCAAGGCTAAGAATGAAGAGTTAAAGAATGAAATTTATTCATAGTATCTAAAGCAAACTCCAGGAAGTCAAAACAAGTTATTATCAGCTTTTAACTACACCAACAAGAAATTTCTTATGACAATGCTACAACCAATAGTGCCTAATCCTACAACAATAGCAGACTACAAGAAAGTTTACTTGGAAGTACCAATTGATAGTATTCATCCTTTAGATCAAATTGAGTTTCATAAGCAGAGCTCTAAAATGCTCTATTCTACTATGAATACCAAGGAAATGAGTGCCTAGAAACTTCATAACACTATAACCAATTTGAGAGATCAAATCAAGATTGAAGAAGCTTCTTCTTTTAACAAGGACACAAGAATCAAGTCCTTAGCAGAATTGGTAATTGAAGTAGGGTATGATCCAACAAATGTAAAGGCCGCAGAAGAAATGATAAAGAAGAAAAATGCTGACATAACAACACTTAGAAAACAATTGAAGCTTCCTCCAACAGAACATCCAAAAACTAAAGAGATTTTGCAGGAGGCAAATTAGAAAGATGAGATGATGAGTCTCATTCTCCAAATGACAACACATATTAAGAAAATGGAGATAGAAATGGAAAAGCTTGTCCAAGATAAAGAAGCAACAAAAACTGAGAGTGCTCCACCCACAGTCATCCCTGTGGTAACTGCAACAGTTCCATCAACCTTAACAGAGGAATTGGCAACAAAAGCCCCGTTGGCAACAACTGTGCCAGTGACATCTTCTACTACCTCTGCTATAGAATCATCTACATCAGCAGTGTAGCAAACAGATGAAGTCATCAAGCTCATAAAATCTATGGAAGAGATGTCCATACCGAGTAATGAGATCAGCAGATTGAAAGAACAAATTAAAAACTTAGAAGATGCTAAGAAATTAGCCCAAATCAATGCTAAAAATGAGGAACAGAAAGCCAAAAGGGCAAGTGAACAATTGAAGAATGTTGAAGCAGAGTTAACATTAAAGGAATCAATGAATTTCATAAAAAATCAGTTGTGGTCCAAGATCATTGAATCAATCAAAGATACTTGGCCTTCCATTCAAGTCATTTATGAACATAAAGACTTGGTCAAAGTAGCGAAAGAGGAAATTTTGAAAACAAAAGAAGAGCTTGGTGCCAAATCTTAAGAGGCCCAAGAAATAATCAAGTTTCTCAACACCAAGAACAAACAAGAATTGGATGACATAGGCATAACTGATAGAACTGACACAATTCTTGAGGTGAGAAATGTAATTACAAAGAAAAATTTGATGAAGCAGCTTGAAGAGAAGTGCCAAAACATGGATTTGGTAATAGCTAAATTTATGGTAAAGTTTGATATGTTGAGGCAAAAAGGCTTGCCTAACATTCTGGTTCTAAATGACAAATTAATGAAGCAAGAGGACTATAACAAGAAAATTAGAGATTTTGCCAAAGAACAGGTAAATAAGGCAGATTGGCAAGGAATACCTACAAGAAAGATTTTGCACAAAAGAATTGAAGACTTATTTTATTTGCAGCCTGAGATAAAACATCTATATGTGGTCAAACCAACATTTGTTAGGTACACAGAGGCTGATGAAAATTACATGAAACTTATCAAGATCAAATTACCCAATGAAGAATTTTGGCAGAAATTGACTGATTTGCTATAAAAGACAGTTTTACAGTAAAAGAGGAAAAAAGTGAGATTGCTCTTTTTACATAGTAAAAACAGAAATTTACAGCAGTGAGGCAAGTAAAATAGTCCTCAAGCAGATGAAAGAGTACCAGAGGTAAAGTGTATCAGATGAAAGAGTATCATATAAGAATATAGAGTTTCGAAACAGATTAAAAGATCTTTTGCCAGTGTTGGAAACAACAAGGCAGTCAGCACCTAATCCAAAACAATATTTCTATTTTATTTGGATAAATAGGACATCTTGCTAGTTGTTAAGCAACTATCGCCATATTTTTGTAAAAGATATTTTTATTTTCCTTAGAAAAATCCTATGAGTATTCTGGGATATTTTGTAAACATTTTTGTATAAATACTTCACTCTTTCAAGTATTATTGTGGAATAAATTGCTGAATATTTCTATAGTCGTTTTTGTTGTATCTGAAGGGTTTCTTGTAACAAGTTCAAGTAGCAGACTGGATCAAAACCATAAAGCATCATATTTCAAGATTCATGTGATGAGCCATTGAAGTGAAGTACTTTCTACTGTCATTGTTTATCTTCTTATGTTTTAGATGCATCCATTTATGTGTTCTAAATTTGAATGGTAAATAAGGAATATTATTACAGAATTTGTTAAAAGCACTCTGTCTTTAACTATTTATCATTTATATGTTTTCTGCTGATTTCCAGAGTAGAGAACCCTTAATTGCTTGCTCTTTCGAATGACCTCTTTCTTCTCCTTCCTTATCCAGATCAAAGAATCCTTAATTGCTCTTTATCCCGATTAATCCACTTCACCAATCAGCGTTCAAAGATCTTTAGTGACTTGTCTATCTTGCCTTGAAAACATTTGTCTTTTGATCTTGATCTTGAGTTGTCTACTTGAAATATTGACTCCTTTTGCCCAATGGAAAACTAGATCTATTACTATCCATCTATTTAAGTGATTTTTCACATCAACCAAACCAAATATTAAAACCAAATTGTCCTTATAACTAGCCTAAAATCAAACATAAAACAAAGTTAAATCTTATAGAGAGAGCCCTCTCTGAACCCTAAGAAGGCTAGATCCTAGATTTTAAAAGTATGTTTGTGGTTACCTCTAATATTATTTAAACTATAAATCAAAATCTCACAACTTGGAGAATTATTAGAGTGATAATATACTGGTGACCATACTAGGGAACTAACTAATCCTCAGTTTTAAATAGGTCTTAAAGGAAATCTTTTTCATTTTTTTTTCACTTTAAGACTGTTTTATAAGTTGTGAGTATAATTTTTATCAAAAATTGTAATTTTGGCTTCTAGAAAAATATACTATACCATGTCAAATCTAGATCCTAAACCTGTTGCTACAGTAGACAATCCAGACAGAATTGGAAAAAATAATAAACAAGTAGAAGATTAAGGTAACAAAGTTTCCTTAATTAGATCACATTCCCTTCCAAAATAGTTAGCAACTATACGAGACATTGATTTTGACTTAAATTTTGAACATTCTTTATTCAGAAACAATTCAGAGAGTGATTTAAACAACACTGTTATAGATCCTAATTTTGTTTCATCTCTTGAAATTAAACAGGAATCTGTTTCAGTAGATTCTGAATCAAATTTTTTTGAGATTTATGATAAACTTGATGAATTAAATGCTACTGTACTTAAGGAAATAGATGAAGCTCTTTTTCAACATTCAGTCAAATTAGCTGCTTTATCAGCATATACACCTAAGTCCTCTACTTCTCAGTTAGATACCAACCTTTTAGAATCTGCAGGTTCATCTCTTTATACCACTACATCATCCATAATATCCACTACACTCCATTGCACAGACCCCTTTATCCCAAAGCAACCATTCCAACCTAGAGTATTATTTTCATCTTCACCCACCTCAACACCACCCACTAGCTTTCCTTCTACATTTTCCAGTACATCATTCTCATTTCCAAGTGCTTCTTCATATATCCTAGTTTCATCTTCTGCCATCCCAACTTCACCTTTTAGTTCTTTAACCACATTTTCTAGTACATCATCTTACATTCCAATCTCATCAACCACTTCTTTAACTGCATCATCTAGTACTTCTAGTTCTACCCCAAGCACTTCGAACTTACCTCCTAGTCAAGCTAAAATTCAAGCCATGGCTTCTAGGTATGCTCCTTGGTCCTTACAGGATAGTTACATGATATGCCTCAGGATTACCAGAGCAAAATACCTCAATTTGATGCTACAACTCATTACACTGCCCAACAACACATTAATAAGATGACATATTATTTTGAGCTTCATGAAATAGATAATTCTGATGTACAAATGAGACTCTTTGCTTAAACATTAACAGGGGAAGTTAAAAAAATGGTTTAAAGGTCTTAATCCTGGTAGTATAGCCGATTTAGCAGTATTTCATAGATTATTTTCAAATAAATTGGAAAAGAAGAAAAATCCACTTCAAAATATTATATGAATTTGATGCAATGAAAAGAGATCCTAATGAAACAGTCCAAGACTACTACACTAGATACAACAATGTTTATAATTCAATCCCTGCTAATCTCAAACCCACTCCAAACTCTTTCCTACTCAAATTCCCTGATCAATTTGATACAGACATGGCCTATCAATTAAGAGAGAGAAATGGTGATACTTTAGAAAGAATGCAAACTGATTCTATTAGTGTAGAAGTAAATATTTTGGCTAGAAAAGATGGATTAAGGAATGATATGAGAGTAACCATAAAATAAGAGACATCTAGTTCAGATGGAAAAATATATCAATTAGCTAAAACTTTAGAGAGAATGACAGATAGATTCGACAACATAGAAAGAAGACCATAATGGGATAACCAATAGCAAATTAGAAATCCCAACTTCAGGAAAAATACAAGCACATGAAAATCTAAAGAATCAGCGCTTGATCAGAAGACCTCCATTTCGAGAGAACTATGCTGAAAGTTCTCATCAAGATGAAGATGATGAAGACACCATAAATCTAATAGGTATAAATGATGATAACAGTATATTTCTCACATAAGAAGATCAAGATTTATTTGAAATGCAACAAATTCAATTAGATTCAGGTGAGTCATTTGACTACAAACAAGGTTATGATTTTGATATCAATGAAATACATAAGCAATATAACCTTAGAAGCAAGAAAAATATAGAGCCTTCTACTAAGAAAATTGCCCAAACACAAACTAAGAAAACAATAGAAGCTCTCACTATAAAAGTTCTACAAATTCTCCCTAGGGAAAAAAAACAAAACTCCAACTCATCCCAGAAATTTTCCAGCCCTAACATTTCACCCAGTCCCAAGATTGTTGACATAACAGATGAGGCGGCCCAAACATTCTTGAAAAGAAAACTAAGAGCAATAAGACACAAACCATTTTTGAAAAGAAAACTAAGAGTAGTAAGACATAAGAAACACAAACTGAAAATGAGAAAACAACTGTAGGAAAAGAAGATAAACCTACTCAAACTACAGTTACTAAAGAAGAAATAATTCAGCTTAGTAAATCACAACCTTCATTTAATATAGAAGTTGAAATTGCGAAATTAAAAATACCAATTCCTTTGACAGAATTGGTAAAACATGATTTATACAAAACAACTATCACTGAAACCTTAAACATGAATGATGGAGAAGACTCAGTAAACTTAAGTGATGATCAACCAGAGTTGATTTTTGTTCCTGATGTTAATGGAAAACACTAAGATGGAGCAGTTCCACCGTTTTCCATTAGCTTAACTGTTCATGAACAAATATTACACAATGCAATGTTAGATTCAGGAGCTTCACACAATTTAATGCCAAAAGCAATAATGGAAACCCTGAACTTAGACATCACTAGGCCTTACAAAGATTTTTTTTCATTTTATTCAAGCAAAGTGAAATGTTTAGGATTGATTAAAGATTTGTGTGTCACATTAGTTCAACATCCTGGTAAAAACATACTCATGGATATTGTAGTAGCTGATATCTCTCCCAAGTATGGAATGCTCTTATCTCACTCATGGGGAGCAAAATTACAAGGATCTCTACAATTAGATATGTCATATGCTACCATATGAGTTTTTGGCCAACCAAAGAAAATTTATAGTGAAAAATTGATGAAATATATAGTGAGTAGTGTAGAAAGACCAAGAAATTACCCAATTTACACTACACATATTGACTTAGATTCATTCATCTTATGCAACTCTGAAACTGATACTGAAATCAAAACTAAACTAAAAGACAAAAACAAAACACCAGATAGTGAAAATATCTTTCATGAATCATTATGGCATTTAGATTTTGAAGGTTGAGTCAATAAAATAGGAGCAGGAGCAAGAGTTTGGATAACTAATATGGAAAATAATCACGCAAAAGGCCATGTTTTCAGACTGAATTTCAAATGTACCAATAACATGGCTAAATATGAAGCTCTCATTTTAGGATTGCAGATTGTTAGAAATTTAGGAGGTAAGAGAGTATCAATTATGGGAGATTCAGAGTTAATTGTCAAACAAATAAATGGAGAATGTTCTGTTTATAATCCAAGATTAAGCCGATATAGAGAAACTGTGTTAGATTTGATAGTTGAACTGTTAGAATGTAATTTTTCTGCAATACCAAGAAAACAGAACATATAGGCTCACTCCCTAGCCACTTTTGCTAGTACCTGAAACCTACCATTTCAGCCAAATCATAGGTATACTGCAGAAGTTAAACACAGACCAATAATTCCAGATAATCTTAAATATTGGCAAATTTTCACACAAGATCAACAGATTTACCATTTTATGAACAATGCAGGTGAATTTCAGAATTGTAAAATAGACACAGACTATACATTAGATCAGAATTTAGATAGTGAAATTGATTTGAATAACATAGATGTAAATAAAGTAACGTTTACAAAACCTACTAAATTTAATCAATCAGACATAGATAACTTAGAGAAAGTATAAATTGAGGAAATAGTTGATGGATCTCATATTTTGAACTTAAAAGATAACTTTTTGCCAAAAGGCTTAACTCCTTTAGAAGATTTATTTGACTCGAATGATGTTGCAAGAAAACCCAAAATGGAGCCACTTAGATCTGATATTGAGGAATATAACATAGGTACATAATCAAAACCTAAGATGATTAAACTTTCCAAAGCTTTACCTTAGCAAGAAAAAGAAAAATACATAGCTCTTTTTAAGGAATTTCAAGATGTTTTTGCTTGGAGTTATGAAAACCTAAAATCCTATGACACCAGCATAATACAACATAAAAACCCTATAAAAAAATACCAAAAGCCTTTTGAACAAAAGTTAAGAAGGATCAATCATGTTTTGATGCCTTTAATTGAGAAAGAGGTAAAAAGGATGTATGAGGCCCAAATAATTGCACCAATCATATATTCTAATTGGTTTCTAATCTAGTTCCCACTAGGAAAAAGACAGGAGAAATTAGATTATGTGTTGACTTTATAAATTTAAATAAGGTATCCATAAAGGACAATTACCATTTACCAAAGATGGATCACAATTTACAAAGGGTAGTTGGTTCTTCTAGGATTGCACTGTTAGATGGATTTTCATAGTACAACCAAATTTTAGTCCAACCAGAGGACCAAGCCAAAACTGCTTTTACTACTCCATGGGGCACTTTATGTATGTAAAAATGCCTTTTGGGCTAATGAACGTAGGAGCCACTTTTAAAAGAGTTATGGATATAGCCTTTGCAAAGGAAATTCATGAATTCTTAGTAATTTATTTAGATCACAATACTGTTTTCTCAAAGACTGATTATGAACATTTGGATCATCTTAGACAAGTATTTCTTAAATGCAGAAAATTTGGCATCTCTTTAAACCCTAAGAAAACTTTATTTGGATTAGAAGAAGGTAAGTTACTTGGACACATAATATCTAAAGAAGGAATTAGAATAGACCCTGCTAGAATGGAGACAATTCTTAACATTAGTCCTCTTAGGAACATTAAAGAGTTTCTAGGTAAAATTAATTTCCTTAGAAGATTCATCTCAAATTTAGCTGAAATAATTAGAGAGCTTAACAATATGCTTAAAAAGGACTTAGTACTTAAATGGACTATTGAAGCTAAGTAATCTTTTGAATCAATTAAACAAACTTTAACCAAAACACCAGTCCTTATAAGCCCCGATTTTAAAAAGGATTTTATTATCTTCATTTTTGCTTCAGAACACACTATTGTTGTAGTTTTACTGCAGAAAAGTGACCAGGGCTATGAATGGCCTATATATTTCTTTAGCAAATCACTCAGAGATGCCACTTTAAAGTAAAATATCATGGAGAAACATGCCCTAGCTTTGGTAAAGGCCATCAAAGACTTTAGAGTGTACATTCTTTATTCACTGTTTCGGGGAATTAACACCCTAGAGGTTCGTTGGGTTAAAACCTCCACAGAGCAGGGGCATGCTACTTAACAGAGACTCACACAACCATGCACGTTCAGAAAAACTAAATAGAGTAGAATGAGAAAGTTACCCGTTGGTCCTACGGTTGAAGAAGATCCCCCAGGGTTCAAACCCCCAGCAACCGTCCTTCCTTCTTAACCTGAAAGACAAGAAGAAACAAGCACAAAGGACTGGTTGTACATCATATATCTACTCTAAATGTCAGTGAGATTCATATAAAACATTAAATAAATCATAATGAATGCTTGTATAACAAATATTCTCATACATATAAGCATACACTAACACGTTTATTTCGGGAAAAGCATGATACTTCTGTATTATAAATAGCATGTACAAAAGTAACAAGTGGAGAGATCACCTGATCCTTCCACGGCCTTCGCAGACCGTCCTCCGGATCCATCCAGCCCTTGCCTCGCTAAGACTCCTTCCAAACTGGTGCATACGAGACGACATATAAAGGGATGTGCATCTCAAGGAAACAAGGGTTTCCTATAATGAACTGGGAAAGTGCAGGAGGCACGGGGAATCAGACTTGGATAGGGAATACCAACAAAGTATAATATCAATAATTCTCTCTCTCCCTTAGGCCATACACATGAGGGCTTTTTATAGTCCCTCCAAGTAGTTTCAGCAGTTGGAAACAGTTGGCCACGGGTTGGGGTGGTTGAACTACCTGAGTAACCATCAACCTAGCGTGAAATTAGGGATTATATATATATATTTTTAATCAATTTTAATGGCATACGCGGAAAAGTCTAGCTGGACTCGCGTATACACGCGGAAAAGTACGGGCATAGTCGCGTATGGGGGATTTTACACTGTTTTAAGTGAATTTGTCCAAGTCTGTAGGAATGGGTGCCCAAAAGCCATGAAGCAATCCTGAATCATGTCAAGGTGAGAAATGATGCTATAACAGATGCCCCCTAATATATGAGGTCAGAAGGGGTACATGATGGCCGAAATGTATTATGCACATAGAAAGAACTTCGCAAGGACAAGAGAGGACTTCACCAGATTTCAGCTTGCCAAAAACCAATGAAAGAAACCAGAGAGTCAACTCATGCTGAGGCGGGCATACCCATGCTCAGTCAAAAATACATCATATGGAAAGTACTGAAATAGATCCAACATGTATACAAGTATAGAGCTGAACTGTAAGTACACAATGAATCATCTGAGCATGGCCCGGAAATACAAGTCTGAATCAATGTCCAAGTATCACATATAGAAAGCTGATCAAAAATGGTGCAACTGGATGTCTGATCAAATAAGTAACTGAATCTCCAAGTACCGGATCATAAGAGGTGGATCAAACGGTACAATCACGCAACTCGGGGACCAACATATAGGATGCTGCTGTACTGAACTACAACATATAAGGGTGGATGGCATCACTGGCAGATACTGAAAGGACTGTCAAAAGTGAACCGAAACATGCTGATGCAACCCGAGGTCTTCACCGATCACTATGGCACAATTCTACACAATGGGAATAAATGAGCTGAAGTCGACCATGTGAGAAATTGTTGGATTACCGGGCAATGATGTATCCCATTAACCAACGCGAGACAACCCACCGATAATGATAATGAGTGTCAAGGTGCCCCAGTACAATCTGACAAGTGTGAATGAATGAGTTGAAGTCGAACACTTGAAAGAATCTACCAATCAGGAGGCAATAATGAATCCCCACTGTCGATAGCGAAAAGTCTGCCACTGATGACTGCAAACCCTAAGGTACTGACAAAAAGACTCTAGACCTTATTCCCAGAGCAATGAGTCGGAGTCGATGGGAAAATATCTGTTGGAAGGAAGGCATTAAGGCATCCCACATCAGTCCAGCGCGAGTGTAACCCGCAGGCCAAGATTTGGAAGGAATCGGACGAAGTAGAGTGACGGAACCAAAACCGAAGTACGTTTCCGACATGCACAAGATGAAGCTAGCGCACGGAAGAAACCCTTTGAACCAACCAATAATGAAAGCTGACATAGAGGCGAGAAATCCACCGATAGGGTCAAATGGAAATCAAGGTACTGCACGAATCCCAAGTGTGATAATGTGTGCTGACGTCGAACACAGGGGAAACCACTCAATCAAAGACCCATGATGATGATCAAATGCTGAGCACGAGGTCACCTATCAATGATGGAAATAGGCCCAAGGTGCGGCTCTAGGTTTGCTCTCAGAGCAATGTGTCGTAGTCGATAAGAGACAAACCCGCCGGCAAGAAGTCAATGGGGACCTTCTCAAACCAGCACGAGCAGAAGACCAAAACATTTGATGTGATAGAACATGATACTGACAAGACCGGGAAGGCCGACTGAATAATGAGTCAAGAGACACTGCAGAATGGCCGACTCAGGTTAAACTTCCCTTGAACAAAAACACGACTCATGATGACCATGGCAGTAAAAAGTGACACTGTATAAGTCTGTCATGCAAGAGGCAAAACAAACTCTCCATATGATTGGAAGAGATAACCAACCGGGGGAGAACTGACAAGTGAAACATGGTAAAGGCTGAACCTAGGTCAAAACTAAAACCATCCCAAATGAAGGAAATATATATAACTATATGTGCTTTGTTCAAGGGCGACAAAATGACTCTGTACTGCCATCAAAACAACGAAGATACATCCCGTTCCCGCTCTTTTTGTTATATTTGATTTTTTTGTCTTTTTCATATTATAAGCCTGAAAAAGAATAAAAGAATGCTATGATACAATGGATAGAACGAGTATCAAGAAAGCAGATGCACTAGTTCCTGGGATTGGAACAATCCTATGCTCAATGCAAGGTGGCGAAAACTGGTCAGTGATACTCAGAGGAACGTTCCATCCATGGGTACAAAGGTGTCAAGTCGTGATAGCTAAGTGCATGCAATGGTTAACTTGTACGGAAAGTCAAGGTCAAAAGTTGGCTTAAACATCGAGTCCAAATGAAGCCGGCTAAAGGCCAGGATAAACAAGTAGCCAATATGCAATGCAGTAATACAACTTAACGACACCAGGGAGCCTCTAGGGTATAAGCCAGAAAAAGATAAGTGATGAAGGAGAAGAATGAAGCTTCAACACAAAAGACATGGCGGGACTAAAGAGGACTCCCGAGCCTACATAAAAAGCAGCATGGGCAACAAGTGATAGCGAGGAACTAACTAGGAATCCCATGTAAAGGAAGGCTCTACCATCAAGTCATGATTTAAAAATCGGCGAGTGAAATGGGTGTAATGCTCATGACCTGATGGGATCGACCCTAAGGCAAGTGATCGGTATGGAGGCTAGTATGCAAGATGCAACGGAAAGTGATTCCCTAACCTATATGCCAGTGAAGATCATATACCTGCCGTGAAGAGTCGGAAATCATGGATCAAAAACCAGGAAAAATCTCAAAATCGTCAAAATGTACCTGAAAACATACCAGACTGGGCACTTCCAAGCAACCGAGTTATGCAGCTTAAGATAGATCGAAAAAATAGGCATAACGAAATTTTGCGAAAATTTTCAATTTTTTAGCCATAAATAGACAAATTACCTCTCATTTGGTTCATTATTGCATAGCTGATTTGGAAAAAGTGCTCTGGAGCAAAAAAATTCTTTCGTCAAATCAGGAACAACCGACCGTCGGAACTCAGCGAAACTTCAGGTAGGCTCCTTAATCATCCTGTTTATTCATTTTGTCCGTTTGAAAATTAAAATTAAGTGATTTTTTGCTTTAAAACCCTTGCTAAAAATTGCGTATCTGCGCATACGCGGGTTTAATGAAGGAAAGTCGCGTATACACGCGACTGTGCACAGGAAAAGTCGCGTATGCGCAGGTCCGATTGCAAAAAAGCGTGGCTAATGCAAAATTTGATGAAATTTTTCAGGATGACCATCTCATGGAGGGAACGTGAGCATAGCGCAGTAGACCAAGAGGTCATGCAGGACCGCGCAGCGCAAAACATCCTCTGAAATTGCGGATTGTTGAAATTCTTTAAAATGCCCAATATGAAAAGTAATGTGCGGTTGCTTGAAATGCTCGTAAATTACTGGGAACCAGATCAGGATTGCTTCATAATTGATCAGATGCCACTACGCATTGAAGTGGAGGATATATATTTCATCACTTGACTCTCCAGGAGGGGAGAACCAGTAGACTTGCACGGAAAACCCCTGGGAGGGTTAACCGTGGAAGATTATGTCCACGTATATTGCGTAGATAATTCCAAAAAGGTTGGAACGCAGATTGCAATTAGAGATATCAGGGATTTGCACATGAAGATCCTCCTTTTCACCATCAGCAGAGTGGCAGGATCTGCCTCACTACATCAGGCGTCCAGGACGCAAATGAGTATAGCTGTAGAGTGTTTGACTCATGT
This sequence comes from Pinus albicaulis, assembly GCA_034641835.2. Lineage (NCBI taxonomy): Eukaryota > Viridiplantae > Streptophyta > Pinopsida > Pinales > Pinaceae > Pinus > Pinus albicaulis. The sequence goes on along the minus strand of CM076583.1, from coordinate 428,593,283 downwards.
TTATGATTGGTGCACAACCATGCTACTGAACATGAAAGAACAGCTGACTTCTATTCGCCAAGTAAAGACCAAACACTTTGGCTATGGTACCATTTTGACAACATTCTTCTTTGAGAGGATTCCAGCTTTGAGACCCAGAGTCATCTCGACTATCAGTAGCCCGCGGGACCCAAGAATTGCCTGTTGGGCAGACATGATGAAGAGACTGGGGGGTAGTGAGGTACCCCAGACCACCTGGGACGATGAGTTCTTCCTGTGGTGGGGAGAACAGATCATCGCAGTGGACGACTATCCCTATGCCGGGATGGATTTCCGTGGAGATCCAGATCTAGTTCTTCCACCTGGCACAGCATGGGGAGCCGTCGGTAAGTTTTGCAAATTTTTTTGACTTATATGATTTTTTTTTGGATTTTTTCAAATATGTATGAAAAAATGAAAACAAACATGTTTTTGATTGGATTCATAATGACTGACAATTAAAAATGATCATGTTTCAGATGTTGGGCCAGTTCGTCCTGAGGGCCTACCGCGCCATAAGCGCCGCAGAGGTGAGGCAGAGACAGTGGATTCCGACAGGACTCTCCAGGCCGTGCAGAGAAACTTGGAGGGAGTGACCCGCCAAATCCCTATGGCTACCGTGGAGAACTTGCCGGAAGCCGTCCAGAGACGGGTTGTAGGAGTACCCCGAGACTGGGTTAGATTATTCCGCCGAGTGGCCACTGCAGTTATGTTCTATAGGAACACGACTTCTGGGTAGGGTCCTCAGGAGTAGACAGATTTTATATATTAGATGACTGTATATTCTTTTTTGAGACTGAACATGATGGGGCATAAGCCCAAATTTTGTACGAGATTACGGATCCAAATTTTGTAAAGTTTTTTGACACTCCGATGATATATATACAACGATATTTGATGTGATGAGATAAATGTATCAAATGTATGATGTTTTTGATGATTAAAAATTTATTGTATTTAATGATTAATATGCCAATCTAAAGCTTGATTAGCTAATGAGTCAACAAACCAATTGTCAGCTCGAGGAATATGAATGAATGTTAAAAATTGAAATGACCTTTGTAACAAATGTACCCTAAAAAACAATCGTAATAAAAATGGATCTCGTACCCGATAAGTGTTGTTCAACTGCGACACCACCAACGGAGAGTCCAAGAAAACTACCAACGAATGAACACCCAAAGATATTGCCTCCGAGAGTAGATGAATGACTGCAGTGTATTCTTCTACATTATTGGAAGCAGGACCAATGCAGACCCCTCTTGATACCAACAGCTGACCGGAAGGATAATGAAGCACCCAAGCCGCGGAAGCTAAGTTCCGGGTGTGTCTACTAGCACCATCGGCGAAACCAAAATGACTCATGACATCCAACACAACCTACCAAAGCAGATCAAAAACATCATCACCTCATCAAAAATCGAAAATCAATCAGATATGTACAAAGCAAAAAACTACTATATACAAAGCAAAATGCCAGGCCAAAGCCTAGGCATAATACTTCTTCAAATAGAGCCCATTTCGGGGCTCCGACAACTCGTTCCCTTCGAAGTCAACCAAGGTATATGCTCCTTTCTTAACGATATAGGGGCCATACCACATCGATTTAAACTTTCCTGCCCCCAGGGCATCATTTTCTTGGGCATAGACCAACACAAGGTCACCTTCCGAAAAGACCCTAGGCTTGACCGCCTTATCGTACTGAACCTTTACTCGGTTTTTATGCGCTTCATTCATCGTGGCGGCATCTCGACGCTGCTCATCGAGATGTTCCAGATGAAGAAGCCGTTCTGCCAGACTAGAAGTGTCAGGAAGAAGTTCAACAGCTAATTTAAGAGAAGGAATCTCGCATTCAATAGGAAATACGGATTCCACCCCGTGCACTAACTGAAACGGAGTAAAGCCAGTTGCAGTTTTCACTGACGTCCTGTATGCCCAAAGTGCGGGATATAGCATAATATGCCAGTTGGATCTAGCTTTATCAATTGTCCTTTGAAGAATTGTCTTCAAGGATTTATTCACGGCTTCCACTTGCCCATTGGCTTGAGGATAATATGGAGATGAATGCTCCTGCCGGAAACCCAATTTGAGAGCCAACTCGGCCATCATACTATTCTGAAAATGACTGCCATGGTCAGTGACAATCTCTCTAGGAATACCAAAACGAGCGATAACTTGATTAAAAAGGAACAAAGCTGCAATCTCACCATCATTCCCAAAAGTAGGCATGGCCTCGACCCACTTCGTAAAGTAGTCTACTGCTACGATAATGTACTTGTGACCTTTTGCCGAAGGCGGGTTACAAGTAGTATAATCAATACCCCACTTTGTAAAAGGTCCGACAGTAACGACTGGAAAAAGCGGAGCTGGATGAGCGCACATTTTTCGAGTATAAACCTGACACGGATGACACTTCTTGACCGATTCAATACAATCTTTGAAAATCGAGGGCCAAAAGTATCCAGCACGCAAAATCTTTTGGGCTGTAGCAAGCCCAGATAAATGACCCCCACAAGCTCCACTGTGAGAATCATTGAGCACAGCCTCGGCTTCTTCGAAAGTTAAGCAGCGTCTTAGGATTGAATCAACCCCTCGACGGTACAAAGCATCACCAATAATCAGATAACTTTTAGCTAAGTGACGCAGCTTACGACGCTCATCTTTCGAAAAAGAAGAGGGAAACTTCGCGGTCTGGAGATATACAATGATGTCCCCATACCAAGGATCTTGTGGAGAGATCAGAAACAAGTGTTCGTCCGGAAAGGACTCATCATAGATCATCGCCTCTCCACAAGGCAACTCGGAGATCAATTCCGCAAAAACTAATGACTTCTTGGATTTGGCAGACATGAACTCTAGATCAAATTCTTGTAAAATCACAATCCATCTATTATATTTTTCCCCAATCACTCGCCTGCTGAGGACAAACTTAAATGGATTGGCAGCTGCCAAGACATAAGTTTTGCGAAGAATAATATAATGCCGGATTCGCTGCACAGCATGAACTGCTGCTAAGGCTAATTTTTCTATCGGGGTGTATCGCAGTTCAGGTCCTACCAGTCCTCGACTAAGGTAGTAAATAACATGCTCAGCCAGAGCATCATCCTCCTGAACCAGAACCATACCAATGGTAGATTCTGCTGTAGCTAGATACAAAAGAAAATCTCTGCTATAATCGGGTGGACTCAGTAAAGGAGCAGAGGTCAATGCCTTTTTCAAGGCATCGAATGAGCGTTGAGCATAGTCGTCCCAAAGAAAAGGGACTCCTTTCTTCAACAGTCTCATATATCCTTTTGTAATCTCAGCATAGTTAACGATAAACCTCCGAAGAAAGTTAGACTTCCCTTGGAGACTTTGAAGCTGACAGATTGAAGACGGGGGAGGCAACCGAAGTATTGCCTCAACCTTGAAGGGATCTACCCTTATCCCTTCCCTAGACACGATAAATCCCAACAGCCGACCGGATGTAACCGCGAAAACGCACTTGTTCGGATTCAATCAAATTTTATAAAAACGACATCTTTCAAATATTTGCCGGAGGTGACCAGGATGATCCATCCTCTTTCGAGAATGAGCAGCTAGATCATCTAAGTATGCCTCGATAATCTTCTTGATGTCGTGGAAGGCGTAAGACATGGCCCGCTGAAAGGTAGCTCCAGCATTTTTAAGACCAAAAGGCATTTTCTTGTATGCAAACGTACCCCAAGGACAAATAAATGCAGTCTTATGTTGATCTTCAGGACGGATAGTAATTAAATTATACCCGGAAAAACCGTCCATGAAGGAGAAAATCTCGTTACCGGCACACTCGTCAATGATCTGATCGATGAACGGTGTGGGGTAATTGTCTTTAGGACATGCCTTATTTAGGTCTCTGAAATCGATGCACACTTGAATCGTTCCTTGCTTTTTATCTACCGGAACGAGGTTTGAAACCCATTCAGTCAGAGGAACTGGGAAAATGAATCCCGCCTTAAGCAGCTTTTCAACTTCAGCTTTGATAGCTGCTGCCTTCCTAGGATTAACCGGACGAAGTTTTTGCCTGACCGGCTTAGCGTTTTCATACGTCTTGATCTCATGTTGGATGATAGATGGGTCTATGCCAGGCATTTCCTCATAAGACCAAGCAAATACATCCCTATACTCTTTGAAGAGCTCGGTATAAATTTGAACCTCTTCACGGGAACATTCAGCTCCAATGAAGACATTCTCGACAATATTGGGATCCCTGGAAATGTTCACCGGGATAGTAGGAGAGATCACAACCATGTTCCCTTCAGCATATACCTGTGTTGGTGCCAAAGGGTTCAAGACTGGGTGAACAGGACCAGGAGACTGAGGACTTGGAAAACTAGTTTCAACTTCGTTTAAGCCAGGTAGGAAGTAAGACCGATGATGCAAGTCATCCCACGGTCTATCTATACCAGTCATGGCTTCTAGGATTGCCTCTTCAGATGGAAGAGTAGTATCAAGGCAATCTTGGGCCGAAGCAGAACTAATCGTCCAAGCCGGAGCCACATCACCATCCAACTCTTCCGGTGAAAGAGGAGCTGAGGTAGATTCTGCAGTGTCAACAATAGACTGATATGCAATCTCAACTGCAGAAATCGGAAATGCCATTCCACCCACTTGACCTTCCACTAATGTGGCAGTAGGGGAAGGTAAGGTCCAAGGGTCTGAAAAATAATGAGTTCGAAAGAACTCTCTTCGAAGGGGAGCCCTGGAGGATGAAATAGCATTAATAGACATAGTAGGAGGAGGAAGATCGAAAGAACCCATCAGGGAAGAATACATTCCAACTCCTAGATTCTCAACATGCGCCTTAGTATTATCCAACTTAGGAACAGATGAGTCAGAAGGCGCATTCAGGTCTACCTGAGGACAGTCCAGTTGATCCACTGTAACGATCCTCCCTTCGTGGGGGAAACATACAATTCGAAATAATGAGGATGCAATGGCATCCATCTCATATATCCAGTTCCTCCCCAACAGAAGGTTGTAATCCAAGGCTGCATCCACTACCTCAACTTCTATGTTAACGGTTTTGCCCCCAACACAGATGGGCAAAGCCGGGACAATACCATGGGGTCTATGAGAATGACCATCGAACGCAGTAAGAACAGTGCTAGATGGAACAGCTTTGGGAGATCCAAGTGTCTTCCAGCATGCGAGAGACATCACGCATGTAGAAGCACCCTCATCAACAACCGTTCGAAATATATTTCACTTCCGATACGAAGATTTAATATGGAAAGCCATGTGATGAGAAAGTCTCTTCTTAAAATTATTCATATCAAAAGTAATCAAAAGAGAATTTTTCGGATCAATAGCCCCAATGGCAGTGAGTAAAGCACTGCGCTGAGCCGGACAAGACTGGAGTACCTCTAAAGCTGACATAGCACAAGGACTCTGCGCCAGATCTTCTACAATCGAGTAGTTCTGGGCAGCCCTCGTGTTCAGATTAATCGTAGACCGCTTAGAAAATGCTTTTGGCATCTGAGGCATAGACTCAACAATAGGCTTCGTGATGTGAAGCGGCTCAGTAGCATCAGGAACTTCCTTAGCTTTCGAAGATTCCTTTCCGCCATAATCACAGGATCTCGTAGCGATATCCGCGTGAGCACTCATCATAAAAATGTTCGATGGGATTTCCCCTTCCTGGGTACCTCCAGAGGAAGCCCCAGGATTTTGGTTCGCGCCAACAACTAATTGCTGCCCTTGGGGAAAAGGGTTTGTTAACACAGCCTGGGAAATAGAAGAACCCTGCTGGGATAACAGGCGCTGAGCATCCTGAATTTTAGGGCAAAGGTGTGTGAGATGGTCTCCAACACAAAGCTTGCATGGAAACTTCACTTTCTTTTTCTCCTTTTGACCCTCACCAACACGCTCGTTGGTTTTATTTGCATTGCCCTTCCCGTTCTTGCCCTTCTTCCTGTTATTTCGTCCTTTCTTCTTCCCATCGGATTGTTGATTTCCTTTGGGATCAGAAGTTTGGACAACATTTATGGACAAAGACTGGGAAGGTGATGAATCAGCAGGCACAGCCTAACCAGAAGGAGTAGATTGTACAGAAAACTGCTGCAGTTGAGAAAGCAGGCTGGCTGCATTACTATTGACCGATCCGACAAGCCCGTCACCATGCGGACCAGGTTTAGGTTTCGATAAATCCAATTTGGAGCAAGGAGCATTGGGAAAATACTTATAAAGCATCCCAAACTGAGAATAGATCAATTCTAACTGCTGGGCCCTAAAAATGGCTTGCTCCTTGGAAAATACCCCAGATAGGGATACATCTTTTGAAATATCTGACTGCAGAGATTTCAAAAACCACTCGAGAAGGAACTCACCTGGAATATGAGCTTTGATAAGCCTCTTCCTTCTCCTCCATTCCTGAATGTGATCAGAAATGTGAGTTTCCTCATCCTGCTTAAAATTAGCCAGGAGTTCGGTCCCAGCCTCATATCTGACAGGTAACTGAAAATGGTTAAGAAATGTGACAGCCAGTTCTCCAAATGTGGCAAAACTGCCCCCAGTGAGCTCTATATACCATTTGGCAGCATTTCCAATTAGGGTGCGTTGAAATAATCTCAACCTAATCGAGTCATCGATCAGGGAGTTCGAAGAGCACCATAAGTGGAAAGTGGTGATGTGGTCCGCCGGATCCTCTCCATTCTTACCTTCAAACTTTGGAATGTCTGAAGGAAGTTTGGTCGGGACCGAAGGCCACCCCGGACTATAACGAATCGGGTCATTAGTCAACTTCGACAAATCTGGCAAGTTTAACGTTGCCAGAAACGGTAAGCGAGGCGGAGCCTGAGGATTCCATCCTTGATGGGATGGATTCCCAACATTCTGAAAAGAATAGCCTGGATTTGATGAGGCACCAGGTTTCCAGAAAGGACTCATAGAAAACAGAGAAGAACCTCCTCCCCACGCCGAGTTACCAAAGCCCAGACCAGTTCCCCCCGCTGAAGTATTGATTGAAGAGGAAAGCCCCTGGTAGGGGTTCCAAGCATTAGATAGAGGAGAAAAGGTCTGATAAGCACTCGATGAAGGGAAAGAAGCATTCCCTTGATGACCTGCGTAAAACTGATTCCCTTCCCCCGCTGTAGTAAATACACGATTCCATCCCGTAAAAGTAGTCGAACTTTGCCCCCCCAGACCAAGGGTTGAAACTCTGGGTCTGGGATGTAAACGGAAACGACCCTAAAGAAGGATTGGAACTAGGAATGTGTCCAGTCCCAAAGGGGAAACCCTGAAACGAAGCTGATCCACTAGCCATGTTAGACATGGGCGTAGATCCAGCTGCACCGGCGGAAAAGGAAAAAGAGGGATTTCCACTAATGGACATCCCTGAACAGAAGGGACTAGAATGATAAGCATATGCTTGGGTGAACCCAGAGCCAAACATAGCAGCACTAGAAGCAATCGAAGATGAAGCAATAGTGCCCCCTGCCTCGACAGAAGCAGGGGTCTGAATGCCTGCAGCACTCACGGTAGAAGCCGCGTTCCCAGTCGTGGCCATCGAAAGATAAGAATGATACGGAAGATCCGGCGGTCTCTCCGACTCCGGTCCGATGTACTAAACAACAAACAGATAATCAGGAGGAAGAGGAGATGGACCTGTAGCAGGAGGCTCAGGTATCTCCTCAATCTGAAAATCTTCTTCCTGAGGAAATAAAACTCGCGAGGTGAGCGGAATGCTCCTCTCGGGACCGACACCAGAATCAGCTACGAAACCTTCAAACCTTGGTGGAGGATCTCTCTCTACAGCGTCAGACGCCACAGGGTGGTAACCACCTGCTAAATCGCTCCTACGCCTTCTCGAAGAAGGCTCTGGACTCTCGGGAGATAACCCCCGGATTCTCCTCGAACGTCGAGGCGCTTGATCAGCCACTTTTATAGATTTTATAAATTAGACCCAAAAAAATGAAAAGCTAGGCAAGCTAGGAGCAAAGAGCACTCACTAAAAATAGAAATCCCTGAGATACAGTCAAGCAAACAACCTCCAAGTATTTCCGCTCCGGGTGATGAGGACCGGACACCAAAATACAGGAAAGCGAAGTATAGGACCTCCCGAAAGCAGTCTGGGATGATTAGGGCCCAGAACAACTAGCGAAGGTATCAGAAACAGTTACGCCGACCTCCTAACGACAGCCTTTACCGGCTCAAGCACCCAAGCTTCGCAAGGGCACCCCCCAGAAGTACTGCTGAAAGTGATGCGACGTCTGCCTCAGGTACCACGGGTATTCCCCCCCGCAGTCACCTGTGTGGAACCTAGGAGTGGCAACTGTGGACACCAATCCGTATCAGAAGCTGGGCGGAACGTTCTTGAGGTCAGATTCAGCTAATCGGAGGGGGGGTATCCCTCTTCTCAACCTTCACTTCCCCTCGCGCTTGACTCTCGGATGAGAGCTTTCCCAGTCCACCTCACGGAGTTGGATTTTGCTCAATTAATCAACTTCTATGTTTGTTTGAGCGGCCTTGGAGAGTTAACTCTCCACTCACCTATTCCAAGGCCCTACAACCTAGCTAGTTGGTGATTGACACTTAGAAAAACTTGCTATTTGATTTTAGATTAAATCGCTTATTTTAAGGGCTGTTATGTTAAGTCACAAGGATATGGAGATGAAACGTATGGTGTTTTTGACGCAAAAGAAATTAATAAAAACTTAACTACATGCAAATGCAGTTCTTTGTCTTTCGATGAAGAGCAATCTCTATACAGGTTCTACGAGACTAAAAATTTGTATTTTTTCTTTTCAAAAAGCAAACTCACACTCACAAAAACTAAGAAATTGACTAAATGATTATATGCACCTAATGCAAATCACTACAAGCATGTAAATCCTAAGATGCAAATCTCTTAAAGCAGAGTGAAATTCCCAAAAAGTCCTTCAGTTTTAACTCATCTTTTGTTGTCCAGAAAGCTAATTCTTGAAAACAAGAACTCTTAAAATGAGGACACCAAAAACACTTAAAAACAAGAAGAAGAAATCAAACGAGAACTCCTCCTCAAAATCAAGCCAAAAACTAAAGCAAGAAACTTCACAAAAGCTTCAAAAGTTGTAGCAAACGAAAATGAAAATGCAACAACAAAAGAAAATAACAAGTGAAAATGTTTTTTAAGCCTTTGCAATGCAAAAGCAAAAATCAAAGCAAATGTTTTTTGAGCTTTTTTGTTTTATAGGGAAAGAGCTCGAAAAGACCAAGCACAACTATCAAAATCCAAACCAAAACGGGACCGAATTTCAAGCACAAACTTCAACAATGCTCCCAAACCTTATAAAGCTAACTCGTAGCAAGATCAACAAGAGCAAGAGAAGACCAAAACTTATCCAATCAGCCTAGACAAATAGTGCAAACTCGTTGCAACCAAAAATTCCAAAGAAGCAAGAAAAGTCCTTCAAAAGTTGCAACAAAACCCTAGCCTATGGAACTCAAGAAAACCAATAAAAAATGAAGCAAAAATCGCAATGCGAAGCACAACACAAAGATAGGAGCGAGTCAGTGAGCAGAAGCCCTCTGTTCTGATAAAGCAGAATAGCCAAGAATGCTCAGAAAGCGATCTTGGAACTCAATCCAGAAGTGCCAGCACCAGAAACAACACTTTGCCAAAAAGACTAGTTTTCACTCAAACGAAAGAGAGAAAAGACATGAAACCACTTCCTTCACACTCCAGTAAGTACAGAGACTCTGTAGAAACATGCCTCCACAGCCAGAAAGGACCAAAAAGCCAAGAATCCCAAAAATTCAAAATCTGCCTAGGTATACGCTACTTCACAGCTATGCAACCAGTGTGCATACGTGTCTGTTCTAAGGGAAACTCGCGTATACGCGGGTTCCTTCAGACAAAATCACGTGTATACGTGACTGTGTGCAAAAGAAGGCGCATATGCAAAGGTAAATAATGAAAAAAAACAAAAAGAACAAGCCTGGAAAAGACACCAAGACTTCAGACTGACTGCAAGAAAATAAACTAGACTGCAAATGAAAGATAAAACTGTTGGCAACCTACCAAACAGCTGAAACAACCCAACAGGAGAATCACAAGAATGTGCTCCCCAACGGAGTCGCCAGTTCTGTTTCAGGGAATTATCACCCTAGAGGTTCGTTGGGTTACAACCTCCACAGAGCAGGGGCATGCTACTTAACAGAGACTCACACAACCATGCACGTTCAGAAAAACTAAATAGAGTAGAATGAGAAAGTTACTCGTTGGTCCTACGGTTGAAGAAGATCCCGCAGGGTTCAAACCCCCAGCAACCGTCCTTCCTTCTTAACCTGAAATACAAGAAGAAACAAGCACAAAGGACTGGTTTTACAGCATATATCTACTCTAAATGTTAGTGAGATTCATATAAAACATTAAATAAATCATAATGAATGCTTGTATAACAAATATTCTCATACATAAAAGCATACACTAACACGTTTATTTCGGGAACAACATGATACTTCTGTATTATAAATAGCATGTACAAAAGTAACAAGTGGAGAGATCACCTGATCCTTCCAAGGCCTTCGCAGACCATCGTCCGGATCCGTCCAGCCCTTGCCTCGCTAAGACTCCTTCCAAACTGGTGCATACGAGATAACATATAAAGGGATGTGTATCTCAGGGAAACAAGGGTTTCCTACAATGAACTGGGAAAGTGCAGGAGGCACGGGGAATCAGACTTGGATAGGGAATACCAACAGAGTATAATATCAATAATTCTCTCTCTCCCTTAGGCCATACACATGAGGGTTTTTATAGTCCCTCCAAGTAGTTTCAGCAGTTGGAAACAGTTGGCCACGGGCTGGGGTGGTTGAACTACCTAAGTAACCATCGACCCAGCGCGAAATTAGGGATTTTTTTATATATTTTTTAATCATTTTAATGGCATACGCGGAAAAGTCTAGCTGGACTCGCGTATACACGCGGAAAAGTACGGGCATAGTCGCGTATGGGGGATTTTACACTGTTTTTAAGTGAATTTGTCCAAGTCTGTAGGAATGGGTGACCAAAAGCCATGAAGCAATCATGAATCATGTCAAGGTGAGAAATGATGCTATAACATTCACACATCATTGCCTATGTTCCAAATGCAGTTGTAAATGAAATTCTAACACATAATTGGTCCTGATGGTAAAAGAGGCAAGTGGATTGCCACAATTTTGGAATATGACATAGAAAAAACCCACTAAACTTATAAAAGGTCAAGGTTTAGCTAAACTCATGGCTGAATCAAATTGTCATGCTTTAGACATTAATTAAATTTCCCAAGTAGATGATCAGGAAGAGATGGCGACTCCAGAGATCAGTGAAGCCTTTTCAGACTCACCATGGTATGCATATATCATATTTGTATTACTAAATTTACAAGCTCCTCCTAGATTATCAAGAACAAAAGTTGGATTCTTAAAATTAAAGGCAATAAGATTTTGTATCTTATACAATGTACTTTTTTGGAAAGATCATAGTGGAATTTTACTGAATTGTTTGCTTAAAGAAGAAGCTAATAAAGTTTTAGAAGAATTTCATGCAAGTGACTGTGGAGGACATCTTTACTGGAAGACTACTGCAGACAAAATCCCGTGAGCTGGTTTTTACCGGCCTACTTTGTTTGCAGATGTAAAAAGGTATGTGACCTCCTGTCGCAAGTGTCAATTATTTGAGGGAAAGAAAAAGCTATTACCCTTGCCCTTAAAACCCATCTCAACAGAAATTTCATTTCAACAATGGGGTTTTGACTTCATTGGTGAAATTCACCCTCCATCATCAACCCAACATAAGTGGATTTTGATAGCCACTGACTATTTTACTAAGTGGATAGAAGCCATACCCTCTAGGCAAGCCACTGACACTATCATTATCTCCTTTTAGGAAAGCAACATACTATCAAGATTTGGATGTCCTCAAAAGATTATCACTGAAAATGCAGCTGCATTCAAATCTAAAAATATGATTGAATTTTTCCATATATACCACATTACCCTTGGCCATTATACTACATATTACCCTCAAGGTATTGCCCTTGCTGAATCTTCCAATAAGAGCCTTGTGAACATCATCAAGAAATTACTAGAAGATAACAAAAAGTCTTGGAACAAGAGCTTAGTTAATGCCTTGTGGGCAGATAGACTTACCACCAAAAAATCTATTAGTATATCCCCTTACCAACTTGTTTATGGAATGGATGTTGTTTTGTCATCTTCCTTAGGAGTACCAGTAATGAAGATAATTCAAGAGTTACAAGTTGAGACCAATGACATTCAAAGAAAGATTAATCAAACCATTCACTTGAAGTAAACAAGAGAAGAGGTTTATCTTAAGTCTCAAGTCATCCAAGATAAGATTAATTTTTTTTTTGACAAAAAGAATGAAAAAGATTATTTCTACATTGGTGACAAAGTGTTAAAATGGGATTCAAGGAGAGAAGAGAAAGGTAAACATGGGAAATTTGATTTCCTATGGAAAGGACCTTATATTATTTATAGTCACAGAGGTAACAATGCTTTCTTTTGAAATAAATGGATGGATCAAATTTGCCAGGTGGACTTGTCAATGGCAGAATGTTGAAGCACTATTACTCTTCAAAAATAACCAATAGTTAAATTTTGTTCACTTTATCCATTGTACATAACATTGCAAGATTTTAGATTGGATTGGATATTTTCATAACAAAGTTGAAGCCAAGAGAGAAGGCCCTAAGCTTATAAAGGTAAAATATCATAAGTATGAACAATTGCAGAGATCAGAATAACATTTACAAGGTCAGCTTAGTCAAAATTCAAAGGCTACTAGTCTCAATGTTCTTGACATTTCACCAGAAAATGCCATCCCCATGTGGAGCCACATTCAGGGTCCTATAATAATAGGGTTCATAATTTTTGAATTGACTATGATTAGTCTTGTAAATATGTACATACCTTGCTTTCTGCAAGTTGTTTTCCCATATTTGAAAATAATAAAAAATGAAAAGAGGGTAAAAGTCCTAAAAGAAAGATCAAAAGATTTGAAAAGAAAAGATCAAAAAGAATAAAAAATGAACCCCAAATACAAAAAAGAGATAAGAATAAGACATGAAAGTGATTCAAGTCAAAATGCCACTACTTTTACTTTTACTGCAAAAATAATGATTATGTGCAGATTGTTCAAAATGCCATAATCCATGATGAGTTAAATAGTTTAATATTAACTTTTTCATGCTTTGAATTTTATGTTTATAGATAGAGAATAAAGATTTGTCAAATAGTTTAAACTTGACAAATTAGTAGATGGTCAGAGAATAAATAAGGAACTCAACAGTTTAATCTAAGCCCTCAGATGAAATAAGGTTAGATTTAGATAGTTTATGCTTTGAAAGAAAAATGGAATTAGGGTTGCAAGCTCAAATGCACCCATGCAAATAATAAAAAATATTAGGATAATGATGGGTAGGTAGAAATAAGTTGTACAAAGGCATGTAATAAAACTTCATTTGGTAAAAATTACTAATTTCCCCTCCCCTCAAAGTATTCAGTACTCAAAACCTTCAGTATAAAAGACTCAGAGCATTTCTCTGACTTTTGTTCAGACCATACCCAAGGCTCCATAACTGATTGGTAATAAGTATTGAATTCCCTTCATAATCACCCTTTTTCTCAACATTATTCCATTTTCCTAAGTTAAAACACTTTTGCTTAGGGAAAGTAAAAAATCCCCTTTAACTAATTTCATTTCATGCAAAAACATTAAAAAACCCACAAAATACAAATTATCCTAAGTATTATGTGTAAATATTTAAAATGGGACCATTATGGTGCTCAAATGACTATTTTTACACTTTGCTTAGTTTATTTTATGTATTTCCATTCATTACACTCATTTCATATTAACTTTAATTTAATATATTAATTCCTTTATAAAACCCCTTCCCGTAGATATACTAACTCATTTATTAAAATATCCCAAATCCATTATCTTAATGTTTAACCCAAGGTTTTAAATCCCATCTGTTAATATTACCTCACCTATCCCCCAAAGGTTAAAAACATTGTATATAATAAAACCCGCCTTCGCAATACACATGAATATTGCACATTTACAGTGTAAATTAATATATCCTGCTATCATATTATAACATTAGTTTATACGTTTAAACTAATTTTAAACGTATTAACTCGACCCCGCCACATATAAACCCTCGGGCCTCACGCCCCATACGCCGAGCAAATCTTTTGCTTCATCGTAGCCATTCACATTGCTTCACCCAGATCCGACGATCCATGTTCAATATCGCAATTTCAATAGCGCCGAGAATAATTAATTTGAAACTTGCAAAATGGGCAGTTTCGTCACACTCTCTCCCCTCGACGCGACGCTAAATCATTGGATCGCATCCGGTCCAACTAAACCATTTACCGCTCCAAGCTTGTGCGATAAAATACTGATGGTTTTCTCCTCTCGACGTTAAAACCACCTTCTGTCCGACTTGACCCGCATTCAATGCAGAACCCATTTAAACACAAAACGCTATAAAACTTCATAATCATTCAGTTTTAAACCTTTTTTGAGTTTTCTGCGTGTTTAAGACTTCCCGACTGAAAAAACAAGTGTTGTACTCCATTTTTAAGCACAAAGAAAAAGAAAAAACCAATAAATTGCTGTTGAGACCGCCTAAAGTCTCCATTTTACTTCCAAGGACGTCGACAACCATTACAAAGCTCTCTGACACCTCGCCAACCCTGTTTCAAAACCTAATACCTGCAAAAAACAAGTATTTTTTAAGAAAATAACCTTCTTATTATCAAAAAGAGCTATTGAACCTTGTAAATCCTAGTTTGCCCATAGAAAAACCTTATTTGCCTTCAAAGAACGAATTTGCATGTAAAACCCTGATAAAATTTCCGTTTTGATACTATCTCTTGTTTTAAAACGAAACTAAAGAAGTTTTTAGCCTTTGCAGATCTAAAAGAACTTCTAATGAATCCAAAAAACCCTTTTGCAAATAATCAGAACCCTCTGTACATGAATCAAATTGATTTTTAAGTCCAGTTTATCCAAAAGAGTTGAGAAACCCTGGTTATTTCATTTTCTGAGTCTGTAAAGAGTTTGAAGATCAAATTTGAAACCAAATTGAAAGTTTTAACCAAAAGAAAGCCTAAATGTACCCTTTGATGTTCAATAAACCTCTGTTAAAGCCAAAAATACCTTCTGTAAACAATTTAAGGTTACAGAAGAGTACAAAAAAGCCTAAATAGAGAGTTTTAAGCATCCAGAAAGTCTAAAGTGTCAAAATCAAACCCAACAATGGCTTCTAAAACCACCATTGTTATAAATCCTCTACAACTTCCTGTTGTAGATGTGGAGCATACACCTCTAGCGGATATAGGTTACAAGATAGCTGATCTAGTGATAGAGTTCAATCTGCTAGACCTCCACTGCTGGAGTCTAGAAAAATCATTAGATCAGGGAGATGAAGTTCAGATTTGGGAGTCAAATCTACCCAAGTATGTAGTTCCACATACTCATCAGTGTCCAGAAGTCATTAGGCTATGTCAAACCTATTATTCACCTGACCAAAGAGCTATGGTTGATGCTAATAAAGAAGTATTTTTCACTATAACTGCAGAGTCTATAAACATAATGCTTCAGCTCAAACCAGATCCCAATGCAGTTCCATTATCCATAGAAGCACTCACAAAACTCTATATTCAGTTCCTAAGAGATTTCAGATTTTCCAAAATTTCATGCCTGCATATGTTGAAATCCCAAATATAAACCCTCCTTATTCTACTTCCAAATTTCCTGAAGGGTCAAGGCATGTCATCTCTATGCTATCCTTTATCTTAAGTTATTTTACTGATGAGCATACAGATGAATCAGTTCTTGGTTTTATATCTACCTTTGCAACTAGTCAACCTCCTTCTGTCATTTACAATTACGCTGAATACACAGCTGATAATATCCATGATCATCTTGTGAAATTTCCCACTGAAGGAGTTTTTAGATATTCATCCTTCCTCTTTCACATGTTCCTTTATTTTCAAGTATATAAGTTCCCAATAAACCTTCAGAAATTGGATGTAGAAGGGAATCCACTATCAGTCATCTTTTGGACATCTCTAATCAGAAAATAATCAACAGAATTCACCTATGTGGATTTCATAGTTTGTTTTTTTCATCCATTAATAAACATGTTGAAAAACAGTCTACAGCCAAGAATCAATGATGAGATAAAGAAAGTGTTAAAGCTGTCAGAACAAGTAGAACTGGAATATTGATACCTTTACCAAAATCATATAGAGATTAGAGTTTTTGGGTCAAATATTTTATCCTATAAACTACCAAAATACTTGCCAATGAGAGTTTTTGCCTTAGAATACATGAGGCAAATACTAAATTCAGATTATATCAACTTCTTAGCTGCCAAAAAGAAGACTATTTAAGTTAAAGAACTAGGTAGGACCTTTCATTTGCAATCACAGGGATGCAGGTACAGAGGCAGCAAAACAGTTGTTGGAATACAAATTTGAAGAAAAATTCTTATGGAATTATGATCCTCAGGGAATACTCAGTAAAATGAGGGTAAAATGCAAATTGACCCCTTATATACATGATAAAAGGCTAGAGATTGAACAATTTGCTAATCAAGTAGAGTGGCTAGAAAATACCTTGATAGAAGTAGTAAAACATGGTGATACTAGTCACACCTTGAAAACTGTAAATCAAGAAGATAAAGCTACCAAAAGAATCAGAGAACAAAGTACTTACATTGCTGAAACAACAACATGGACTAGGTTTAAACTCATATATAATAAGAAGCCTAAGCTCAATCCAATGAATAAGGAAAAATAAACAATTGAAGTGCTAGATGAAGAAAACACAGAGAATAACACAGATGTTGCTACAGTTATTGTGAATGAGCAGGAAAAGGATTCTCTAGATACTCAAATGATGGAAAGACAACAAAACATGGAAGCATCATCATCACAGAAAGCAGAAAGTATAGGTTTGGATATTAAAGAGAAATATAAGGAAAACAAGGCTAAGAATGAAGAGTTAAATAATGAAATTTATTCACAATACTAAAGCAAACTCCAGGAAGTCAAAACATGTTATTATCAGATTTTGACTACACCAACAAGAAATTTCTTATGACAATGCTACAACCAATAGTGCCTAAGCCTACAACAATAGCAGACTACAAGAAAATTGACTTGGAAGTACCAGTTGATAGCATTCATTCTTTAGATCAAATTGAGTTTCATAAGCAGAGCTCTGAAATGCTTTATTCTACTATGAATACCAAGGCAATGAGTGCCCATAAACTTCAGAACACTATAACAGATTTGAGAGATCAAATCAGGATTGAAAAAACTTCTTCTCTTATCAAGGACACTAGAATCAAGTCCTTAGAAGTATTGGTAATTGAAATAGGGTATGATCCAACAAATGTAAAGGCTGCAGAAGAAATGATAAAGAATAAAAATGTTGACATAGCAGCACTTAGAAAACAATTGAAGCTTCCTCCAACAGAACATCCACAGACTAAAGAGATTATGCAGGAGGCAAATCAGAAATATGAGATAATGAGTCTCATTCTCCAAATGACAGCACAAATTAAGGAAATGGAGATAGAAATGGACAAGCTTGTCCAACAGAAAGAAGCAACAAAAACTGAGAGTGCTCCACCCACAGTCATCCCCATGGTAACTACAACAGTTCCATCAACCTTAGCAGAGTAATTGGCACCAAAAGCCCCATTCAAAAACTGTGCCAGTGACCTCTTCTACTACGTCTACTACAAAATCATCTACATCAGCAGTGCAAAAAACGAATGAAGCCATCAAGCTCATAAAAGCTATGGAAGAGATGTCCATACAGAATAATGAGATCAACAGATTGAAAGAATAAATTAAAAACTTATAAGATGCTAAGAAATTAGTCCAAATCAATGCTAAAAATGAGGAACAGAAAGCCAAAAGGGCAAGTGAATAGTTGAAGAAAGTTGAAGTAGAGTTAACATTAAAGGAACCAATGACTTTCATAAAAAATTAGTTGTGGTCCAAGATCATTGAATCAATCAATGATACTTGGCCTTCCATTCAAGTCATTTATGAATAGAAAGACTTGGTTAAAGTAGCTAAAGAGGAAATTGTGAAAACAAAATAAGTGCTTGGTGCCAAACCCGAAGAGGCCCAAGAAATAATCAAGTTTCTCAACACCAAGAACAACAAGAATAGGATGAGATAGGCATAACTAATAGAACTGACACAATTCTTGAGGTGAGAAAGGTAATTACAATGAAAAACTTGATGAAGTAGCTTGAAGAGAAGTGCCAAAACATGGATTTGGCAATAGCTAAATTTATGTTAAAGTTTGATATATTGAGGCAAAAAGGCTTGCCTAACATTCTGGTTCTAAATGAAAAATTAATGAAGCAAGAGGACTACAACAAGAAAATCAGAGATTTTGCCAAAGAACAGGTAAATAAGGCAGATTGGCAAGGAATACCTACTTGAAAGGTCTTGCACAAAAGAATTGAAGACTTATTTTATTTACAACATGAGATAAAACATTTCTTTGTGGTCAAACCAACATTTGTTAGGTACATAGAGGTTGATGAAAATTACAGGAAACTTATCAAGATCAAATTACCCAATGAAGAATTTTGGCAGAAATTGACTGATTTGTTGTAAAAGGCAGTTTTACAGTAAGAGAGGAAAAAAGACAAATTGCTGTTTTTACACAGTAAAAACAAAAATTTACAGCAGTGAGGCAAGTAAAACAGTCCTCAAGCAGATGAAAGATTATCAGAGATAAACTGTATCAGATGAAAGAATATAAGATAAGAAGATAGATTTTCAAAACATATTAAAAGATCTTTTGCCAGTGTTGGAAATAACAAGGCAGCCAGTTGCAGCTAATCCAAAACAACATTTCTATTTTATTTGGATAAATAGGACAACTTGCTAGTTGTTAAGCAACTGTCACTATATTTTTGTAAAGGATATTTTTATTTTTCTGAGAAAAATCCTATGGGTATTCTAGGATATTTTGTAAACATTTTTGTATAAATATTTCACTCTTTGAAGTATTATTGTGGAATAAATTGCTGAAGATTTCTATAGTCATTTTTGCTGTATTTGAATGGTTTCTTGTAACAAGTTCAAGTAGCAGACTGGATCAAAACCATAAAGCATCATATTTCAGGATTCATGTGATGATCCATTGAAGTGAAGTACTTTGTACTTTCATTGTTTATCTTCTTATGTTTTACATGCATCCATATATGTGTTCTAAATTTGAATGGTAAATCAGGAATATTATTACAGAATTAATTAAAAGGAATATGTCTTTAACTATTTATCATTTATATGTTTTCTACTGATTTCTATAGTAGGGAACTCTTAATTGCTCCCTCTTTCGAATGACCTATTTCTTCTCATTCCTTATCCGGATCAAAGAATCCTTAATTGCTCTTTATCCCGATTAATCCACTTCACCAATCAACCTTCAAAGATCTTTAGTGACTTGTCTATCTTTCCCTGAAAACATTTGTCTTTTGATCTTGATCTTGAGCTGTCTGCTTGACATATTGATTCCTTTTTCCAAATGGAAAACCAGATCTATTACTATCCATCTCTTTAAGTGATTTTTCGCACCAACCAAACCAAATCTTAAAACCAAATTGTCCTTATAACTAGCCTCAAATCAAACATAAAACAAAGTTAAATCTTATAGAGAGAGCCCTCTCTGAACCCTAGGAAGGCTAGATCCTAGAGTTTAAAAGTAGGTTTGTGGTTACCTCTAATATTCTTTAAACTATAAATCAAAATCTCACAACTTGGAGAATTATTAGAGTGATAACATACTGGTGACCATACTGGGGAACTAACCAATCCTTAGTTTTAAATAGGTCTTAAAAGAAATATTTTTCATTATCCTTTCATTTTAAGACTGTTTTATAAGTTGTGAGTATAATTTTTATCACAAATAGTAATTCTAGCTTCTAGAAAAATCTACTATACCATGTCAAATCCAGATCCTAAACCTGCTGCTATAGTAGAAAATCTAGACAGAATTGGAAAAAAGAATAAACAAGTAGAAGATTTAGGTAACAAAGTTTCCTTATTTAGATCAAATTCCCTTCTAAAACAGTTAGCAACTATACAAGACATTGATTTTGACTTAAATTTTGAACATTCTTTATTCAGAAACAAATCAGGGAGTGATTTAAACAACACTGTTATAGATCTTGATTTTTTTTCATCTCTTGAAATTAAACAGAAAACTGTTTCACTAGATTCTAAATCAATTTTTTTTGAGATTTATGATAAACTTGATGAATTAAATGCTATTGTACTTAAGGAAATAGATGAAGCTCTTTTTCAACATTCAGTTGAATTAGTTGCTTTATTAACATATACACCTAAGCCCTCTACTTCTTAGTTAGATACCAACCTTTTAGAATCTGTAGGTTCATCTCTTTATACCACTACATCATCCATAATATCCATCACACTCCATTCCACAGATCCCTTTATCTCAAAGCAACCATTCCAACCTAGAGTATTATTTTCATCTTCACCCACCTCAACACCACCCACTAGCTTTCCTTCTACATTTTCCAGTATATCATTCTCATTTCCAAGTACTTCTTCATATATTCCAGTTTCATCTTCTGCCATCCCAACTTCACCTTTTAGTCCTTCAACCACATTTTCTAGTACATCATCTTACATTCCAATCTCATCAGCCACTTCTTTAACTGCATCATCTAGTACTTCTAGTTCTGCCCCAAGCACTTCCAACTTACCTCCTAGTCAAGCTAAAATTCAAGCCATGGCTACTAGGTATGCTCCCTTGGTCCTTCCAGGACAGTTACATGATATGCCTCAAGATTACCAGAGTAAAATACCTCAATTTGATGCTACCACTCATTACACTGCCCAACAACACATTAATAAGATGACAGATTATTTTGAGCTTCATGAAATAGATGATTCTGATGTACAAATGAGACTCTTTTCTCAAACATTAACAGGGGAAGTTAAAAAAATGTTTTAAAGGTTTTAATCCTGGTAGTATAGTTGATTTAGTAGTATTTCATAGATTATTTTTGAATAAATGGGAAAAGAAGAAAAAACCATTTCAAATATTATCTGAATTTGATACAATGAAAAGAGCTCCTAATGAAACAGTCCAAGACTACTGCACTAGATACAACAATGTTTATAATTCAATCCCTACTAATCTCAAATCCATTCCAGACTCTGGTCTACTCAAATTCTCTGATGGATTTGATATAGACAGGGCCTATCAATTAAGAGAAAGAAATGCTGATACTTTAGAAAGAAAGCAAACTGAAGCTGTTAGTGTAGAACTAAATATTTTGGATAGAAAATCTAGATTAAGGAATGAGAGTAGAGTAACCATAAAATAAGAGACATCTAGTTCAGATGGAAAAATAGATCAATTAGCTAAAACTTTAGAGAGAATGATGGATAGATTAGACAATATAGAAAGAAGACCACAATGGGATAACCAATATCAAATTAGAAATCCCAACTTCAGGAAAAATACAAACATAGGAAAATCTAAAGAATCAACACCTGATTAGACAATAAGACCTCCATTTCAAGAGAACTATGCTGAAATTTATCATCAATATGAAGTTGATGAAGACACCTGATCCGAATGGAAAATGGCATCAACCCATGGTATTCATCTACCCATGTTATCCATCCACCCATGGAATTTACCCATGGTATTGTAAATGGCATCGACCCATGGTATTCATCCACCCATGATATTTATTTGCCCATGGTATTGTAATTGACCCATGGTATGTATCTACCCATGGTATTCATCCACACATGGGATTTACCCATGGTGTTGTAAGTGGTATCTACTCATGGTATTGGCCTATGGTATCTACACATGGTATTGTAACTCAAAAAAGACTATAAATAACAAGCCTTAGTTTGTAAAAGGACAGATTTTTTTCCACCACAATGTAGCTTCTACAGTTATTCTCTGTTTTAATAAAACAAGTTTCTTTGTGGTTTTATTCTCTCTCCTTTTTTTGTTTTTTTTGTTTTTTCTGGCATTCTAGTTTTGCAGATCTTGTCAGATCCATTTCCACTTTTTATATCTTGGGGAACTCCCCCCAAGATCCAGATTAGTGGTATCAGATTCAGGTTACGTCTCCATGGGAGTGAGGGTTTAAAACATATTTCAATTTCAATGCTTTGCAACAATCTTCAGCAAAATCCATGAATTTTTTTTTGGGCGGCAAGTTTTCAGATCAGATCTGAAAATCTTGGTGAAAAATTTGCCAAAAAAAAGACTGGATCTGGATTCCTTGCAAAAAAACACTCAAATTCGAAAAAAAAATCAGCCAAATTGGAGTTCGGATGAGGGAAATATCGCTGATTCAAAATCAGCAATGTTGAAGCAATTTTTCTGACGACAATTCATGGACGGCAGCTCTCTTGTCATTTTTTGCAATTTTTAGTGAAAAATTTCAGAAGAATGGATATATATCTGAGCTCCTCTTGAAAAATCACCCAAGTTCAAAAAAAAAATCGGTCGAATTGGAGTCCGGATGTGGGAGTTATTGTTGATTTAAAATCAACTATTTTTTTTTTTTCAGAAATTTTGTGACGGCGAAATAGTTCCAGTGCGAATCTGCAGGTCTAGAGTCTCCAAATAGTGGTTTCAAACATGTGGGAAGATGCAGAATGATCATTCCATTTCCAAAAACAGGTTATAATAAATATTCTGAGTTATATTGACCGAGTTATGCTCATTTAAAATTTGGAGCAGCATTCGGAGCGGGTTCCCTTTGGAGACATGCCCTCCCACCCCGCTTTAGTAGGCACCTGCTTCACATTCATCAGTTTCATCATAGCAGCGTTCGGTTTGGGTTATTTGGAGATGTGCCCTCCCACCCCAAGCTATGTAGGCACCTGCTACTTCATTAACAATCAACATCACGGTTATGGGTCAACCGCACAAAATCTTTTTCATCGAAGTCCATTTGCTAGGCCGCACACTGTTAGTCACATAGTTGGTCACAAGCATTACAGGGTATCTCTATCCTCGGATCTTCGTTTGTCATGGTTTTGGTTCATCCACAAACCCACACTTCATCGAAGTCCATTTGCTAGGCCGCACACTATTAATATCACAGTTGGTCACAAGCATTACAGGGTATCTCTATCCTCGGATCTTCGTTCATCACAGTTATGGGTTAACTACACAAAACCCTTCTCTTCAGTGGCTCTTTATATTCAACAAAGGCTTCTCAGGAGGGAACTTCACGCAATGGGGACCATTGCTTCTTAAGGAGGGTGGAATGATCCGAATGGAAAATGACATCAACCCATGGTATTCATCTACCCATGTTATCCATCCACCCATGGAATTTACTCATGGTATTGTAAATGGCATCGACCCATGGTATTCATCCACCCATGATATTTATTTGCCCATGGTATTGTAATTGATCCATGGTATGTATCCACCCATGGTATTCATCCACACATGGGATTTACCCATGGTGTTGTAAGTGGTATCTACTCATGGTATTGGCCTATGGTATCTACACATGGTATTGTAACTCAAAAAAGGCTATAAATAACAAGTCTCAGTTTGTAAAAGGACAGATTTTTTTCCACCACAATGTAGCTTCTACAGTTATTCTCTGTTTTAATAAAACAAATTTCTTTGTGGTTTTATTCTCTTTGTGTTCTTTTTGTTCCCCCTTTTTTTTTTTTCTCTGGCATTCTAGTTTTGCAGATCTTGTTAGATCCATTTCCACTTTTTATATCTTGGGGAACTCCCCCCAAGATCTGGATTAACACCATAAATCTAATGGGTATAAATGATGATAACACTATCTTTCTCACATGAGAAGATCAAGAGTTATTTGAAATGCAACAACTTCAATTAGATTCAGGTGAATCATTTGACTACAAACAAGGTTATGATTTTGCTATCAATGAAGTACATAAGCAATATAACCTTAGAAGCAAGAAAAAGATAGAGCCTTCTACTAAGAAAACTGCCCAAACACAAACTAAGAAAACAGTAGAAGCTCTCACTATAAAAGTTCTACAAATTCTCCCTAGGGAAAAAAAACAAAACTCCAACTCATCCCAGAAATTTTCCAGCCCTAACATTTCACCCAGTCCCAATATTGTTGACATAACAGATGAGGCGGCCCAAACATCAACAGATTCACAAAAATCTGCTCCTGTTAAAACACCTAATTCTGCTAAAACAACAATTTTAGATTCTAAAACACCCACTGCTGATCCAAAATCAACAGATCCAAAAGCTTCCACTGCCAAACAACTTTTGATAATTCAAAATCTGAAAAAAACATCTACTACTTCTCAAACCATTCCTGAAAAGAAAACTAAGAGCAGTAAGAGAAACTATGGCAGAGAAAAGAAAAACACACAAGGGTGGACAATGTCTGAGATATGAACCTGCAGACATGAAAGTGATCAATGAAGACCCAACAATAGTGGAAGCCTTAAGAAGGGCAAGTTTCCTATAGTTTTGTGAGAAATTACAAGGCTGTCATACATAGGTGTCCAAGGAGTTTGCTTTGAATTTCAGTGGAACAACCACTAAAATAGGAATGCTAAATTTGTCCGTCACACCAGAGGTTATTTCTACTGCTACAAAAATTCCAAGAGGTCAGGAGAACTGGTTCAAAGGTTTCAAGTTTAACATGGAGCAGTTTAAATTAATCCACGAGGAATTGTAGAACAAAGGTCTAAAAATGACAATGCTTGAAGAGAAAATAGATCAACCCATCATAAATGAGGAAAAAATTCCTTAAGGAGCATAAGGTAAGTTGATTCATGGTTTTTTAAGACTAATGATATGTCAGGGACAATATTTTGGCACTTGCAGGGTTCATTTTTCAAAATCTCACAAAAATCTGCATTTTTGGCACTTTTCAGCAGTTTCGTAGCGCCTCTAGGCTTGAAGAACATCAAAACGCTACGAAACTGTCCTGTTTTCGTAGAGAATTTTTTTTACGATTTCTGAGAAAATGAATACGAATTTTGGAAATATGAAAGAGGTTTTTCTACATATTAGAACTAACTACAAAAACCTCTCTCTGTTTCTTCAAATTCATTAGGAGGTGGTATAAATTGATAAATTAAAATGCATTATGAAACTGCTGTTACGAAATTGTCCTATACATGATTGTTTGAGCAGTCAACTTCAAAGGCAGTTTTTGGGCAAAAATAAAGGTATTTTAAGAAATTGAGGGAGGTTATTGTCAAAAACATATCACGTAACAATAACCTCTATCACTTTTCTCACAGGTGTTATCAGTTTGGACATATAAGGATTTATTTGAAGCATAAATGCAGTTTCTATACAGCTGAAGATATATTTTAAAAACCCAAGAAAGGTTTTTATTCAATACATAATTTTCTACAAAACCCTCCTTCATTTTCTCAAAATACATCATGGATTAGGAGATATAGGCTTTGTTCCAAGACCTATTTTTCAGGAAAAAACGAGAAAAATCTGCAAGGATGTCTTAAATATGAAAGGTGAGATTGACACCTCAAGGTGCATAAGGTGAGCTAGTTTATGGTTATTTAAGGCTGGGGAAATGTTAGATACAATTTTTAGGCAAATTTTTGGCTTCAGTTTTCAAAATTTTACAAAAATCTTCATTTTCAACAATTTCATAGCGCCTTCAGGCTTGAAGGGCAGCGAAGCGCTACGAAACTTTTGTAGCTGCTCTTTTGACTTTTTGACTAATTATGGAGGGCTTTGAGAGCTAAAATTGGTATGAAACCCATGTTGGATGATGATAAATCTAATGCAAAAGGAAAGAGTTGAAATTGTTGAAGATAAAGGCTTATTTTGCAGCGGTACGAAACTGCCTTACTTTTGTAGCGCACTGCATTTCATCCTTTTGAGCAGGTTTTGAAGCGTATTTTGGATAGCTGGAGGTTATGGAAGAACAATATACTATGTCAAGTCATTATTCAACATTCAAGGACCATGAATTGAAGATTAAATGATAGCCAAAAATGTTAAAAAAAAGAAGAAGACCATTTGCCTGAAAAACAGGGTCTTGTTTCCTAGTTTTGAAGAGGTCAGCTATGTGGTCATAAAGGGATGAAGCCCATCATCTAAATTCGAACATGTGAATATATACTTGTCAAATATGTAATTTCTTTTAGTATATAAGGTTTTAAAGATAATAAAGAGTAGTTTGAGTCCTATTTGAAATAGGATTGTCAAGTAGGATAGGTGTCTGTTTATCATTAAAGTTGATGTTTTATGGTTATGCAAGGTGTCATTAGGAAAAAATTCGATGTATCTAGCCTAGAGGCAGATCATATGAGGATGTAAGATGTCTATTAAAGGCCATGGGGTCGAATTTGTCAAGGTTTGGAGATTTTTGTGGAAAATTGCAGCTTATTGTAAATTGACTATTTGAGCAATACAAAGATTTGTTACTTGACCATCTTGAGATTCTGAAGGAGTTTTTAGTGCTTATTTGTTCTATCTTTACCTTTTATGTATCTCTCTTGTAATGGTTTTCATTTATATTACTTAGAATTCATCCATGTGATGCTCTGACTTCCTTTATAAGTGAATTGACTGTGTATTTTCATATCTTATGTGTGTGTGTGTCCTACTACTAAAAACTCTGACCTGCCTCAACTTCCATGTCAAGTAAACTCACTGAATCACTGAAAGTGTTGACTCCATAAGCCCAATGTTTACATATTGATATTATTTTCAACCTACAAGGTTGGAGATGTTATCTGATAAGACTATTTGATTGTAAAGCTATTGGAGTTTTTGCTATATACAGTAACAACACAACTTTTCTTCACCTCAGATTCTTATTATATTTAAATGAGTTTCCGTCCTATCTTTTGAAAGGTTTTCTTCAATGTCTTAATGCTTATTACTAATAACTCATGATTGTTCATGCTCTGACTTCCTTTAAATATTAAGCTATGGTATATCTCTTTTAATATTTTGCCTCCAATGTCTTGATGTTTCATTACTCAGAATTCGTGTATCACATGCTCTGACTTCCTTTGAACCTCAAGCGATTGAAAACTTACTGTATGTGTTTCTATTTCAATGAAATATTTACAAGCCTCAGCTTCCACAAGGACAGCTTTGTTATTGAGATCCCTATCACTTACTCCATAGCCCAATGGTAGTAAGCTTTGATCTTTTCAACCTACAAACATATAAAACCAATACATAAATGATAGAGTTAGCCATCTATCTACATCTTTATTCAATATCATTAACCCTTGAGAGAGCCCTCTCAGATTGAGGAGGCTAAGCCGCAGTCACAAGATTGGTTTGAAATAATTACATTGAAGTTGTCTGATCATCAACCAATCAGGTATGATTTTGGTGATAACATTTTGGCACCGTTGCCGGGACCGAAGGTATAAATTTTCCCTGGGAAGAATGACACAGTTTCAGTTCTAAGGTCTGAGAGTAGTAGACACTTAGGCACATATTGGCTGTATTTCTGCTCTTGCGACTCCACACATCAAATAATCAATTAGAAGGTGACTCCACTGTTTGAAGATCAGTAGCTTGATGAAGTTCCAAGATGAGTTCCATTTCAAGAATAAATGCCAGGTATGCACCTATGAATCGGTCTCACATCCCTGGTTTTCCAAATCCTATGCCAAAGGTTGAATGGTTAATTGATCTTCCAATATTTAAAGATGAAAAGAAAGACAATGCTGCTCTTCATTTGGTTAGATTCCATATGTATGTATGCAAACTTAAGGTTCAGTTCCCCGAGGATTGTCTGATGAAGATGTTTATGGCCACTTTAGAAGGAAAATCATGGTCTTGGTACGAAAGTC
The DNA here is from genome assembly GCA_034641835.2 of Pinus albicaulis. Classification (NCBI taxonomy): domain Eukaryota; kingdom Viridiplantae; phylum Streptophyta; class Pinopsida; order Pinales; family Pinaceae; genus Pinus; species Pinus albicaulis. The sequence goes on along the minus strand of CM076583.1, from coordinate 428,565,392 downwards.
TGCCAAATGGTTCATTATATTCTCTTGCTGATTCCATGTTGCATTTTATGAGATGTATGAAGAGTGTCATCCCTCATTGTTGGTCAAAGACTGCTGTAAACATTGCATTAGTTTTATTGAATATTTGGAGAATCGTTATGAAGATGATGAGTTCATGGATGAAGAAATTTTAGAGGCCCTTCATGACAATCACTTTCATCACCAAGAAGAAATGATAGCTTCTCTCTTGGATGAAAATGAAACCCAACAAGAGTTTATTTATGAAAATCATGTTACATCCTCAGAGTTTGATGAAAAGTTGCAGAAGACTTGTCATCCTTTTGATCATCAGGAATATGAGAATAATTTCAAACAACGGGAGGAAATATTAGAAGATAATTGCTATAATCCTCAGGTAAAGGAAGAAGTTTATTCTTCATGTCATTTCTTGCATCAACTTACATCAAATAATGATCATATTAATGAGGAAGTGGATGAAAAGTTGTCTTTATTCTTGTCTTCTAATTTGAAATCATTTGAGTGTAAGTCAGAAGATAAGATTCAATTTGTGAATGAAGTTACTAAGAAAATTGAAAAGGACATTGAGGTTTTAGAAGATAAAATTCAATCTTATAGGCTTCAAGATCAAGATCAGTCTTTTCAAAAGCTTTCCATGCCAGAACACAAAGAGAGGGTGTTGCTTCCTTTCTCTTTTGAGATTGAGGAAGAATACACTGTTCTTGAAAATCAGTTTGATAACGCACAACTGAAGTCTTGTGTGGTTGATCAAAGCATGTATGAGTTGTCCAAAGCTGCAGATTGTCACGAGAAGCATCAAACAAATCATGTCTTATTTGATCCTATAGCTGGCTACATGGAAGAGTTCTACAGTTCAGATTTCCAGTTATATTTTCATTTTGAAGATCAGAAATATTTTATGTTTCCTTGGTCATCTTACTATCATGCTTATTTTTGGTTCAAGTGCAGTCAAGAGGTTCAAATGTCAGATTAGATAAATGAATGGCTTCATTGGAATTTTCATGTTTCTTGAATTAAAAAATGGAGATTGTAGCTGTTAGGGTAGGTAGGGGTGTGTGAATAAGCTCAAAGTTGAATGAGCATATTTTTAGTTGGTACAAAATTGGTTTTCAAGATAAATTGTCAAACTTGAGCCCGAGGTGAAGGCCATTAGAGTTTGAAGAGAAAGCTTGGAAATTTCAAAGTTTTTTTTGTTTTTTTCAAGAAGATGGATAGCAGCACTGGAACTACTGGTTCTTTAGTGTACCACTGGGGCACACTATCCCAAGTGGAGCCACTGTTATCACTCAAAAAATTCAAAACATCATTTTGACAAGGTTACATAGGTTTGTAGGTCAAAATAGGGTTTTAGGAGTCATTTTAAGTTTGATCAAGGGAAGTATTAAATTTTTTATAGTTTGAGCTTACCCTAAGGTTTAAACACACATCTTTTAACTCCTTCATGTCAAATCATTCATCATTTTCTGATTCATTTCATTTTCCAAAGTTTTTGTACCAAAACTTCCTAATTAGCCAAGAAACCATAGTTTTGTAGCACAATACACTGTAAAAAGTCACTTTGCGCTACAAAACTGTTGATAGTTTCGTAGTGCAAATAATCAAATTAACACTACAGGCGCTACAAAAGCGCGTTTTTCTGTCTGTCTTGTCAGTTGAGTTGTTATGTGTCAGAAAACGTTGGGAAAGGGTAAGTTAGATATTTTTTGAGTCATGGAGTGATGAAATCAAAGTACATATGCACGTTTGCAGTCATCATGGTCAGTTTAGGTAATTAATAAGTCATCATTGAGTCATGAGAATACATTTAAACTTCAAAGCTATTCCTAATTAATCATTCTCATTTTTCATTCCTCCATGCGTAATATTTGAGCTCTAGAGAGTTATTGTACTAAGCCAAACTTGTGGCTGGTTGCTTCAAAGGCTTATCAAATTCATATCAAGAGAGATTGAACACACATATCAAGCAAGGCTGAACATTCATATCAAGTGAGGCTGAACAATTCTTAGAGAAACTATGGCAGAGAAAAGAAAAACACACAAGGGTGGACAATGTTTGAGATATGAACCTGCAGACATGAAAGTGATCAATGAAGACCCAAAAATAGTGGAAGCATTCATAAGGGCAGGTTGCCTACAGTTTTGTGAGAAATTACAAGGCTGTCATACATAGGTGTCCAAGGAGTTTGCTTTAAATTTCATTGGAACAACCACTAAAGTAGAAATGCTAAATTTGTCCATCACACCAGAGGTTATTGTTGCTGCTACATAAATTCCAAGACGTCACGAGAACTGGTTCAAAGGTTTCAAGTTTAACATGGAGCAGTTTGAATTAATCCACGAGGAATTGTAGAACAAAGGTCTAAAAATGACAATGCTTGAAGAGAAAATAGGTCAACCCATCATAAATGAGGAAAAAATGCCTCAAGGAGCATAAGGTAAGTTGATTCATGTTTTTTTAAGACTAATGATATGTCACGGATAAGATTTTGGCACTTGCAAGGTTCATTTCAAAATCACACAAAAATCTGCATTTTTGGCACTTTTCAATAGTTTCGTAGCGCCTCTGGGCTTGAAGAACAACAAAACGCTACGAAACTGTCCTGTTTTTGTAGCGAAATTTTTTTAAGGTTTCTGAGCAACTGAAAACGAATTTTGGAAACATGAAAGAGGTTTTTCTACATAACATAACTAAATATAAAAACCTCTCTCCGTTTCGTCAAATTCATTAGGAGGTGGTAGAAATTGATAAATTAAAATACGCTACGAAACTGCTGTTACGAAATTGTCCTGTACATGACTGTTTGAGAAGTCAACTTCAAAGGACGTTTCTGGGAAAACAGAAAGGTATTTTAAGAAAATTATAGAGGTTATTTTCAAAAAAGTATCAAATAACAATAACCTCCATCACTTTTCTCACAGGAGTTATCAGTTGGGAGATATAAGGATTTATTTGAAGCACTATTTTCTGAAAATAGAGTTTTCCTATTTCACCATGTTTTACAAATGCATTTTTTGTATAGCTGGAGATGTATTTCAAAAAGCCAAGAGAGATTTGTATTCAAGACACAATGGCCTAAAAAAACCTCCTTATTTTTGGAAAAATACATCATGGATTATGAGATATAGGCTCTGTTACAAGACCTATTTTTCAGGAAAAAACAAGAAAAATCTGCAAGGATGTCTTAAATATGAAAGGTCAGATTGACACCTAAAGGAGCATAATATGAGTTGGTTTATGGTTATTTAAGGTTGAGGATATGTTAGATACAAGTTTTAGTCAAATTACAGGCTTCAGTTTTCAAAATTTTACAAAAATCAACATTTTTAGTAGTTTCATAACGCTTCCAGGCTTGAAGGGCAACAAAGCGCTACGAAACTACTGTAGCTTCTCTTTTGACTTTTTGACCAGTTATGGAGGGTTTTGAGAGCTAAAATTGGTATGAAACATGTGTTGGATGATGATAAATCTGATGCAATAGGAAAGATTTGAAATTTTTTAAGATAAAGGCTTATTTTGCAGCAGTACGAAATTGCGTTACTTTTGTAGCGCATTGCATTTCATCCTTTTGAGCAGGTTTTGAAGCGACTTTTGGACAGCTGGAGGTTATGGAAGAATAATAGACCATGTCAATCCATCATTCAAAATTCAAGGACCACGAATTGAAGATTAAATGACAGCCGAAAATGTTAAAAAAAAGAAGAAGACCATTTGCCTAAAAAACAAGGTCTTGTTTCCTAGTTTTGAGGAGGTCAGCTAAGTGGTCATAAAGGGATGAAGCCCATCATCTAAATTCTGCCATGTGAATGTATAGTTTTCAAAGATGCAATTTATTTTAGTAGATAAGGTTTTTAAAGATAATAAAGAGTAGTTTGAGTCCTATTTGAAATAGGACTGTCAAGTAGGATAGGTGTATGTTTATCATTAAAGTTGATGTTTTATGGTTATGCAAGGTGTCATTAGGAAAAAATTCGATGTATCTAGCCTAGAGGCAGATCATATGAGGATGTAAGATGTCTATTAAAGGCCACGAGGTCGAATTTGTGAAGGGTTGGAGATTTTTTTGCAGCTTATTGTAAATTGACTGCTTCAACAATACAAAGATTTGTTACTTGACCAACTTGAGATTTTGAAGGATTTTTTAGTGCTTATTTGTTCTCTATTTACCTTTTATGTATCTCTCTTGCAGTGGTTTTCATTTATATTACTTAGAATTCATCCATGTGATGCTCTGACTTCCTTTATAAGTGAATTGACTGTGTATTTTCATATCTCATGTGTATGTGTGTCCTACTACTAAAAACTCTGACCTGTCTCAACTTCCATGTCAAGTAAACTCACTGAATCACTGAAAGTGTTGATTCCACAAGCCCAATGTTTACATACTGATATTATTTTCAACCTACAAGGTTGGAGATGTTATCTCATAAGAGTATTTGATTGTAAAGCTATTGGAGTTTCTGCTATATACAGTAACAAAAAAACTTTTCTTCACCTGAGATTCTTAAATATTTAGATGAGTTTCTGTTCTATATTTTGAAAGTTTTTCTTCAATGTCTTAATGCTTATTACTCAGAACTCATGATTGTTCATGCTCTGACTTCCTTTAAGTATTAAGCCATGGTATATCTCTTTTAATATTTTGCCTCCAACGTCTTGATGTTTCATTACTCAGAATTCGTGTATCACATGCTCTGACTTCCTTTGAACCTCAAGCTATTGAAAAATTACTGTATGTGTTGCTCTTTCGTTGAAATATTTACAAGCCTCAGCTTCCACAAGGAAAACCTTATTATTGAGATCCCTGTCACTGACTCCATTGGCCAATGGTAGTAATCTTTGATCTTTTCAACCTACAACATATAAAACCAATACATAAATGATAGAGTTAGCCATCTATCTACATCTTTATTCAATATCATTAACCCTTGAGAGAGCCCTCTCAGATTGAGGAGGCTAAGCCTCAGTCACAAGATTGGTTTGAAATAGTTACACTAAAGTTGTCTGATCAATAGCCAATCAGGTACGATTTTGGTGATAACAGGTACATAATAAAAACCTAAGATGATTAAAACTTCCAAAGCTTTACCTCAGCAAGAAAAAGAAAAATACATAGCTATTTTTAAAAAATTTCAAGATGTTTTTTCTTGGATTTATGAAGACCTAAAATCCTATGACACCAGCACAATACAACATAAAATCCCTATAAAAGAAGACCAAAAGCCTTTTAAACAAAAGTTAAGAAGGATCAATCCTATTTTGATGTCTTTAATTGAGAAAGAGGTAAAAATGATGTATGAGGCCCAAATAATTGCACCAATCAAATATTCTGATTGGGTTTCTAATCTAGTTCCCACCAGGAAAAAGACAGGAGAAACTAGATTATGTGTTGACTTTAGAATTTAAATAAGGTATCCTTAAAGGACAATTGCCATTTACCAAAGATGGATCACATTTTACAAAGGGTAGTTGGTTCTTCTAGGATTGCACTTTTAGATGGATTTTTAGGGTACAACCAAATTTTAGTCCAACCAGAGGACCAAGCCAAAACTGCTTTTACTACTCCATGGGGCACTTTTATGTATGTAAAAATGCCTTTTGGGTTAATGAATGCAGGAGCCACTTTTCAAAGAGCTATGGATATAGCCTTTGTAAAGGAAATTCATGATTTTTTAGTAATTTATTTAGATAACATTACTGTTTTCTCAAAGACTGATTATGAAAATTTGGATCATCTTAGACAAGTCTTTCTTAAATGCAGGAAATTTGGCATCTCTTTAAACCCTAAGAAAACTTTATTTGGATTAGAAGAAGGTAAGTTACTTGATACATAATATCTAAAGAAGGAATTAGAATAGACCGTGCTAGAATAGAGGCAATTCTTAACATTAGTCCTCCTAGGAACATTAAAGACTTATAAGCTTCTCTAGGTAAAATTAATTTCCTTAGAAGATTCATCTCAAATTTAGCTGAAATAATCAGAGAGCTTAACAATATGCTTAAAAAGGACTCAGTACTTAAATGGAATATTGAAGCTAAGCAATCTTTTGAATCAATTAACCAAGCTTTAACCAAAACACCAGTCCTTATAAGTCCCGATTTTAAGAAGGATTTTATTATCTTCTCTTTTACTGCAGAACACACTATTGCTGCAGAAAAATGACCAGGGTTATGAAAAACCTATAGCTTTCTTTAGCAATCACTCAGAGATGCCACTTTAAAGTACAATATCATGGAGAAACATGCCCTAGCTTTGGTAAAGGCCATCAAAGACTTTAGAGTGCACATTCTTTATTCACACATCATTGCCTATGTTCCAAATGTAGTTTTAAAGGACATTCTAACACATAATGGTCCTGATGGTAAAAGAGGCAAGTGGATTGCCACAATTTTGGAATATGAGATAGAAATAAAACCCACTAAACTTATAAAAGGTCAAGGTTTAGCCAAAATCATGGCTAAGTCACAATGTCGTTCCATTACCCATAGAAGCACTCACAAAGCTCTATATTCAGTTAGATTTTCCTAAGAGATTTCAGATTTTCCAAAATTTCATGCCTGCATATGTTGAAATCCCAAAGATAAACCCTCCTTATTCTACTTCCAAATTTCCTGAAGGGTCAAGGCATGTCATCTCTATGCTATCCTTTATCTTAGGTTATTTTATTGATGAGCACAAAGATGAATCAATTCTTGGTTTTCTATCTACCTTTGTGCCTGGTCAACCTCCTTCTATCATTTACAATTATGCTGAATACATAACTGATAATATCCTGTTGACGAGAAAATCTGTTCGGCCAACAGCAAGGGATCTCCTTGGTAAAAAGTCCTGACTAGACTCTAAACTGTTTGGAGTAGGGATCCCGTCCGGGGTGTGGGTCTGGCTACCGCTGATTTCTCCTTTATTTCGGTCTCGCTAGGACTCTATAAACTTGTGGATACACACTTAATCGGATGATAGAAGGCATATGATTGATGCATAAATGTACATATAGCACTATGCGTAGCAAGATGAAATAAAGCATGAATGCCGAAGGAAGTGTTGTTAACAACACATCATTAGGGTCATGCTTGTAAGCTGTTCTGACCACAAAAGAAGCAATTCTTTATGGAAAAACACCCTTCACTTCCTGAAAGGTTTAAATGGTAATACAAGTGCTAATAAACAAAGTCATTAACATTCATTAAGAAAGCAAAATGAACTCAACCATCATTAACATGTATTCAGCAAACTACCATGCAAATGTGATATGAATTAATGATACAGTTCCATTAATCTAAAGATATTTAGAAACTGAAAAATATAATACTCATAGTGCTCATACATATGTCAACACCAGGTCCACAAAGGGATTTTGCAAAATGCTTGCATTCATACTCAAAATTGTTTAATCCTGGTAATACAATGTTCTCAACTCGAGTCCCCAAAAAAAAATCCCTCCTTTTACAAGTTCTCGAAGGAAGTATTTATAGAGCAAAGCTTGCCCTTTTGGGCCCCCTAACTTTTCGTCTTTCTGACTGTTGGGCTGCCTTGCGACCTAGTCTATTCTGCGACTTGCGACTTGAGCCATTGATGCGACCTGCGACCCAACTGGACTTTGCGACTTGCGACCCCCAACAATCCGTGACCTACGATCTGCCATGATTTTGCGACCTTGCGACCCAGTCGCTGGGTCATTGGGTCACATCGTCGAGCTTTTAATAGGGAGTGAAACTATGTGACCTGGCGACCTGAAGAAATCTGCGACCTGCGACTTGAGGAAATTTGTGACCTACGACCTTAAGCATATTTGCGACTTGCGACCTTAAGTAGATCTGCGACTTATGACCTTCTTTTGGCGATATTTGGATTTCATAGCAATATTCCTTATCCCACCTCATTTTCTTTGAAAAGGGTCCTCTTGCTTGCTGGGAAAAACTTTGGCTCATTGCGCAGACCGACAGCTTCCACCTGCAGTCACATAGCTTAGGTTACATGTCTTCATTGATGAGTAATAATGTTAGGGGCATAATTAATCAATTGAATAAGTGAAAATGATAACTTTAGACCCCTGTGTGGTCAAATGTTGTGTCATTAATGCATCAAAGAGAATGGAATGTGTAGACTTTCCCCAGTAATAGTATTTGGGTTTCTCAACGAGAATTCTTTCCTGCATCATCGTTCCGTGAAAATGACTGGGTGCCTTTGAGTCTGTTGGGAGAGGCTCTTTGTGCAATCCCAAGGCTTCCACCCTTTGCCTCTTTAATTGCTGTGATGCTCGTTTGTATTGTTGTGGACTAAGTGCCAAATGCCGGTACTCACTTGAGGTAGATCCCTCCACATCTCCGACTCTTTGAAATTCTAGACATGGCTGGGGTTGTTTGACTACCTAAAAGGAAAAATCCAATGGCCACATGAGGAGGCGTATTTGCATGAATTCCGATCATATTATAGATATGCTTCTTCCATGATCGCGATGGCTTAAGGTTGATGATGTATTCGGCTATCACTATGTTGCAATGCATTTCAGCTTTGGGCTCTATCCGGTCAATGCAGGAGGCATATCATGGGTGGAAAATCGCACCTGTAACTGTCTGGATTGACCTTCCCCTTTGATCTCGGGTCGAAATTTGGTTGCAAATCATCAAATTCTGGAAACCATGATATGCGATAATGATATTTCTTTTTTATATTCAAAAGTTCACAACGAGACCGATACGGGAAAAGCCTTTCGAAATGGGTTTTAGTCCGCTCGATCAAATGATTAAGCATGGGGGGAGAAAGAGTGATTTTGTCTTATATAGGAAATGATCCTTCGAACAAGATTCCCCATTTGTTGAACTTTCCCACAAGCCTGCGTGTTGACACGATGAAGGAAAGTCATGGTGCTCTTAGGTTGCACGATTGTAATTGGGATGAGATGACAACTCCAACCGCCTTCTTGAGGAGAGCTCCCGTGACCTTATTAGTAGAGTCATGCACTAGTAGTTACCCAGTCGTATAGCGGATGACCTGGGAAATTATCATGAGGTGCTGTGACGTGGCAGCTCGACTTAAAGGGAGGATGCGACTCCTTAGGGAAGTCGCAAGGTCGCAACAAAGTGGAAGTCGTGTTGCCGGCCTGTTGCTGAGCTTGTGCGACCCAGCGACCTGCGGGGAAATGCGACCTAAGGCTATCATTTGAGATGCGACTTTGCAGAGGTCACACAGTCACATTGCTACATCAGTCGCATTTTTGACCTATTCCTCAGTTCTTCGACCTAGCGACTGGTCGCATCTTTGATATTGTCTCGGCTCCGAATGATCTGCTGGGGACGATAAAAAGGTGGCTCGTATCTCCTCAGCCCGACAGATTATTCTCCTTGGATTAATCGACTTTTGAGAGGAGTATATCATCATAGAACAACTAGTGTGTAGAACCTCAGTGTAGTTACAACTTCAAAACAGTTGCAAATACCACGCACAGGCATTCATTATGTGGTAATGCTTTCACCAGATAAATTTCCTTGGGCTGCCGATAAGGTGTGCAAATTATTGGATGCGTTCCTTTTGTGCCTATGCCATATCGTGAACCCTTCTTATACCACTCCAGGGGAACTGTTCGCGCTCTTAATATAACCCGGCTCTGGCCTTCAGCATATATGGGTCCAATTTGTAACTTATTTGATGCCTTGGAGTCATAGTTGGAAGCGTTTTGGGCTTATGGGACGTGAAGACTGCGCTAGAAGCAGCGTATTGTAGAGGACGCAAATTATTTTGGAGGTTTTATTTGTTGTGCTAACACAACCAGAATCGAAGGGATTCGACCTTCTTCTGGCACTGAAAATCAACCATGCCGAATGTTATCATTGCGTGCCAGACTTGAGCGGCTCAAAAGGGGCATCAGATCCTTGCATGTCGGGCGTACTGATAGTGCAGAGTTAAATGATCCCCGAAAAGCTGTGTGTCATCGACCTCCTTGATCAAAAGCCTTTGTTTGCGCGTAGTAACATAAATATCATTCATGCATGGTAGCATGCATTGGGCAACCTGCATCCATGTAATGCGGCATGAAGAGTGGGGATTCGCACTATCCAGCTCACCGTGTTGGATTTTCCATTCTTGTGGGTCATGGCTTAAATGATTTATATATTCATTTGGGAGTCGTCGCTGATAGCTCAGTTCAGGTAACCTTTGCCCTCGTAACAACGCGATTTATGCTCCTTCGATACGTAGTCAAACAAGGCTCGGAAGGACACCACGATAATGTGAGCCAAGGTTATATCGAACGAGCTTATAAACAGTTTCAAAAAAACCATCTACCTTCCTGAGGTATATATATAAGGATTATATGAAAAACCATAACAAGGTATCCTAAAGCATATCACATTGACCATTCAAATGCTTAAAATGAGAGACCATCAGAAGGCTTGGTGGTTTTAACAGGTTTATTGATTTGATATCGTTATCATTAGAGGGCGATGTCCTTCAATTTAAACACAATTAACAAGCGACCACCAACTTTATAAAGAGCCCCAATAGAGCGCCTAAAAATCCATGGTGAGGGACTTCTAGCGGATATACTTAATGCGCAGAGAAATACACGTAAGTGATTTGTGTTAGCACACCATCTCTTTTGACCATACAAGTGCGCAACAAAGATACAGCCAGTAGCGTAGACTGAAGGTTTTTATACTTTCCTATTCTTGACCCCTTCCTTGTGCCAGGAGGAAGTTTCATTCTATATGTCGAAAGCAATTGGGCATTCTGGCAGCAGCTGGCTTTGGCGTGCTTGCATAACAGAGAATACAATGCGAAAGCCCCACCTTCTCTGTTGTCATCAGCCTCTGATACTGTAAAGGAATGCTTGAATAAATGCACCAAAGTGAATGTCCAGAAGACAAAGGGAAATGCTTCAAATAGCTCTTCACTTTTGAGAATGTTGAATGTCTTCAGCAAAAGTGCTTCTAAAGCCGTAGAGCGGAGAGATACTTAAATCTCTACGGACAAAACCAAGATTCTAATATGCCTATGCCAGAACACTCTTCCAGGATTCTTATATTTCGCAATGAAATGAGTCTAAGTATCTGATGTGCATCAGTAAAGAATTTTGTTGCATCGGTAAACCACGAAAAATTCTGTCCTTGATCCTTTATCTGAGTGAACACACACCACATCATCCTCCATCTGAAAATAATGTTAACTTGCTCCTCCTTCTCACTTGTGGGCACATCCTTGTCATCTGCCATAACAATGGTCTTCACTGGTAGCCTTAAGTCTCATTTCCACCTAGGCAGGGGCATGTGGATGAGAGTGTTTTGTTTCACAGCTGTAGCCTTGTTGTTTAGCTTTAGTGCATTTCCCTCGGTGTAGTGATGACATTTATAAGTATATCATGCGTGGGATTGACCTGTATGAAATATTATAACACTAATTAGTTCACAGTTACCCTTTAAAGAACGGTGCCCCAAAATAATTAACATAAGATTACGAGCTTGGTGAAGTACCCAAACCGAGTGCCTAAACAATCTAAGGTGCAAGAGTTTTTAATGTAAATACACGAAAGTCTCCATTCGAATGCATGCATGGCGATCCCTTCACACATGGCACGGTTGTGGTAAGAGTATCTCGTCATGATGGTGAGAAGGCTCACGAGGGGCTTGGGACAAGTTACAAGGATGTCATCGTCTACAGGCCAGGTTAAGACCTTAACAACTAAGCAAGTAGAGGGGGGACCCGAAATTTTAAATATACCCAAAATTTTGGGTGCTGTTGTAGCGGCTACAAAAAATGGCGAACCACTGGAAGAATCCAGCCTCTCTGCCCATATCACAACAATATTTTGAGTCGAGATAGTGATGCAAGGGGATATTGAACAAGTTCTGCGGGTACCCTTTGCATTAATTTGGCCTTTATAGGTATGCCCAGTCCTTATGCCTCAGCTAGGTCTCGCTAATCAGAACACATCAAAGTGGAAGCTCACAGATGACAGTAGCTTGTTGATGATGTCAAGAGCAAGGCAGCAGGTTTATTATTCTCAAGATTTTTAAAGTAAGTTTCCGGTGTTGCTCCATTGCCAGCAGGCCAGGACAGTACCCCGGTGGAGTCACTTCAAGAAATCACAAGCGTTGCTCTGTTGCCAGCGAGCCTGGTCAGTACCCCGGCGGAGTCATTGCATTACCTCTCTGTGCAGGAAGCCTTTTCTCGATCCTTTACCCTTATTTGTTTCATGTGCTTACAACACTTATTTTCATGTGCTCGTGGCACTTATTTTTCATGGGCGGATGAGGGATCCCGACTTATTTTACGAGCGAGAGAGGTTGTTCCTTGTTTTACAGAAACTGAAAGATATCCTGATTTTGGTTTGCCTTTGTGCCAAACCTTCACATCCCATCCACCACAATAGGCGAAGCGTGCAAAACATATCATTAAGATGTCCAAGACTATGCTGGGCACATGGCTTAGGCTACGGGTATGGGCCATTCAAACTCATTAGGTCTCCCACAAGCAACTGACTCGTATCTCCCCGGCTAAATAAGTTTAGAATCATAGGCATATTGTTGAGAATGTGACTTCGATGACCTGTCCTGAGAGAAAGCTGCCTCTTGAGATAGCCATCGCAACCTCACGCAAACAATGGGGTTACTGTTTCAGCAGTCGGGGTAGAACAAGTCAGCAAGGTGGTAGGGTTTCAATGAGGGCTCATGCAGTGATAGGCGATATGTCGAAAATTTCGAAGCTATATCAACAACCTGTGGAAATGATGTGAGGAATAAAGTGTATGACGCAACGTAATAAACAAGGCTCAAGATGCAATGCAACGCCATGCGCGGGAATGATTAACTAGTTGTAGGTGGAAAAAGGGGATAATACAAGCAGTGATTATTTAAGCAGCAACAAGCAAACTAAACAAAATGAGTGCAAAAAAATTGTAACATGATGATGCCTAAGATACTAATCGTAAGCAAAATAGTAGACACACTTTTTAATCATAAAATAAAAAATTTCACAAGTAAACTTAATTAAACTTTGAACTAAAATTTTTTATTAACAGGTCCTAGCTAGCCTACACCTAAAACCCTAGTTTAACCAATGATGCGGTTGGGTTATGTGAAATCATCTTTCCAGTGCAGCCACTGCATTAGTTCCCATCCCGCAACAACAACAATGCTCGGGATCAGAGCTAGTATCCAAAAAAGTGCATCAACAACAAAACTTACCTGAAGAGCATGTGCAATGGCAAGAAGATCATGGATACTTACCAGAGAACATGCCAAAATGGATTGTGTAAGCCGAATTCCACTCTCATCCTGATATACAACAATATGTTATTGAAACTCAACATTTTTTATGAATGACACAAACCAATTCATGCACAACCCTAGGTCCGATGGGAGGGAGGTAAGCCACTGCCTGTTTGCGAGTATATTCATCAGATAAGATCCGTCAAACCAAACGAGAACCTCATCATGGTGTTGAGGATGATCAGTTTTATGGAATGGAAACAATAAGCATGTGCCAGGCGAATTATACATGGTTGTGCATCCAAGTGCAGAAACCCTAGTTCTGAAAACCCTGGTTCGGGGTTGTTCCTAGGTCTGGTCAAGGGTATGAGGATCCGAATCTACATTTAGTGGGGCTTGAAATTCCTCACTGTCTTGAACCAACTCTGGACCTTCGGGTGGGGGGCTTCCCAACTTTGATTGTTCGGCGAGATCAACAGGAAAACTATTGTGATCGTGAAATGTGGTGGTTTGAACAATGTCAGTGGGCTTTGTATCAACTTGGCCAAATTTTTGCGCGCTGACAGACTAATAATCCAATGTATCAAATTCTTTAGATTTTCCAGGATGGGGTGAATTTACCGAAAGGTTTTCGGGCAGTTGAGGGATTTTCCCAAAATCCCATGTTTGTGCCCGATTGCAACCGGTACTGGCTAGGCAAAAACTGAAAAGATTACGACAAGGGCTGGCAGAAGTGGAAGTGCTTTGATTCCCTGATGGGTAATCGAATCTTCATAAAGCAGATTATAGTCGGAAAAGAGATATGAGTGACAATCCTCAGCAGTATGAGTGAACATGTTTTCAGATGAGCAGTGATCGCTGGAACCATCGATTTGATCAAGTTGGGTACCTGGCATGTTAGGCTCCCCGAGAGTCACCAATTGGGATGGATCAATAAAGGGGACATCTTGAAGTTGCCCAGATAGGAAATTGCTCCTATGGCTGTCTAAATATTTCGAGTGAGAAAGATCAGAATTAAAAGATTCATCAATTTTGCACTGTGATTGTGAGACACCATCCGCGTGCTTATGATTGTCGCCAATACCAGTATAAGGAAATTTTGAATGTCTCGAAGAAATTACTGGTGTGGCAGACTCATGAAATAAATCGAGGAATAATGAACGAAAAGATTGAGCCGCAGGGGTGTTAACTGTATAGGGACTTTCATCTCGCACATCAGTGTTATCCGGAGTGAACAATGGTCTTGCCTGCCTAGGATGGTCCAATGATTTTGTAAGGTCAAATTTATCTGGGACAAGAGTCAATTTATTATTAGTATGTGAATTAGATTTAGGATTGTGTCTAGGGAAACATTCAGTGTACTCGAGATAGGTTTCATGAACCGGGAGAGATAATGAGCCACTATGGTTTTCAAGCTCTGGTTCGACATGGTGCATGAAAGATTCAGAGGTGGCACAATAGGTTTTATCTTCGTGCTCAGAACTTTCGAGGTCACAACTCCACTACACGGCAATTCAAGAGGAAGAGCAGGAATATCACAAACAATACTACTCTCCTTGGAGGCCTGAATGTGGTCTGGACTTGGGGAGATGGACAAGGAAACATTAGGGACGAAGTCTGAACAGCTGGCCACTTGCGGGTCATCATAGGGAGCACTAGGATCAGGCTGGGTTGCTAATTGAAATTTTTCAAGGGAAACGAGGATCACATACTTGAACTGTTCACTTAAAAATTTCCAATCAACATCCTTTTCAGGGAACTCAGAACAATAATGAAAAAATCTGATAGAGAATTCATCTAGAGGTTCCTAAGGTTCCATTCTGATGTCATTTAACTTTATAAATACATTTTGAAAATCGTACCTGTGAAAAGCTTGTTGTAATTCACTGGCGAGTTGTTCAAACGAATGGAAGGAAGCTTCAGGCAATGTGGGGCACCATTGCTTAGCGTGACCTTCGAGAGTGAGGAAGAAAAGAAAACAGATCAAACCTTCATTGTCAATTTCGTAGCACTCACCAAAGTTGCAAAAATCTAAAATGTGTTTGGTTATGGACACTCCATTTTCACCATAAAATTTTAATTGGGACAAGTGATACATAAGTTCATCGGGGATGAAGCATCGAGGCTCATAAAAATCCGACAAACATCTCAGGAGAATGATTTGGGGATGAGCCATTACAGATATGAGATTAACTGCAAGCTCTAAGGGCTCAGCTTGTCATCTGGCCCTCCTTCTAGCGCCAATTCTGTTGACGGGAAAATCTATCCAGCCAACAGCAAGGGATCTCCCTGGTAAAAAGTCCCAACTAGACTCTAAACCGTTTGGAGTAGGGATCCCATCCAGGGTGTGGGTCCGGCTACCACTGATTTCTCCTTTATTTGGGTCTTCCTAGGACTCTATAAGCCTATGTATACACACTTAATCAAATGATACAAGGCATATGATTGATGCATTAAATGTACATATAACACTATGCGTAGCAAGATGAAATAAAGCATGAATGCCAAAGGAAGTGTTGTTAACAACACATCATTAGGGTCATGCTTGTAAGTTGTTCTGACCATAAAAGAAAAAATTCTTTATGGCAAAATTCCCTTCACTTCTTGAAAGGTTTAAATGGTAATACAAGTGTTAATAAACAAAGTCATTAACATTCATTAAGAAAACGAAATGAACTCAACCATCATTAACATGCATTCAGCAAACTACCATGCAAATGTGATATGAATTAAAGATACAGTTCCATTAATCTAAATATATTTAGAAATTGAAAAATATAACACTGATAGTGCTCATACATATGTCAACACCAGGTCCACAAAGGGATTTTGCAAAATTCTTGCATTCATACTCAAAATTGTGTAATCCTGGTAATACAATGTTCTCAACTCGAGTCCCCAAACAAAAAGCCCTCCTTTTACAAGTTCTCGAAGGAAGTATTTATAGAGAAAAGCTTGCCCTTTGGGGCCCCCTGACTTTTCATCTTCCCTACTGTTGGGCTGCCTTGCGACCCAGTCTATTCTGTGACTTGCGACCTAAGCCACTGATGCGACCTATGGCCCGACTGGACTTTGCGACTTGCGACCCCCAACAATCCGTGACCTGCGACCTACCATGATTTTGTGACCTCGCGACCCAGTTGCTGGGTCGCTGGGTCGCGTCGTCGAGCTTTTAATAGGGAGTGCAACTATGCGACCTGGCGACCTGAGGAAATTTGCGACTTGCGACTTGAGGAAATTTGCGACTTGTGACCTTAAGAAAATTTGTGACTTGCGACCTCAAGTAGATCTACGACTTGCAGCCTTATTTTGGCGATCTTTGGATTTCATAACAATATTCCTTATCTCGCCTCCTGTGCTTTGAAAAGGGTCCTCTTGCTTGCTGCGAAAAACTTTGGCTCATTGCGCAGACCGACAGCTTCTACCTGCAGTCACATAGCTTAGGTTACATGTCTTCATTGACGAATAATAATGTTAGGGGCATAATTAATTAATTGCGCAAGTGAAAATGATAACTTTAGACCCCTGTGTGGTCAAATGTTGTGTCATTAAGTCATCAAAGAGAATGGCTTGTGTAGACTTTCCCCTGTAATAGTATTTGGGTTTCTCAGCGAGAATTCTTTCCTGCATCATCATTCTGTGAAAATGACCGGGTGCCTTTGAGTCTGTTGGGAGAGACTCTTTGTGCAATCCCAAGGCTTCCACCCTTTGCCTCTTTAATTGCTGTGATGCCCATTTGTATCGTTGTGGACTAAGTGCCAAATGCCGGTACTCACTTGAGGTAGATCCCTCCACATCTCCGACTCTTTGAAATTCTAGACACGGCTGGGGTTGTTTGACTACCCACAAGGAAAACTCCAACGGCCACATGAGGAGGCATATTTGCATGAATTTTGATGATATTATAGATATGCTTCTTCCATGATCGTGGTGGCTTAAGGTTGATGATGTATTCAGCTATCACTATGTTGCAACGCATTTCAGCTTTGGGCTCTATCCGGTCAATGCAGGAGGCATATCATGGGTGGACAATCGCACCTGTAACTGTCTGGATTGACCTTCCCCTTTGATCTCGTGTCGAAATTTGGCTGCAAATCATCAACTTCTAGAAACCATGATATGCGATAATGATATTTATTTTTTATATTCAAAATTTCGCAACGAGACTGATACAGGAAAAGCCCTTCGAAATGGGTTTTAGCCCGCTCGTTGATCAAATGATTAAGCATGGGGGAAGAAAGAGTGATTTTGTCTTATATAGGAAATGATCCTTCAAAAAAGATTGCCCATTTCTTTAACTTTCCCACAAGCCTGCGTGTTGACATGATGAAGGAAATTCATTGTGCTCTTAGGTTGCAAGACTGTAATTGGGATGAGATCACAACTCCAACCGCCTTCTTGAGGAGAGCTCCTGTGACCTTATTGGTAGAGTCACACACTAGCAGTTACCTAGTCATATATTGGATGACCTAGGCAATTATCATGAGGTGCTGTGACATGGCAGCTCGACTTAAAGGGAGGATGCGACTCCTTAGCAAAGTCGCAACGAAGTGGAAGTCGCGCTACTGGCTTGTTGCTGAGCTTGTGTGACCCAGCGACCCGTGGGGAAATGTGAGCCAAGGCTATCATTTGAGATGCGACTTTGCAGAGGTCGCACGGTCGCATCGCTACGTCAGTCGCATGTTCGACCTATTCCTTAGTTCTGTGACCTAGCAACTGGTCGCATATTTGATGCTGTCTCGGCTCTGAATGATCTACTGGGGACGATAAGAAAGGTGGCTCGTATCTCCTCAGCCCGAAAGATTATTATCCTTGGATTAGTCAACTTTTGAGAGGAGTATATCATCATAGAACAACTAGCGTGTAGAACCTCAGCGTAGTTAAAACTTCAAAACAGTCACAAATACCACGCACAAGAATTCATTATGTGGAAACGCTTTCACCAGATAAATTTCCTTGGGCTGCCAATAAGGTGTGCAAATTATTGGATGCGTTTCTTTTGTGCTTATGCTATATCGTGAACCCTTATTATACTTATCCACGGGTAACTATTTGCGCTCTTAATATAACCCGGCTCTGGCCTTCAGCATATATGGGTCCGATTTGTAACTTCTTTGATGCCTTGGAGTCACAGTTGGAAGCGTTTTGGGCTTACGGGATGTGAAGAATGCGCTAGAAGCAGCGTATTGCAGAGGACGCAAATTATTTCGGAGGTTTTATTTGTTGCGCTAACACAACCAGAATCGAAGGGATTCGACCTTCTTCTTGCACTGAAAATCAACCATGCCGAATGTTATCATTGCGTGCCAGACTTGAGCGGCTCAAAAGGGGCATAAGATCCTTGCATGTCGGGCGTATTGATAGTGCAGAGTTAAATGATCCCCGAAAAGCTGTGTGTCATTGACCTCCTTGATCAAAAGCCTTTGTTTGCGTGTAGTAACATAAATATCATTCGTGCATGGTAGCATGCATTGGGCAACCTACATCCATGTAATGTGGCATGAAGAGTGGGGATTCGCGCTATCCAGCTCACCGTGTTGGATTTTCCAGTCTTGTGGGTTGTGGCTTAAATGCTTTGTATCTTCATTTGGGAGCCGTCGCCGATAGCTCGGTTCAGGTAACCTTTGCCCTCATAACAACGCGATTTATGCTCCTTCGATACGTAGTCAAACAAGGCCTGGAAGGACACCACGATAACGTGAACCAAGGTTCTATCGAACGAGCTTATAAACAGTTTCAAAAAAACATCTTCCTTCCTGAGGTGTATATATATATATATATATATATATATATATATATATATATATATAAGGATTATATTAAAAACTATAACAAGGTATCCTGAAGCATATCACATTGACCATTCAAATGCTTAAAATGAGAGACCATCAGAAGGCTTGGTGGTTTTAATAGGTTTATTGATTTGATATGGTTATCATTAGAGGGCGATTTCCTTCAATTTAAACATAATTAACAAGCAACCACCAGCTTTATAAATAGCCCCAATAGAGCGTCTAAAAATCCATGGTGAGGGACTTCTAGCAGATATACTTAATGTGCATAGAAATACACGTAAGTGATTTGTGTTAGCACACCATCTCTATTGCCCATACAAGTGTCCAGCAAAGATACAGCCAACAGTGCAGACCGAAGGTTTTTATACTTTCCTATTCTTGACCCCTTTCTTGTGCCAGGAGGAAGTTTCATTCTATATGTCAAAAGCAATTGGGCATTCTGGTAGCAGCAGGCTTTGGCGTGCTTGCATAACAGAGAATACAATGTGAAAGCCCCACCTTCTCTGTTGTCATCAACCTTTGGTACTGTAAAGGAATGCTTGAATAAATGCGTCAAAGTGAATGTCCAGAAGACAAAAGGAAATGCTTCAAATAGCTCTTCACTTTTGAGAATGTTGAATGTCTTCAGCAAAAGTGCTTCTAAAGTGATAGAGCGAAGAGATACTTAAATTGCTACGGACAACACCAAGATTCTAATATGCCGATGCCAGAACACTCTTCCAGGATTCTTATATTTCGCAATGAAATGAGTCTAAGTATCCGATGTGCATCAATAAAGAATTTTGTTTCTTCGGTCAACCACGAACAATTCTACCCTTGATCCTTTATCTGAGTGAACACACACCACATCATCCTCCATATGAAAATAATGTTAACTTGCTCCTCCTTCTCACTTGTGGGCACATCCTTGTCATCTTCCATAACGATGGTCTTCACTGGTAGCCTTAAGTCTCGTTTCCACCTGGGCAGGGGCATTTGGATGAGAGTGTTCAGTGTTCTGTTTCACAGCTGTAGCCTTGTTGTTTAGCTTTAGTGCATTTCCCTCGGTGTAGTGATGACATTTATAAGTATATCATGCATGGGATTGACCTGTATGAAAAATTATAACACTAATTAGTTCACAGTTACCCTTTAAAGAATGGTGCCCCAAAATAATTAACATCAGATTACGAGCTTGGTGAAGTACCCAAACTGAGTTCCTAAACAATCTAAGGTGCAAGATTTTTTAATGTAAATACACAAAAGTCTCTATTCGAATGCATGCATGGCGATCCCTTCAAACATGGCGCAGTTGCGGTAAGAGTATCTCGTCATGATGGTGAGAAGGCTCACGAGAAGCTTGGGACAAGTTACGAGGATGTCGTCATCTACAGGCCAGGTTAAGACCTTAATGGCTAAGCAAGTAGAGGGGGGACCCAAAATTTTAAATATACCCAAAATTTTGGGTGCTGTTGTAGTGGCTACAACATATCCATGATCAACTTGTGAAATTTCCCACTGAAGGAGTTTTCAGATATTCGTCCTTCCTCTTTCACATGTTCCTTTATTTTCAAGCAGATAAGTTCCCAATAAACCTTCATAAATCAACAAAATTCACTTATGTGGATTTCATAGATTGTTTTTTTCATCAATTGATAAAAATGTTGACAAACAGTCTACAACCAAGAATCAGTGATGAGATAAAGTAAGTGTTACAGCTATCAGAACAAAGTAGAACTATAGATTGGTACATTTACCAAAATCATACAGAGATCAGAGTTTTTGGGTGAAATATTTTACCCTATAAACTACCAAAATACTTGCCAATGAGAGATTTTGCCTTAGAGTACATATGGAAAATACTAAATTCAGATTCTATCAACTTCTCAGCTGCCAAAAATAATAGTCAATTTAATTTAAAGAACCAGGTAGGACCTTTCATTTGCAATCACAGGCATGCAGGTATAGAGGCAACAAAATAGTTGCTGGAATACAAATTTGAAGAAAGTTTCTTATGGAATTATGATCCTCAGGGAATAATCAGTAAAATGAGGGTAAAATGCAAATTGACCCCTTATATACATGATAAAAGGCCAGAGATTGAACAGTTTGCTAATCAAGTAAAGTGGCTGGAAAATACCTTGATAGAAGCAGTAAAACAGGGTGATATTAGTCACACAATCAAGAAGATAAAGCTACCAAAAGAATCAGAGAAGAAAGTACCTACATTGCTGAAACAACAACAGAGATTAGGTTTAAACTCAAATATAATAAGAAGCCTAAGCTCAATCTAGTGAAAAAGGAAAAATAAACAATTGAAGTTGTTACACCATTTTTTTGGTCATCTAACCTATTATTATTAGATGAACCCAAGTACACCATGTAAGACCAATTTTACCCTAAGTAAAATTGCTTTCACCATATAAAATATCCTATTTGTTTATATTTCCTGGTCATATTTAACCCAAAACAAGGAAATTAATTAAATAAATCCTTATTTATTTAATTATTTCCTAAGAATAAGTTATTTAAATCATTATCATTAAATAATATTCTTAGTTAAATTTGACTAAATCATCCATAAATAATTAAATAAACCATTATTTATTTAATTATATTCCCATCATTTCCCTAAAATAATAAATAAATCATTTATTTATTTATTATTTATAAATAAAGGATTGACCCAAGTCAAGAATCCTTTTCCCTCCAACAAATATAATAAAATATTCCTAAAGGGTGCTTCTAGAATTCGATTAATAATATTTTATTCATGCACCGAGTTCGAGGTTTCCCCAATATTTTGTTATAGATAGGAGGGTTTTCCCCATTCATTAGTCACCTTCATTGCACTAGATCACTCTGGATCTATTCTTGGTCACCATTTTCCATTTTGCTTTGTGAACTCCCATTGAGTTCCATGTTTGTTTTTCTACACTCATAAGAGAGAGAAATGTTAGATCTGAAACACTGAGGAGTTTCAAGAACCCATCCCACTAAGGAGAACCGGAAGACACCTTTCTTGTTTTCCTCTCAGGTGCCCCATTCTTTAATATAATAGAAAATTCTTTTAAATACATTCTTCTTGTCTTGTCCATTGGATTTATGGGGCCATGTGATATTTTATCTGCTTAATGTCTTTGGTGCTTAGATCTGAATTTATGCAGCAAAATTAAAGATATTTTGCAGCCATAATCAATGTTAGGGCCATTTGTTATGCGTAGCTAAAGTGATCTTTTACGACGAAAGAATCATACTAACAATTGGCGACTCCACACGGGTTTTCTTTTGCGACCGCTGTCGTTTTATATCTTCCTACATATCCAGCTGTTTCAGACCCTAGGGTTTCTCTTCCATTTTCTGTTTTTCCTATTTTTATAGTGTTTTTCACCCCAAAAACCCTCAAACAATCAAATTTTTAACTTCCGTGTGTTTCTGGCCTTATTGTGCAGGTGACAGACATCAGCCGCAGCTGAGATGACAAATATTTCTGAAATCTGCCGCCGAGACAACCATATCTGCAGGTCGCACTTATCGGCCCAAAAAGTGCAACCTGAGCTTGAGGACGCACTTTTCTGCCCCAAGCCTGTGACCTGGGCTCAAAACAGGTCAGAACCTGCGACCTGCACTTTTTCTGCAAAATTTTCAGCACTTTTTCTGGGTTTGTCTGAAGCTTCTGTCAGGGTTTTCCAGCCTCTGTCTCTGCCCGTTTAGACCTGTTTCTGATCTGCTTTACTCAACTAAGAGGGAATCTTACCCCTTAGGGCTCTAGTACCCTCCATTTTTTGTGGGAGAGTCTTTGCTGTTTTAGACGTCTGAATTTTCAAAGTTTCAACCTTATTGTTCTCAGATCTGATACCTCCGTTTCAGATCCTTTTCCATCAGCTCTGCTCCCTCTCAAATCACCTCATATTGTTTTGTTTGGGTTCATTTCTAAGGCCACTGCCTTGTCTCTTCTAGTTTTAGCTGATCTCCTCCTTTTTAGCAGCAACCTTGCCTCTGCCTCTTTGCTGTTCTCTGCACCCCTTTTCAGCAGATTTCTCCTTTAGACCCCAGTCCCTCCTGACATTTGATCTATTGGCCTCTTTTTCGCGTCCTTTGCTTAGTTTTTTCCCTCTTATAGACTAGTTTTGAGAGACTCACCTTCTTGGGTTAGATTGCTGCATTGTTAGTTGTTAATTTTCTGTTCTTTCAGTCTTATTTACTGCAGATTTCTTTTCCGTTATGCAACACACTTTTTCTTTTACTCTCAAAACGTCTGGGTTTAAACAATTAAAATTAATGCACGCCACACACTGACCCTAAGTGAAGAAGAGTCTGGTTAACACCACCTGACAAAGACTTTAAAATCAATTGTCACTGCACCTCTCCGCCCTTGACCTCACTTGATTTTATCCCTCCCTGCCCTTGTCGATTTTTCTTCTTCCCGTCATCATTGCGCCCCCAAGGCACTTCTCCCGGAGACTTCTTGGCCTTCACCCTCAGTTTCCGATCGGTCGACTTTCTCCTTCCCGTCATCATTGAGTAAGACCTCCCCCAAGTCCACACTCTGACTCTTCCTCTGATTTTTCAGGTTCTCCCCCTACTCCTCGTTCTCCCCCTGTCAGTTTTACCATGTCTACTTCAGGGCCTACTACTAGCAGCAACCCTAGTACTACTGCTAGGTCTGTTTCCAGTGGAACCACTACGGGACCTACCTTGACTGCCCCATTACTCCCTTATATGGCTGGCCTCAGTCTCCCCGATTTCAATCAGCTGATCAATGATCCTATTCGCCACGATGTTAGTTGGCCTGCTATGCCAACCAAGCTCCCCTCCGACCTTCCCAAGTTCGAAGGCCTTGCTAGTGAAGATCCCTCTAACCATATTCGATCTTTTCACATGTGGTGTTCCTCCAATTCCATCACTGATGACTCCATCCGTCTTCGACTGTTCCAACGCACACTTACCGGCAAAGCTTCTAAATGGTATGTTGACCAAGCCACCTCTTCCCATATCACCTTTGCGACCATTGCCCAAGCCTTTCTATCTTATTTCCAGCTCCCCCTCCGATACGACACTGGTACTAAACTCTTAACTTATTTTCATCAATCCTCTTCGACCTGCATTTTTGTTCATGTCCAAGAATGGCGAAGAAGACGGAGCTTGTGTCGTGCTCCCCCCTTTGAAGATCGGGTTTACATGGACTGGTTCCTTCGCTCTCTCTTACCTCCCATTGGCAAAGATGTCACATCCCATTTTCCCCAAACTGAAGAAGCCGCCCTCCAAATAGCCTTGCAGTATGACCTTATCTACGCCCAATCTAGTTATGTTTATACCGTCCTTCCTGACCTTCCCATCTCACTCTGTTGACGGTATCATTGGAGCCCTGTCACATACCTCTGCCCAACCTCTTCCGGGCCATGGTTTTCCTCCGGGGGCCAGCCCCTCCTGCATTTTTCCCCTCCAGGTAGCATGTATTCAGGCTACGGCATGCCTCCTCCTTTTTCCCACCCTCCTACCTACCTTACTGCTGCCCACCCTACTCCTTATCCATATCCGCAACCTAGTGTCCCAGCTCCTCCAGCATTTGGACCTCCCACTCCCTTGCCTTCTCCACCCCCACAACCGCACTTACTACCCCCTCCAGGGCAAGTATTTGCACAGCAGGGGGCACCTAATTTTCATCCTTCTCAAAGAAGGAGAAGAGGCAATTAATCCGCTTCTGGTAATCGTGGATCCACCTCTTCCAGTGTTGACTCTACCACTACCAATCAGCCACAGGGCCCTCAGCCTAAGCCGGACAGGCCGCTTCGCACCAATAAGCCCTGTTCGTGTTGCGGTGTTTATGGTCATTACACTCACGATTGTCCCTTATTACCCCAAATGCGGTAGATGTGGGATTCTTAGGCCATCGTATAGGGACAACACTCCTTCCCTACTGTCCCCCCCGCCCTAGCTACTTCTCAACCTGTTGTGTTTACCGATCCTTTCCCTCAACAAGGATTCATGGCCACTCAACTACCTCATGCCCTGGTAACCACTCAACCTTCCCCTTATGGTTCCTCTGATTACCAGATTCTTATGATGGCCTTTGACCCATCTCTCACCATCGACCTCAACCTTCAAACTCGGTCCTGTTAGTATTCCACACCTCTTGTTCCGTCTGTCTCCGAGTCTCCATCGTCAGTCCTCCAGAGCCTCTATCGACACCCAATGGTCCCTTGCAATTCCCTCCACCCAAAGCCGAGGTTCATCCCAAGACTCCTAAGGGCCCATTACGTCGAAATGCTACCTCTAGTCGGGCTGTCCATTCATACATCATAGTAGATGATGTGGCCCAATCTCCTGCTGCCATTTCAACACTGGAACTTCTCCAGTTGTGTCCTTCTCAAAAGAGGGCTCTACTATCTGCCGTGGGTGCTGTAGATCCTGCCGATGACCAATTGATTGTTTTCGACGCCCTTTAGTCAGACCATCCCCCTCTCCCTCCTTCGGTTGCTTTCCAAATCCCAGTCAAAATATGAAACGCTAATGTTGCCCGGTGTATTATTGATGAGGGGGCATCTACTTGCGTCATGTCCGCTTCGGTTTGGAAACAACTCGGATCCCCTGAACTGGCCCTTTCCACCATCACCCTTCGTGCATGGGATGGCCATGCCTCCCAGCCCATTGGCCTATTCTGTAACTGTCCTATCACCCTTGCCGGCAAGACTGTTTGTGTCGACGTTGAAGTTATCGACGCCCCTCTTGACTACAACATCCTTTTGGGGCGTAGTTACACCTATGCAATGTCTGCCATCCCATCCGCAGTCCACCGCAAGATGTTCTTCCCTCATAATGGAAAGATTTTCACCATTGACCAATTAACCTACCGTGAACCAAAATCTCAAACCTCCCCTGAGTCCACCATCTCTACTGTCACCAATAAACCAACTGTTGATTCCTTGACTAGTGTTTCCCCTAGCGTCTACAAAGACTCCTCTTTGCTTGGAAATTTTCTTGGTCCTCCCCCTACTCCTGTCTCTGACCCCAGCTCAGTGAATGTCTGCATGATGCAATCATCTTGGGCTGACCTTACGGAGCCCACTTTGGCTAGTCAACAACCTCAACCTCAACCAGCTCCTAGCCCTTTGCCCCCGCTAGCCAACCTTCTTCCTTCTGAAACTTCTTCTACACACAGTCCCCCCACGTCTCGTTATCCTCCTGGGTTGATTCCACCCGATATCAACCCCCTTGACCCCATTCCTCCTGGCCATTTCCATGTTGGTCAGATACCTTTCCTTGCTCCCCTTCCCAGAGCTTATTCAGTCCCTATTTTGGCCACCCTATCTCTCCCCAACCTGACCCTGGGTATACCCGTCTGGTATCTCAACCCTCCAACCACTACGCTGCTAGGTCAACCCAAACCATATATTACTTTAACCCTAGTTCAACCAATCCCCATGACTTCTCCCGCTGCAACGGTACCTCAGTCACCTCAACATGAACCACCTCCTGTTGCAACTGCTTCGGGTAAGCATGGCAACACTCGCAGGGGGGCATCAAAGGACAAGGCTACCCCGACAAACCCTGTCCCTCCTCGGCCTCCAACGCATACCATCCAGTGTGCTTTGTGTGATGTTGTCGGTCATGCCACCCATACTTGTCTCGAGCTACCTCGCATCAAACCCCTAGTCAAAGTCGCATTCTTCGAGTCTACGGTCCCTGAATCCTCTGTTTCTTCCTCATCCACAGCCAAGAACCCAAAAACTCTTCGCACCAACAAACCCTGTGCTTTGTGTGGTGTCCATGGCCATTATTCTCACCATGATCCTCGCCTCACGCATTACCGAGCCTCTTTAGAGGTCATTCGCGAGTATAAGAAGGACCAAAACCCATTCGCCTCTCCTACCCTCGCGCCATATGCGTCAGGCCAACTTGAGGATCCACCTGCTACCATTGACATTCCTCCTCTTGATGTTGAGATGTCAGAGCCTGCTGCCCCCCTCCTATACCTATCATCATCCGTCCGACCCTCGGAGTACATTCCCTCTGAATCCACTCCATCTATTTTGCTTGATTCCCCTTCAGCAACATTCTTGGGCTCTACATCCTTCGATCATATTTTTACCTGTTCTTCTGTCATCCCCCGAGACGGTCTGTATGTGAGCCTTTCTTCCCATGCTGATGATTTAGGTAGCTTTGTGGCATCATGTGGTTTCCCCGACCTCTTCCCTCCCACCCATAACCATGATGATACCATCCGTATCTATGATATTCTCCGTAGCCTGAGCTCCAACCCCCATCCATCACCCTCTAGTCGGTCTGCGAGTCATAGCCACCCCATCTAGCCTACTACCTCCCGTAGTTATCCTATGCTGTCTACCCTTCCCTCACGCTGTCATCTTTGTTCTTACTCCTCCCATGTCTTGTCTCGTGACACTATTTTGCAGGACCTTCTGTCCACACATTATATTGGCTATGCTGATGGGACATGTCACTATTCCTGGAATCTAGCCTCGGTAGCTTGGGCCATTTTTAACCCTTGTGATGATCCGCATGCGATCATCTCTTCTCGCGATCATGAGTCAGGAAGCTTCGCCGCGTCAGGCAGTCTTTCTTCCACCAGTCACCCCATCTCCTATCATGATGATGACATTATGGAAGCAATCACCACCCCTGACTTTCTCTACTCCCCCTTACATCGAACCCATGCGTCCACACCACATACACCTTGTGGCCCTTCCATTGAAACCCAATGTTTGAGTAAGGGGGCACCCATATTTAAGAGACCAAGAGAAGCAATTCTCTACAACTCTCCTAGTATATCTGGTTGTGCCGACTTTAGTACCATTCTTCTTCCACATTTAGAAGAACCTCTAAAGTCCCATATCACTTCAGATCACTCTCGGGATGATACCCCTTATCGTTCCTTTATCTTACATCAGCAACCCAGTCTTTTCAACCTTGTTGATGACCAACCTATACGTTTTCTAAGGGAGCATCAGTTCATTATCTCCAAATCCTCTGTTTGGGATAGTGGCACCAGGTATGCCAACCCAGAACCTTAACGTCCATTTGATTCATATATTTAGTACTAAACGAGATTGGTAATCCTCCATTTCCTTTCTCAAACTGCATAACCATAACGAAAACAAATGGCGCACCATATCCGTAAAATGTGTTTAAATTCCCCTTTTTCTACATACATTTTGGCATGACCACAACATGCTTGAGGGCACCTATGCCCCTCAACCATAAATATCCCCGATCTCAGCCAAAAAATAGCACTGAAACCCCCTTTCTCTGCTAGGTCGCACTTTTCAGGTCATTTCCTGGGATAGGTCGCAGTTTTCTGCCCAGTACCTTCTACCCAGGTCACAGAATAAACCCCAAAAAGTGCGACCTGGCCTGTTCCTGAGCTCTGGGTACCTTTTAGTTTTTAGTACCTTGATACTTCACTAGGACACATTTCGTCCATGAAGGGTCTATTCACCTCTTCTCAAAATCGAATTTCTTCACTTACGACACCTGTACTTGGGGCACCACTTTGCCTCCTTAGTCGTCTTCGTTCGTGTTGATTTTCATCATGAGCTACCCTATTGTACTCATGCTTTTATGGTCCCCCATTGGACCCGTACTATGAGGCAGCACCATTGAGTCGCCCTTTCTTAGAGCATCTGAGTCAAGTCACCATAACATTCATGGAGTCTATCCCAAGTCCCTTTGTACTCCACTATAGTCCTCCATCCTTTCCCGCCTGATCCCTCTCTCGTGTTGCACATTATGGCCTTCAATACTCTTGTCCCTTATCCCTCATGATATTGTGTCCGCTGCTGCCAAGCCATTCATGCCCTTTATGCTCTAACAAGGGAAGTCATCCAAACACTCCTTCATATCCCCCATTCCATCATCATCATTAGTGTCTATCTGCTCGTCGCTCTACTCCTTTCCCTCGTGCCTTAGTTGGGGTTCCCTTATTGCCTCACCTCTGGCAGACCTACTTCTGTCGACATCAGCTCATTTATTCCAGAAGCCAGGTCTAGAGGGCAGTGTACCTTGGTTCGAGCTCTTATTAGCATGATCGTGATCTACACACTTGATGGTCCAGTGATGCAACATCAGCTATTGGTGATTCCCGGGCATGTGTGAGATGTCTCAACCCTCATGAGGGGGTGGCCCTGCAGGTAGCCCCCCACATGCCCGGATGACTTCTTCATTTCAGCCCCTTGATGCAGCTCCTCACATTTGATGATGTCGACCTCAGCCGCTTGCATCACCTCTTCGATTGGCATGTATTAGTCAGATTTTGCGAGCCCTTCCCCGTGTGTAAGGGGAATTTGGGTGTATTTGTATCTCATGTACTAAAATATTATTGTATAAGTCCTGATGGTTATTCCAGGCATTGCATGTATGTGGGATTCATCATTTTATTTATCTGGCTCATGTTTAGGCCAGCACAAGCTTCATTATTGCGTTCCGTGGTTTTCTGGGCGCCTTATTCTTTGTACTTTGTCTCGGCAGGCATAGGTATGCCTCCCCGCCGCCTTTAGCATAGGTACCACTTCATAAACTAGAGACTTGTTGCACCTGTAAGTCTCGTCTCCTCAGGGTCTAGTCCTTTCGCACATTTGTCTACCTTACATTTCTCTCCCTCACTTCCCTCTTCATGTCTAGTGATTGAGTTCTTCCAACGTACTTCGGTCATACGATTTGCTCCTAACACTCGTACGTTGGGGGGAAATCTGTTACACCATTTTTTTGGTCATCTAACCTATTATTATTAGATGAACCCAAGTACACCATGTAAGACCAATTTTACCCTAAGTAAAATTGCTTTCACCATATAAAATATCCTATTTGTTTATATTTCCTGGTCATATTTAACCCAAAACAAGGAAATTAATTAAATAAATCCTTATTTATTTAATTATTTCCTAAGAATAAGTTATTTAAATCATTATTTAAAGAATATTCTTAGTTAAATTTGATTAAATCGTCTATAAATAATTAAATAAACCATTATTTATTTAATTATATTCCCATCATTTCCCTAAAATGATAAATAAATCATTTATTTATTTATTATTTATAAATAAAGGAATTGACCCAAGTCAAGTATCCTTTTCCCTCCAACAAATATAATAAAATATTCCTAAAGAGTGCTTCTAGAATTCGATTAATAATATTTTATTCATGCACCGAGTTCTAGGCCGCCCCAATATTTTGTTATAAATAGGAGGGTTTTCCCCATTCATTAGTCACCTTCATTGCACTAGATCACTCTGGATCTACTCTTGGTCACCATTTTCCATTTTGCTTTGTGAACTCCCATTGAGTTCCATGTTTGTTTTTCTACACTCATAAGAGAGAGAAATGCTAGATTTGAAACACTGAGGAGTTTCAAGAACCCATCCCACTGAGGAGAACCAGAAGACACCTTTCTTGTTTTCCTCTCAGGTGCCCCATTCTTTAATATAATACAAAATTATTTTAAATACATTCTTCTTGTCTTGTCCATTGGATTTATGGAGCCATGTGATATTTTATCTGCTTAATGTCTTTTGTGCTTAGATCTGAATTTGTGCAGCAAACTTAAAGATATTTTGCAGACATAATCGATGTTAGGGCTATTTGTTATGCGTAGCTAAAGTGATATTTTACGACGAAAGAGTCATACTAACATAAGTGATAGATGAAGAAAACACAGAGAAGAACATAGATGCTGCTACGATTATTGTGAATGAGCAGGAAAAGGATACTCTAGATACTCAAATGATTGAAAGACAACAAAACATGGAAACATCATCATCACAACAAGTAGAAAGTATAGGTTTGGATATCAAGGAGAAATACAAGGAAATCAAGGCTAAGAATGAAGAGTTAAAGAATGAAATTTATTCATAGAATCTAAAGCAAACTCCAGGAAGTCAAAACAGGTTATTATCAACTTTTGACTACACCAACAAGAAATTTCTTATGACAATGCTACAACCAACAATGCTTAAGCTTACAACAATAACAGACTACAATAAAGTTGACTTGGAAGTACCAGTTGATAGTATTCATCCTTTAGATCAAATTGAGTTTCATAAGCAGAGCTCTGAAATGCTCTATTCTACTATGACTACCAAGGCAATGAGTGACCAAAAACTTCAGAACACAATAACCAATTTGAGAGATCAAATCAGGATTGAAAATCTTCTTCTCCTATCAAAGACACTAGAAACAAGTCCTTAGAAGAATTGGTAATTGAAGTAGGGTATGATCCAACAAATGTAAAGGCTGTAGAAGAAATGATAAAGAAGAAAAATGATGACATAGCAGCACTTAGAAAACAATTGAAGCTTCCTCCAACAGAACATCCACAGACTAAGGAGATTCTGCAGGAGGTAAATCAGAAAGATGAGATGATGAGTCTCATTTTCCAAATTACAGCACAGATTAAGGAAATGGGGATAGAAATGGACAAGCTTGCCCAAGACAAAGAAGAAAAAAAAACTTAGAGTGCTCCACCCACAATCACCTCTATGGTAACTGCAACAGTTCCATCAACCTTAGTAGAGGAATTGGCACCAAAAGCCCCATTGGCAACAGCTGTGCCAGTGACATCTTCTACTACCTTTGCTACAAAATCATCTACATCAGCAGTGCAACCAAAAGATGAAGCCAACAAGCTCATAAAAGCTATCGAAGAGATGTCCATACAGAGTAATGAGATCAAAAGATTGAAAGAACAAATTAAAAACTTAGAATATGCTAAGAAATTAGCCCAAATCAATGCAAAAAATGAGGAACAACTTAGTGAATAATTGAAGAAAGTTGAAGCAGAGTTAACATGAAAGGAACCAATGACTTTCATAAAAAATAAATTATGGTCAAAGATCATTGAATCAATCAATGATACTTGGCCTTCCATTCAAGTCATTTATGAACATAAAGACTTGGTTAAAGCAGCCAAAGAGGAAATTGTGAAAACAAAAGAAGAGCTTGGTGCCAAACCTGAAGAGGCCCAAGAAATAATCAAGTTTCTCAACACCAAGAACAAACAAGAATTGGATGAGATAGGCATAACTGATAGAACTGATACAATTCTTGAGGTGAGAAAGGTAATTACAAAGAAAAACTTGATGAAGCAGCTTGAAGAGAAGTGCCAAAACATGGATTTGGCAATAGCTAAATTTATGGTAAAGTTTGATATATTGAGGAAAAAAGGCTTGCCTAACATTCTGGTTACAAATGAAAAATTAATGAAGCAAGAGGACTACAACAAGGAAACCAGAGATTTTGCCAAAGAACAGGTAAATAAGGCAGATTGGCAATGAATACCTATAGGAAAGGTCTTGCACAAAAGAATTGAAGACTTATTTTATTTGCATCATGAGATAAAACATCTCTTTGTGGTCGAACCAACATTTGTTAGGTACACATAGGCTGATGAAAATTACAGGAAACTTACCAAGATCAAATTACCCAATAAAGAATTTTGGCAGAAATTGACTGATTTGCTTTAAAAGACAATTTTACAGTAAAAGAGGAAAAAATAAAGATTGTTGTTTTTACACAGTAAAAACAGAAATTTACAACAGTGAGGCAAGTAAAACAGTCCACAAGTAGATGAAAGAGTATCAGAGGTAAAGTGTATCAAATGAAAGAGTATCAGATAAGAAGATAGAGTTTCAAAACAGATTAAAATATCTTTTGCCAGCGTTGGAAACAACAAGGCAGCCAAATGCACCTAATCCAAAACAACATTTCTATTTTATTTGGATAAATAAGACAACTTGCTAGTTGTTAAGAAGCTGTCACTATATTTTTGTAAAATATATTTTATTTTCCTTAGAAAAATCCTGTGAGTATTCTAGGATATTTTGTAAACATTTTTGTATAAATATTTCACTCTTTGAAGTATTATTATGGAATAAATTGCTGAAGATTTCTATAGTCATTTTTGCTGTATCTGAAAGGTTTCTTGTAGTTAGTTTAAGTAGCAGACTGGAACAAAACCATAAAGCATCATATTTCAGGATTCATGTGATGAGCCATTGAAGTGAAGTACTTTCTACTTTCATTGTTTATCTTCTTATGTTTTACATGCATCCATATATGTGTTCTAAATTTGAATGGTAAATCAGGAATATTATTAAGAATTTGTTAAAAGCACTCTATCTTTGATTATTTATCATTTATATGTTTTCTGCTGATTTCAAGAGTGGGGAACCCTTTATTTCTCCCTCTTTCGAATGACCTCTTTCTACTTCTTTCTTATCCGAATCAAAGAATCCTTAATTGCTCTTTATCCCGATTAATCCACTTCACCAATCAACCTTCAAAGGTCTTTAGTGACTTGTCTTTCTTGCCCTGAAAACATTTGTCTTTTGATCTTGATCTTGAGCTGTTTGCTTGACATATTGACTCTTTTTGCCCAATTGAAAACCAGATCTATTACTATCCATCTCTTTAAGTGATTTTTCCCACCAACCAAACCAAATCTTAAAACCAAATTGTCCTTATAACTAGCCTAAAATCAAACCGTTAAAACAAAGTTAAATCTTACAGAGAGAGCCCTCTCTGTAATATTCCTAATTAGCTATGGCCAATTGGAATATTAGATTTTGCTCAATTTTTCCATCTATAGTTTATTCATAAATAAAAAGGTGAGTAGATAAGACATAAATCACTTTAGAAATAAATGTTCACTCCCTAGTAGTACAATGTTGTAACTTAAGTGAGTCAAGGGGGGCCAAGAGACCACGAAGAGAGGGGGCCCACGTAGACACATGGAAGGACTGCGCAGGCCAAGAGGGAGCACGTGGCAACATTGGAGGAGGTGAGCCTTAGGGTTGAGAGGGGCTAACACTATATAGAGGGGAGAGCCTCCTCATTTTGATCATTCGTTGTTGATGATATTGAGCTGGTCGTTTTGACTTCTTGAGCACGCTGGCTGTTTAGCCTGTCTGCAGCACTGTTTAGTGCGTTGAGTGTCTCCAATCAGAGATCTCGCCCTTAGCCCCAGGGGACTTTGAGTGCCTGCTTGGGAAAGTTAGTTTCTTCAGCATTTTGTGGGAGGATTGGTGTTTGGGTCTTGTTGCGGAGCTGTGCATTTAGAGACTGCGCAGTCATTGAGAGGGAGGACGCAGTCTATTTAGGAGGAGCTCCGGATTGGGTTTCTTGCAGGGGTTTTGAGCCTAGAGATTGAGAAGAGGATAAGCCTTTGCCTATGGAAGAATTTTGGTGGAGTTTGAGGCCATATTTCAATTGTTCCTATTCAGCCTCTGCA
The DNA here is from genome assembly GCA_034641835.2 of Pinus albicaulis. Lineage (NCBI taxonomy): Eukaryota > Viridiplantae > Streptophyta > Pinopsida > Pinales > Pinaceae > Pinus > Pinus albicaulis. Next base: position 428,531,158 of record CM076583.1, on the reverse strand, counting down.
CAGAGCCTTGGAGGGCAGCGTAATTCCCCAAGGGGGTGATTTTCGGGGGTCAGCCATTTTTGATATGATTTCTGGGTTTTGCTGTGGTTGATGAGTAGAGGTGGATTCCAAATTTCCAGCTCACTCTGGAAAGGGGAACAACCCCTAGTCATCAGTTCATTTTAGCAGTAGCAGCTACACGAAAATTTTCCAGCAGCTGGGACACAGTTCAGAGAGCAGCCATTTCCTGGTTATTTTGAGAGTATTTCTTCACTTGCCTTGAGCAAGTCTAGGTGCCATCACTCTGATCACCCATTGTACTTCATTATATTTCTCAGTATAATAAAATGACTTAGAATTCTCTTTCTATTTCTGGAGCATTTGTTATACATGATATCTATGCTATTGTATGTCTGCATTATTGCTATTTTTATATCTTCAGGCATTCTAGTTCTATACCACTTGGTGTGTTTTTCCTCATACTCTTAGACAGAGTCTGGAAAGGGCCAGGTAGCCTCCAGATCTCACCCTCTTCTCAGAGGTGAAATATCTGGTAAATTCCCTCCCAGTCCATCTCTGGTTAGAGTTTGCTGTGTTTTAGAGATATCCCCCAAAAAGGGATATTACAGTGGTATCAAAGCATAGTTCTGACTTAGTATGTGGAGCTAGTTGTCTATGACACCGGGGAAGAGGCCATACATTTGTTACAGAGGCAGAAAGTACAGAGATTGTGAGCATAGGTTGGAAAACACCTACGGAGAGGGAGACTGTGTTTGGGTGGTGGACACAGAACAAGACGAGCCTGTGATAGACGTAGAGCAGGAGGAGCCTGTGTTAGATTCAAAGTAGAGAGAGCCGATGGCAGATGATAGTGAGGCGAAACAGTTTGGGGAGGCACTCCTCAAATCAGTGCAGGATCTAGCGAGACAGATTGAGGTGATGGGTCAGAGATTCACCGCTGTGGAGGCTAGACAGCGTAAGACCCCACAGGTTTTCCAGGTAGGTGAGGGATCGGGTACATCCCACCATGTGTCGGAGCATGGTGCTACTCAGCGTGATACTACTCAGCAGATGGCTTCACATGCACCTACACGCTCTACCATGCCCACGTTCTTGGGAGTAGACATAGGGGCAGGAGCCCAGCAGGAGGCAGAGCTCGGACATATGGGTGATTATTTTGCAGAGTATCAGGCCTATGGGCAGGAGTTCAGGGATGCTCTCTCGTTCAGAGATTTTGTTTAGCTTCAGCGGGACAGTAGACCCCGCGACCATCATAGAGGGCACTGAAATTATCATGACGGAGATACCCACCGCACAGCTAGAAGATTCCACTTGCCTACGTTTGATGGTTCATGAAACAGTTCAGCGAAGTCTTGGGTGGAGAAGCTGGACATCTATTTCCAACTTAACCAAATGTCAGAGACGGAGGCCATTAAGGTGGCGACATTACATTTGGATGGTGAGGCCCAGGACTGGTGGTTCCATGGGATGGTTACACTCGGACATTCTACAGTGACGACATATGTCGAGTTCACCAGGAGGTTGATAGAGAGATTTGACCAGAGGGATCCAGAACAACACTTTTTTGAGCTGACAAGGCTCAAACAGATCGGGAGCCTAGAGACATACATTGTAGACTTCTTAAGGGTTTCAGTGATGGTGCTAGATCTATCCGCGACATGGATGATCTATATGTTTATGGAGGGGTTAGTAGAGCCACTTCGGGGTCTAGTCAGATCTACTATACTAGCCACACTCCAGGATGCTATTAGTAGGACCCGGGATTTACAGGATGCATTTCCCAGGACTCAGACACCTTACCCCCAGAGACAGGGCTTCCAGCCCAAGGGGAAGGATGTGAGGATTCTGCCTCCAAAGGGGAATCTAGAACGGGCACAAATGGATGATGATGCCAAGAGGGAGCTGAAGAAGAAGCGGTTGTGCTTTACTTGTTAGGAGCCGTGGGCACTGGGACATAGATGTGCTGCTGGCAAAGCACATTTTATTGAGGTCTTCTCCAAGAGCAGTGAGGAAGAGGATGAGGAGGATGACATGGAGGCATGAGATAGTCATGCAGCGCAGGATCCTTTGGCACCTCCACCTCCAGCAGCAGTTGGTGCGGCTTTTGCACCTACCGGAGGGGCCCTTTCAACATTGCGAGGAGTTCCCAAGTATTTGATGCTGCACATATGGGGGACAGTAAATGGCCAACGAGTACCAGTTTTGGTTGACAGTGGGGAAACCCACAATTTCATCGATGCATAGATGGTTGAGCGGAGAGGTATTCAGACTGAGAGCTTTGATGGATTTTCAGTTTTGGTCCCAGGAGATCAAACCATGAAGTGTGCTTGTTATGTCCCAGAGTTATTAGTGACAATGGACACCTATACACTGACTGATCACTTTTTTGTGGTCAATATTTCAGACACCAACATGTTACTAGGTGTTCAGTGGCTTATCACTCTAGGGAAGGTCACGACAGATTGGAAGGCCCTAGAGATGGAGTGGGATGATGAGAAGATAGGGAGGCATGAGAAGATACGGGGACAACACACATATCCGCCTCAGACTGTTTCGGCTAATTGGATGGAGGAAGTCTTCCGTAAGGGAGATGTAGAGTGGGTAGTGGAGCTGCATGCATCAGAGGTAGGGACTATAGGGCAGGTGGTGCACCCAGAGATACAGTCCATACTCGACAGGTATGCCACAGTGTTTGGGGATATTCCACCGGGATAGCCACTGGACTGGGGGTTTGAGCACACCATTGAGCTTGAGCAGGGCATACAGGCAGTGATTACTACCCCCTATAGGCATCCCAAAGCCTATCGGGATGAGATAGAGCGGGCCATCCAAGAGTTGCTGGCTCTTGGGCACATCCGGCTGAGCACGAGTCCTTTTGCTTCTTCCATGGTGTTGGTGAAGAAGAAGGACGTCACCTTGAGGATGTGTATTGACTACAGGGCCCTGAACAAGAAGACCTTGAAGAACATATACCCTATACCCAGGATCAATGAGTTGAGAGGAGCCCGATTGATTTGAGATAGGGGTACCATCAAATTCGTGTGAGGGAACAAGACATTCCCAAGATCGCCTTCAGGTGTCACAATGGCACTTTGAGTTTTTAGTGATGCCCTTTGGGCTAACCAACGCACCAACGACATTCCAATCTTGCATGAATCACATATTTTGCAGTCACTTGAGGAAGTTTGTGTTGGTGTTCTTTGATGATATCCTCATTTACAACAGGACTTGGGAGGAGCATCTCCAACACATTGAGGCAATGTTGCACATTTTGGAGGAGCAACAGTTCTATGCAAAGCTCTCTAAGTGCGAGTTTGGGTTGTTGGAGATGTTGTACTTGGGACATATCATAGGGGTGGGCGGAGTGAGAGTCCACGAGGAGAAGATCAAGGCCATCAGAGATTGGCCGAAGCCAAGGAACGTGACAGAACTTCAGGGATTCATTGGCATTTGTACTTATTATAGGAAGTTCGTCAGGAGTTTCTCACAGCTTGCTGCACCCCTTACAAATTTGACGAAGAAGGGGGCATTCAGTTGGTCAGATGCAGCGTAGCGAGCCTTTAATAGGCTCAAGGAGGTGATCAGTAGCTGCCCAGTGCTTGCATTGCCGGATTTTACGCAACCATTTGTTTTGGAGTGTGATGCATCAGGAGAGGGGATCGATGCAGTATTGATGCAGGGAGGACACCCTATAGCCTTTGAGAGCTGAAAGCTCCTTCCACATGAGAGGTTGTATTCCATATACGACAAGGATATGTTGGCCATTATGCATGCATTGGCCAAATTCCGACAGTATTTAGTGGGTAACAGGTTCAGGGTGAGGACTGATCACAATAGCCTCAGGTTCTTTTTGGAGCAGAAGCAGCTACAGGAGAGGTAGCAGAAGTGGATCAGTAAGATCCAGGAATATGACTTTGACATTGAGTATGTCAAGGGTAAGAACAACGTGGTAGCAGATGCCCTTTCACGTAGACCAGCCACGTTGTCACTTATGAGCTTGGATACGGATTGGAGGGCTTGAATTTTAGTAGAGTACTCCAAGGACAGATTTGCATGTGAGGTTCTGGATGGACATGTGGCAGATGATAGGTACAGGGTGGTCAATGAGATCATCTACTACAGGGACCAGATCTTCTTGACTGAGGGATCTCAGCTCAAGAAGAAGATACTTCAAGCATCATATGATTCGCCTTTGGCTGGCCATCAGGGGTTTACCAAAACTTTCAAGGCCATTAGAGAGAGGTTCTCATGGAAGGGCCTTAAGGAGGATGTACTCCATCACATCAGGGAGTGCGATGTTTGCCAGAGGAACAAGGGGGAGATGAGCCATCCCGTAGGATTATTGCAGCCTCTTCCCATTCCAGAGGGGAAATGGGAGAGTATCTCGATGGAATTTATCACGGGGTTGCCCATGGTGCAGGGCAAGGATTATATCTATGTCGTCGTTGATCGACTGACAAAGTATGCACATTTTTTCGCCATATCTGCACACTACATAGCAGCATAGGTGGCCGAGCTGTTCTTCAGAGAGGTTTTCATCCTACATGGTATTCCTAAGACCATCATCAGTGATAGGGACAACCGCTTCATGGGCGGATTTTGGCAGGAGCTTTTCTGATTGGTGGGGACGGAGTTGACATCGAGTACCAGTTATCACCCACAGACAGATGGACAGATGGAGATAGTTAACAAGTGGCTGGAGGGGTACTTGCGTAACTATGTCAGTGGGCAGCAGCGAGCATGGCTGAAGTGGTTGCATCTGGGGGAGTACTGCTACAACACTACACATCACATGTCCATTGGCATGTCACCATTCTATGCTTTGTATGGGTATCATTCTTTATCTTCTGCTGATGTGATGTTTGGTGCTAGCAAGGCTCCAAGAGCTAAGATTTGGATCCAAGAGAGTCAGGATATTCTCCGAGCTCTCAAGGACAATATGGCTATAGTGCAAAACCAACATAAGCTGTATGCTGATAGGGGTCGGGTGGAGAGACAATTTGAGGTAGGGGACTTGGTCTACCTACGATTACAGCCATATCGACAATCGTCACTGAAGCAGAAGGGAGCTGAAAAGCTCAAGCCCCACTTTTATGGGCCATACAGGGTGATACACAGGATTGGACATGTTGCATATGAGTTGGAGCTACCCCAAGGCATCAAGATTCATAATGTTTTTCATGTATCATGCTTGAAAAAGGCACTAGGGTAGCAGGTGACAGTGACAGATGAGCTACCACCCACGGATGATGAGGGGCATTTGGTGTTGCAACCACAGGTTATTATTGATACCAGGGAGAGGCAGCTACGGTGCAGGATAGTCTGGGAATTCTTGGTGAGGTGCAAGAATTTGCCGGATGAGGATGCCACTTGGGAGAGTAAGAAAATTTTGCAGCATCCAACACTTCAGTTGCTTGAGGACAAGAAACATTTTGCCAGGGGAGACTGTAATATTCCTAATTAGCTATGGCTAATTGGAATATTCGATTTTGCTCAATTTTTCCGTCTATAGTTTATTCATAAATAAAAAGGTGAGTAGAGAAGACATAACTCACTTTAGAAATAAACGTTCACTCCCTAGTAGTACAACGTTGTAACTTAAGTGAGCCAAGGGGGGCCAAGAGACCATGCAGAGAGGGGGCCCACGTAGACACATGGAGGGACTGCGCAGGCCAAGAGGGAGCATGTGGCAACGTTGGAGGAGGTGAGCCTTAGGGTTGAGAGGGGCTAACGCTATATAGAGGGGAGAGCCTCCTCATTTTGATCATTCACTGTTGATGATATTGAGCTGGTCGTTTTGACTTCTTGAGCACGCTGGCTGTTTAGCCTGTCTGCAGCACTGTTTAGTGCGTTGAGATCAAAGATCTCGCCCTTAGCCCCAGGGGACTTCGAGTGCCTACTCGGGCAAGGTAGTTTCTTCAGCATTTTGTGGGAGGATTGGTGTTTGGGTCTTGTTGCGGAGCTGTGCATTCAGAGACTGCGCAGTCATTGAGAGGGAGAACACAGTTTATTCAGGAGGAGCTCTGGATTAGGTTTCTTGCAGGGGTTTTGAGCCTAGAGATTGAGCAGAGGATCAGCCTTTGCCTTTGGAAGGATTTTGGTGGAGTTTGAGGCCGTATTTCAGTTGTTCCTATTCAGCCTCTGTGCAGAGCCTTGGAGGGCAGCATAATTCCCCAAGGGGGTGATTTTCGGGGTTTAGCCATTTCTGATATGATTTCTGGGTTTTGTTGTGGTTGATGAGTAGAGGTGGATTCTAGATTTCCAACTTATTCTGGCAAGGGGAACAACCCCTAGTCATCAGTTCATTTCAGCAGTAGCAGCTACATGGCAGTTTTCCAGCAGCCAGGACGCAGTTCAGAGAGCAACCATTTCCTGGTTATTTTGAGAGTATTTATTCACTTGCCTTGAGAAAGTCTAGGTGCCATCACTCCGATCACCTATTGTACTTCATTATATTTCTCAGTATAATAAAATGGCTTAGCATTCTCTTTCTATTTCTGGAGCATTTGTTATACATGATATCTATGCTATTGTATGTCTACATTACTGTTATTTTTATATCTTCGGGCATTCTATTTATATAACACTTGGTGTGTTTTTCCTCATACTCTTAGATAGAGTCTGGAAAGGGCTAGGTAACCTCCAGATCTCACCCTCTTCTCAAAGGTGAAATATCTGGTAAACGCCCTCCCAGTCCATCTCTGGTTAGAGTTTGCTGTGTTTTAGAGATATCCCCCAAAAAGGGATATTACACTCTCTGAACCCTAGGAAGGCTAGATCCTAGAGTTTAAAAGTAGGTTTGTGGTTACCTCTAATATTATTTAAACTATAAATCAAAATCTCACAACTTGGAGAATTATTAGAGTGATAACACTTCCTAGATAATGAGCTGACGTCGATAGAAAGCGATCTGTTGTAGGAAAGCCCATGACACGAAACCATTAGATCAAGTTTTGAATAAATAATTGCAAGGACTGACTCAGGGATGATCAAAGTGAATGGAGACGTTTGCAATGAATGGGTTGTTTGAACTCTCTCTTGAACACATAACGACATTGCAGATGGTTTGACAGCATTTGACCTAAAGCTAATACCCAGAAATTGGCTAAAGACTTTCAATGTGGTTTCATTAAATTTTAGACAAAGTATTTCCCAACCCAGGTACAAGTGTTACAAAGTGTTGTGTTCAAGAGTGGCATGCTACTTTTTAAACAAGGGTGACAATTGGATTCTTTTTCTCTCTTTTCCCCCCACCATTAGTGGTAAGTACCTCTTTATTTTTGTCAAGCTTGAGGAGGATAAAATTTTCTTGTTTGTATAAGCTCATCCTTCGGATAAGTCCATCTTAGTATTAAAATCGAACCCTAAGAAGGAGTGTTTCAGTCTTGTTTTTAATTGACAGGTCCTTTACTGTTAAATTTTAACGAGTCCAGTATAGGAGAAACTTGATGTTTTTCAGTTTTAGGGAGTTAGAAGAAAAACATAAGTAAACTCCATGGTTGTTCTTTTTCGTAAATTTAGTCTCTTAGACCCAAAAAATGATAAAATAATGGAGGAGAGAACTCTGTTGACCATAATTATTCAATGTATACCTTTTTCGTAATTAGTCCATTTCAGTCCGGAAAAGAGGGAAACTTATACTGAAGGGACGACTGTTCATTTACTTTAACGAGTTTGAATAGTCAAGTACTAAGCGATCTTTTCATATTTCGAGATTCTGAAAAGGGCTTAAAAGAGAACTCTAGGGTTTCATTTTTTCATAATTTTAAAGAGCCTAAAAAAGTGATAAAAGTATACTCAATGTAAAAATAATTCCTTTCACCAAAAAATCCTGTATCCTGCACAAAAACTCAAAAAATTACACATATTTGTTTCCAAAAAGTAAAAATATTTTAAAATGACCTTTTTAAAAGTGAAAAATAAATAAAATAATAATATTTTATTCATTAAAAACTATAAAAAGGGATTAAAACAAGTCTTTTTCACCTTTTGTATTCAGAACATTGCATGGAGAGTTTTTGGCCAAAAAAATTCTGGAGCAGATATTGGGAGAACCGACCGTCCATTTCTCGAATTGTCAGAACCAGGTAATCCACATCATCCTTAGCTACATTTTTATCCGTTTCATTTTTTGTTTTAGTGTTTATTTCATTTTTTAAGAGAAATTTATGCTTTAAAATATGTCCTCAGGGGTCCACAGGCAATCCATGTGATAACTGAGGACCTCGAAAATTTTTAGAAGGAAAAATTATCGGGCTGCCGCAGATTCTGCGTGGAGCACGTGCTGACGACTGCACTGTCTGCACACAAAACCTATGTAGGCCCTGTGAACATTTTAAAAAACTAAAATTTCCTTTTAAAAATGGTTCTAGTTTTCTTCCAAATGGTTTTAACTGTTAAATTTGTTGATTTGTAGGTTGTTTAACCATGTTGGAGTGGCGAGAATGCGAACGTGAGCTCATAGATAATGAAGCCGTGAATGACCATGCAACTATGCGTGCACTGAAGAACTGTGGGTTATCTAAATTCTGGGCTATCCAAGGCATGAAGGCACAAGTGGAGTTAATGATTTGGCTTGTAAATAGGTAGGACGTTCAAGACCAATGCTTCATAATTGGTGACCATTGGCTCGAGATTGAGCTAGAGGAAATTTATTTTCTTACCGGATTGTCCCAAAGAGGGAGAAGCATATCCTTATTTTGGGCCAGACAAGGAGGTCTTCCCACTTCCATCTACAAAGAACACTATTGTAGCAATGATGCAGATTTGAAGGATGGTCGCATAGATATCAAAACTATCTTGTGATTGGAACTTAAAGTGATACAATTTATAGTGACCAGATTGTGCGGGAGTGCAACTCCTCATGTGACTACTAAATCACAGATTCAAACAACAGGCGAGTGTCTTGGAGGAACCATATTCAACTGGTGCGAAGGAGTATTGGCCAATATGAAAGGCCAATTGACTAGAGAAAATAATGCAAAGTTGAAAAACTTTGGATATGGCGCCATTCTTATTTCATTTTCTTTAGAGAGAATTCTGCTTCTTGCTCCTCAACTGATTCCAGTAGATCGTGGGACTCCTTAGGAACCTCAGATGGTGTTGTGGGTAGCAATAATGGCTCGCCATGGTGGTGAGGGTGGTTCAGTAGTTCGGTTTACTCCAGCATATTTCATGTGGCTTAGGAACCAAGTCTTCACCATTGACGACTTTCCTTATGCAGGAATGGATTATAGGGGTGATCCTGAAACATATTTGCCTCCAGGGGCACAGTGGGACTAGACAGGTTAGTGAATCATTTTGATGTTTTTTAATCTAATTTTTATTTGATCTTTATCGTCCAATACTGATAAAAATATTTAAATGCAAATGTCAGTCTACAACGACTACCAACACTTCGTCGCTTTGACAGGTGAGAAGCACACCCTGTAGCACCTCCACAGGACCAGGCAGCAGAGATCCTAGCAGACATGGAGCACAACCTTGATAGGTTGACCATAGATATTCCTGAGACAGAAACCGATGATATCCCTCTCAGGCTTCAGAGACACGTGAGAGGTGTTCCATATCTATTCAGGAGATTTCTGTGCAAGGTGGTGCCTACTATAGTCTATTACCATGATCAACACCACAGATAGTTGATGGTCATTGTAGATCGCCATTTTTGTTTTTTGTATCAGTATCTATTAGATCATACGTTGTTTGAACCTATGATCATAGACAATGTAATATTTTTTGAACAAAAACTAATCTATCCTAATGATATTACTACTTTTGTTCTCTAAATATCTTGTTCAACATGTATTGAATGTTGTTTTGGTGTTTGAACCTATGATCATAGATGATGTAATATTTTTTGAACAAAAAATAATCTATCCTAATGATATTACTACTTTTGTTCTCTAAGTATCTTGTTCAACATGTATTGAATGTTGTTTTGGTTTACTTTGTTAATGTTGCAAATGTCTATTTAGAACACGATTAGCTAATGCATCAGCCAATGTGTTTAAATTTCTTGAAATATGTTGATATTCGATATAATTGAATTGTCGTTCCAAGAGATGAACCTTAAAAAATAATCTTAATAACACTGGATTTATAATTTCATACACTCTATTTAAATGTAATACATGAGTTGTGAATCCAACCTAATGAACAAATGTCGAATACCAAATGAAATGACATCAGATAATAACTCAATGATTGCGCTATATTCTGCAATATTTTTCGTTGTTTGACCAAGGCATATCCCATGAATAGAAACTAACTCATAGGTGGGTAAATAGATAATCCAAGCTGCAGAAGAGATATTCCATGTACTACGACAGGCACCATCAGCAAAACCAATGTATGTTTGAAGGGATGTCGACATCTGCAATATCAAGAGTAATAAAGGTAAGCAACGATAATAGTAACATCAAAAATAATCTAGACACACTTGTCTAATCTAAGGCATACTATTTTAAAAAGTAACTACTGTACAAGAGAGATCTTCACACGAAAGTCAATCATAATATCTCTTAAGATAAATACCATTTCTGGGTTTATCTAAAGAGACCCCGTCATAATCAGTTAATTTATTGGCTCCTTTTGCAAGCACACGCTTGACAATATAGGGACCATGCCACATTGGTTCAAATTTTCCAACACCTAGCTTATCATTAGCTTGATTGTATACTAAAACTAGGTCACCTTCTGAATAAACACAAGGGTTAACACTTTGATGATACTGAGCTTTCACACGTTTCTTACGAGCTTCGGCAGCCAATGCAGCGGTGCGTGGAGTCTCATCTAATTGTGCTAAGTATAGAAAGCGTTTCTCCTCTTTAGAGGTAGCTGGTAACAACTTAATGGCTAATTTGAGTGATGATATTTCACATTCAATGGGTAGCAAAACTTCTAAACCAAAAATAAGTTGAGAAGGAGTGAATCCTATAGCAGTTTTTGCAGAGGTTCGGTATGCCCACAATGTCTAAAAAACATGGTATGCCAATTCGATTTATGTGTTCCAACAATCCATAAAATCATGGTGGTTAAAACCTTATTGATAGCCTCAACTTGACCATTAGCCTGTGGGTAATATGGAGTAGAATTATCATGGCATAGGCCAAGTTGATCAGAAAGTTTGGTCATCATAATATTTCGAAAATGACTCCCATGGTCTGTGATAATAGCTTGAGGCACACCGAAACAAGCAATCACATGATTGAATATGAAAGTAGTTGCAGTTTTGTCATCTGCCGTGAATGTAGGCATCGCCTCAGCCCATTTGGTAAAGTAATCTATGACGAGAATAATATATCCATGCCCCTCGGCCGAGCGAGGGTTACATGTAATGAAATCAATGCCATTTCCCAAAAGGACTGACAACAATGATTGGGTGAAGAGGAGCTGGAGGTGCACACATATTTCGATAAAAAATTTGATAGTTGTGGCATTTTCGGACTGCAATAATACAATCTTTGAATAAGGACGACCAAAAATAACTAGTGCACAATATCTTTTGGGCTGTGCCAAACCTAGACATATGATCACCACATGATCTAGAGTGGTAATCATTTAAAACCTTTTCAGCCTCTTCGTGAGTTATACATCGTCAGAAAACAACATCCGCTCCACGACGATAAAGAGTGTCTCCAACAATATTGTGTTGTTGGGATTGATATCGGATTCTTCGTCGATCTAAACGTGAAAGATTTGGGCGAAAGGATTTGGGTTTGAAGATATATAATGATATCTCCATACTATGGGTCTAAAGTACTGATGAGAAACAGAGATTCATCGATGATGAGACTCTCTACCACGGTTTCTGTCTCAGTATTTGGAAAGTCACACATAATCTCAACAAATACTAGTGATTTCTTTGACTTATATTTCTCGAATTCCAAATCAAACTCTTGTAGGATGACAATCCATTTGGAGTATTTACCTTTGAGTAATTTTTTTGTCAAGATATACATCATCGGATTGCTATTATATATCACAGTTGTTTTACATAACAGTATGTAGTGACATAATCGTTGGACAGATTGGACTGTTTCCAAGGCCAATTTATCCACGTGCGAATATTTGATTTCCGTCGGGTTGAGATTCCGACTTAGATAATAGATCACATGTTCATTGTGAGAATCATCCTCCTGAACCAAGACCATTCCAATGGTGGAATCAAAGGCATATAAGTATAAAAAGTAATCCTGGTGGTAATTGGGCTAATGCAATAAGGATGCATGGGTCAACGTGTGTTTTAGTGCATCAAAATATTTGTCAGCAATCTCATCCCAAATAAAAGGAACACTTTGTTTCAACGACCGGGTAAAACCTTTTTTTAACTCAGCATAGTTCAAGATAAACCTATGTAAAAAATTTGCTTTCCCTTGCAAACTTTGGAGTTGGCGAAGAGTGGAAGGAGGAGGTAAATTGATGATAGCCTCAACCTTCGATGGGTCAACACGTATGCCATCTTTTGAAACGATGAATCCAAGTAATTTTCTTGATTGTACAAAAAAAACAGATTTGTATGGATTCAAATGAATTTTTTAATGCCTACATCTCATGAAAATAACTCGTGTGTAGGATGATCGTCTCTGTGTAAAGAATGAGCAGGTAAATCATCTAGATAAGGATGTATGTTATGAAACCAACTCCAAAAATAGAAGAAAAAAGAGATCAACGCATTAGAAATAAGCCACTTCAAGGGGAAAACCTCTAATACATTACATTAACGAACAATTCTTGGATGATACAAATGGAAAAACTTCCCTTCTATATATAAGAGTCCATGGGGCCACAATGTAATCCTAGTCGACCTAAAAATAATAATGTAAGGGCACAATAATAACAATATGGGGATTATAGGGGTACAACAATACCAATAAGGGGGTTACAATAACAACAATAAGGTACTATACTAGTAATATAGGGACCTAACATTCTCCTCTCCTTCAAAAAAGTGTTGTCCTCAATGCTTGAGTAGCTCCGGGTGCTTCTGTATAAAATTCTCATCCTCCCATGTAGAATTTTCAGTGGGTAATTTCTTCCATTCGATGAGATACTCTAAAATTGATCGATTTCATAGCTATTGAGTTCTTGTTTCCGTGACTACTTCAGGTCCCAATATGGTTTTTCCTTCCTCATCAAGTTCTGGCAATATTGTTTGAACTGGAAGTTTGTCCCCTATAACATTCTTTAAGCATGAACAATGGAAAATTGGATGCACTTGCGAAGAAGCAGGAAGCTCCAATTTGTATGCCATAGTACCAATCTTTTGCAACACCTTGTAAGGACCATAGTACTTTGGCGATAATTTATTATCCTTCTTAGCTTGCTTGAGGGAAATTTGTTTGTATGGTTGTAAAGGTAAAAATTCCCAAATTTCCTACATCAAAACTTCTCTCGCTGTGGTGTTGATCTGCCAGTTGTTTCATTTGATTTTGTGCCAAGTTTAGGTTATCCTTTAAGATTTGGAGAACTTGTTGTTGATGCTCGATGTGATCTTCAACTGCTTGAACCTTAGAATTTTCTCTTAAAGACGATGAGATGGACGGTGGATGATATCCATAGAGTGCCATAAATGGGGTCATTTTTGCTACAATATGGAAGGAAGTGTTATACCACCATTCAGCCAGAGGTAACCACTTGACCCATTGTGTTTGTTTATCAGATACAAAACAACGAAGATATCCTTCCAAACATTTGTTCACTATCTCAGTTTGACCAATGGATTTAGGATGATAAGATGAGCTATGAGCTAGTTGAGTATCCAAACAAGAAAATAATTATGTCCAAAAATTTATAGTAAAAATGGGATCTTTGTCGCTTACAATAATCTTTGGGTTTCCATGTAGCTTTTGAATTATTTCCATAAATGTAGTAGCGACTATACTTGCTTTAAATGGATGAGATAATGCAAAAAAGTGTGCATACTTGGTAAGTCTATCAACTACCACCATGATGACACTATTTAGAGAGAGTTAGGTAAAATTATGACAAAATCCATTGAAATCTCCTCCCAATGTTGACCTGGAATGGATAAAGGTTGTATAAGACCCGGGGTCTTAATCGTCTCAACTTTATTTTGCTGGCATACCAAACATTCCGCCAAAAACTTCTGAATATCAGATTTAAGGCTATCCCAAAAAATTCTTTCTTCAACCTGTGGTAAGTTTTAAAAATTTTTGAGTGTCCTCCTAAAGGAGAAGTGTGCAATTCCAAAAGAATATTTTGTTTTAGTTGGGAATTCTTGCAAATATATAAGCGATATTTGTACCATAAGGAATATTTTTTCCAACTAAATGTATCAGATGTACTAGGATCTTGCTGCAACTTTTGAATGAGTGTCCACATTTCTTCATCCTTCTTCCATTCATCCCTTGCTTTGGTTATCCAATCTGGTTGGATAATAGAAATGGCACAAAGCAATGCTTCCACCTCTTCATCCTTTCTTGAGAGTGCATCTCCAACAACATTTAGCTTCCCTTTTTTGTAGATGATTTCAAAGTCATAACCCAACATCTTTGTGACCCATTTTTTCTACTCTTCTAAAGATAGTCTTTGTTCCAAAAAGTGTTTAAGACTATCATGATTAGTTTTTACCTTGAAGTGTCTTCCCATTAGGTAAGGTCTCCATTTATTTAGTGCATGTAGTATTGCCAACATTTCCTTCTCATAAATAGACGTTTGTAAATACTTTCATTTGATTGAACGACTTTCAAAAGCAATGGGTCTTCCTTCTTGCTTTAAAATAGCACCAATTCCATTTCCTGAGGCATCACATTCCACAATAAAGGTTTTTGTGAAGTCTGGCATAGCTAATATTGGTGCTAGGCACATTGACTCTTTAAGATGTTAAAAGACCTTAGTTGCTTCAGAGTCCATGAAAATGCATCTTTCTTCAATAATGTCGTTAGTGTAGCTGCTATTCTCCCATAATTATTAACAAACTTGCGATAATACCCCGTTAACCCAAGAAATCCGTGCAACTGCTTTATGGTTGTGGGGAGTTTCCATTCCTTAATGGCTTTAATTTTGTTAGGGTCTACCTTAACACCCTCATGAGATACAATATGACCCGGATATTCCACCTTTTGTACTCCAAAGAAAAATTTGGATGTTTTTTCATATAATTGTTTCTCCTCCAATAGTTTGAGCACCTTGTCAACATGTTGAACATGATCCTTCGAAGACTTGGTGTAGATTAGTATTTCATCAAAAAATACTAGCACAAACTTTCTAAGGAAGGGTTTGAAATTGGAATTCATCAACCCTTGAAATGTATAAGGTACATTGGTAAGGCCAAAAGGCATGACCAAAAATTCATAATGACCCTCGTGTGTTTGAAATGCTTTTTTCGTAATATCTTCAGTCTTCATTCTAATTTGATGATATCCTTAAGGAAGATCCAACATGGTAAAATAAATTGCTCCATGTAATTCAACCAATAATTCATCAATCACGGGAATGGGAAATTTATCCTTAATGGTGAGCTTATTGAGCTCCCTATAAACCAGACACATGCACCATGATCCATCCTTCTTTTGTACCAATACTACAGGAGCTGAGAAAGAACTTTGACTAGGTTGAATTATACCAGCCTCTCACATTTCTGCAATCCCCCCCCCCCCCCCCCCCGTATCTGTGTCCATTTGAGGAACACTGAATCTAACGATTATGATCATGATCACGACAGGTGGGAGTTTGGGGAGTTAAATACACTCGAATGATTGTCCAAGACTTTTTGGAGATCTAGAGAAATAGACGATTTTGATGTTGGAACTTCTAGTGAGCATAATTATGCAATTACACCTCGTTTTTATTTCTTCAGAAGCTTTGTCATGATATTAGAGCTTATTATATTTCCTGGCTTCCCTGCGATACCCTATAATTTGATTTCCTTTCCTTCCGAAAAAAAATTTCAAGAAAAATTCTTGAAAATTAAAAGCTACCGTCCCCAAAGTTTGTAACCATTGTACTCCTAGTACAACATCAACACTTCCCATTGGAATGGAAAGCATTGGACTATTCAATACATATTCCCCCATGGTTATCTTGATATTATGGCATTTTCTAGAGCAATTTATAGTTCCTCCATTTTCAACCATCACTTGACATTCCGTGCCGGGGTATAGGAAACAATTCAATTCCTTAGATATCTTATAATGAATAAAATTTTGGGTACTACCCTAATCAATCAAAAATATTACCTTTTTATTCTTCATATGTCCTTCTATATTGAGAGCTTGAGGAGTGGTAATTCCTACCAATGCATTATACGATATGGTCATACTCATTTCTTCTTTCTCTACGGTTGGTTCTTGGTGTATATCCTCTTATTTTGAAGTTTGCTATTCATTTTCTTCCTCCTCTTCACAATCTATGTAAAATAATTTCATCTCATCACACTTATGACTTTTAGTGTATTTTATATCACAATTGTAGCAAAGCCCTTTTGCTATTTTTTCTTCCAATTGTTGTGGTGTCAACCTTGTAGGTTGTGGAAGTCTAGGAGTAGCAACACTTCCATCTTTATAGATGTGAGTGGTAGGATTCCTTGTCGCCATAATTTTACATTCAATTTTTCTTGCCAACTTGAATGCCTTCTCCAATGAATCAGGTTCCCAAACGCGAACTTCATGTTGTATGTTATCCTTTAAAGTCCACATGAGGACATTAATCGTGTGTTCCTCTGGAATGTCAGTTACCCTTATATTCAATTTTTGGAAGTCCTCAATGTGCTCTACCATTGAACCCTTTTATTTGAGATTTATCAATTGGCTAAAGAAGGTGTTTCTCTTTGTATCCTCATAATGTGCTATCATTTCCTCCGTAAAAATTGACCAAGTGACAATTTTTTTACGGGAGAAAAGCCATTGATACCATATAAATTTATTTTTTTCTAAATGTAAAGTTGCAATGCATACCTTTTTTGTGTTTTGCACATTATTGAGATCAAAATATTGCTCCATCTGTAGTATCCATGTTACGGGATCCTTGCCATCAAAATTCCTCATATCGATATTTGGAATATGGTAGTTCTTCAATCGAAAATTAGAGTTTATGAAATCACAATTAACATTTATTTTGTTCTCATCATGAGTTTCCTCTACTATCTTTTCGCCATTAGGAATAATTTATTGTATCAACTTTGAAAAACCTTCCTTCAAACCTTCCATTTTTTCTTCCATACCATTCTTCAAACCATCCATTACACCAAAAAATCTATTTCATTTTTTGGTTCTCTTTGCGAGAGTGAAATTTGGTGCACTTGCTCTTATAATTTTGATATGTTGTTGCATTTCTTCATCTTCATGAGCCATCATAGAGCCTTATGAAGGCTTAATGGGTGTTGAATCCTTTTTAAGAGGAATTTTAGAACCCAATATTGATATATATTCTACAATATGCCCTTGGAATCAATTCAAATTGATTCTTCAAACAAGACTTATGCAATTTGGAAAATAAAATACACGAGTTTTTCTTGATTTTGAGGAGATCGATATTGAAATTTAATTATCTTTATGATTTCAAATATTTAATATCTCATATTTAGATTTGTAGTATCACTTTGAATCTTCTTTTGAATGCCACAGGTCTGACCTGATTTGGATTCTTCAAGGCAAAGTTATGCCCAATCTCCCATAATGACCTGATTATGGACTGGTTCAGTAGAGAGAAGTTGTACAATGTGCCACATGTCACTGTTTCCTTCTTCGAATCTGAAATTGATATATAGGAAACTAGAGTCTGTGTACTTGCAGCCACTTTTTACAAAATTCCAATCCGATTTCCCACGGTCACCTCTTTGAGATGAAATTCGGAAGCCTGAAACAACCCTAACTTCAAAATATAATATCTCCAAAAATATTGCGAACCAAGATCCAAAATTTGTACAGGAAGTTCCACAGGATTTCAACTTCACTCTGTAAAAATTTCAGCTTCTGAACCTTCATAAAAAAAAATTATAGCGAAAATGCCACGATGACCTATTTTAGGTGAAATTCGGGAGCCTAAACAAAGCCTAACTTCCATAGATAATATCTTCGAAAATATTGTGAACCAAGATTTGAAATTTTGAAATGACGTTCCTCAGGATTTCGGCTTGGCTCTGTAAAAATTTCAGCTTCTGAACCTTCGTAGAAAAAAATTTATAGTGAAAATTCCACGATGTCCTATTTGGAGCAGCGAAACCCCAGAATCCAAAGCTCTGATACCAAATGTTACGAAACCAGCTCCAAAAATATAAGAAAAAAGAGATCAATGCCTTAGAAATAAGCCACTTCGAGGGGCAAGCCTTCAATACATTACATAAATGAACAATTCTTGGATGATGCAAATGAAAAACCTTCGCTCTATATATAGGAGTCCATGGGGCCACAATGTAATCCTAGCCGACCAAAATTTTGTCCCTGCACGGAGGGGATTCTTGGAAGAGATTTGTTATCTCGAGAAAACTAGAATGAAGATTGAAAGAAGGGCAACAGACCTGAAATTTCTTAAAGAGTGTCATGACAACAATATTATTCCTCCTTTCGCTCGTATTAGACCTATTTTTCACCTTCGGAGATATAAAAAATATTTTTTAAAATTAAGTTTTGACATGATTCACGGAGAGATGAGGAGGACCCGTGCTGTGTTGGATAAAATTGGTCATTTTGCTCTCTCTCTGCATTTAAAATTGGCCAATTTAATTAATTCTGAACTATGGAAAACAATTGATGCTAGGGATGCTATCAAGGCTGAGAGAGAAGGTAAGTTGGCAAGAGACAAACATGCTAGAAAGTTAGATAAAATCAAGAAATTGGCTGAAAGTGACATCAATGTTTCTGACACTGGCGAGTTTCAGTTTGGCTCAGTTTCAAATGGGCGGGTACAGTCAAGCACGAGGTTTTCTGAAGCTAAGAGGGAAGACATTGTATACTGTACATTACCATACCGAGACAACAGTCGAGAGGTCGTTTCTATAGCGCCTTCCAGAGAGGTGATTGGTTCAGGTAGCACAATACCCAAGAAGGAAGTGTTGATCTCTAACAACATTTCATTCAGAGAATGCTTCACGGGTAGCTTGGATTGCTCTGAAGCGTACAGGAACTTTAACGGTTCCCATGACACCGTTCACGAAGTTGAAAGTTCTGGTTCAACGTCAAATTGCAACTCGGGTGATGTGGGCAGTAGGAATTCTGAGAACGTTGACAACATTAGCTGTTCAGCCTAGCAAGAAAATCGACTTTCTGGCAGCACAATGCCCAAGAAGGAAGTGTTGTGTCTAGTCTCTAATAGAATTTTGTTCATGGAATGCCTCATGGGTAACTTTGACTGCGCCGAAGTCTGCAGGAGCATTAACAGCCCCCATGACACCGTTGACGGAGTTGGAAGTTCTGGTTCAACAACAGAGTGCAACTCGGGTGGTGTAGGTAGTAGAAATTCTGAGAACTTTGACAACGTCAGCTGCTCAACCCAGCTTAAAGAAAGTCAACTTTCTATTAGCAGTTTGACAGCAAATTGCAGCAATGACCGTTCAAGCATATCGGAAACTGGCTTTGCTGATTTCCGCATTAGCAAAGAGCATGACACAGCGGTTGGTCCGATGTTGAAGAAACCAATTCGGTACAACGTCAATGATCTACTCTCTCTCAAGGATTACACATCCTCTCCTAAGTTGCTGTCTCCATCGATTATTTGAACTAACAATGGTAATTATGGTTACTCTCTATCAATTAGCGGAAAAAAAGCTGCAGATGCGTCTCCATGTGCCTCAAAACTGGTGGTGGACAGACGTGCTGGATTTACGAATAAGTCTTGGAGCAGTGGTGGTGAGTTGGCTGCTACAATTTCGACAGTCAACCCTTTGCAGAAAAAACATTGTGTCCGCCTCAGAAAATAATAGTGGGGTCATGTTATATGATGAGGATTGAATAAATCATGATTCGTTTTTTAAGAACAATGCTGAGGTTTCGTTTCTTATAAGCAGTGCTGAGGTACCTATCGTTGACATCTCAGTTGATATTCCGTTCAAATGTGATGGCACCAATACATGTCGAAGCCGGCTCCATGTCGATAATGGGCATCGGTTTTCACATCTTAATGTTGGTAATAACAACAACTTGAACCATAATGACCCACCTTGCAACTGTAATAATAATTACAAGCCATGCTCTCAAAATTCTGCTTTAACCAACATGGGTCACAGTAAGAAAGAGAGTATGAGGGAGAGCCCTAGGGTTTTTATAGATATTGACCTTTCTAACATTAACTTAAATAATGATGCCATTAGGAAACTTGGACATCACCCGTCTACAAAAATAAAAAAGTTGTTAACTTATCTTCTGTAGAGTTAAGTCAGGATTCCATCAAGATTCTTAGTAAGGGTTTAGGATTTGCGGTTGCTCCCAAAGGCATCCCAAATGAAAACATTTTGTGCAGCATCGAGGAAGGGATTCGAGGTTTAGCTCTTGATGATAAAGAAGCATTGAGACAAGAATGCTTCCTTATTTTGAAAAAAGCTAGAACTCCTAAGAGAAACCTAAGTAAGGAAGAGTTTTTTGCTCTCAAAGCTCTTCACAATAATGATAACATCATGGTACTGAAATCCAACAAGGGAGGTGCTGCTGTTGTTCTAGATAAGGTTGATTATATAAGGAAAATGAACAAACATATAGATTGTAGCAGCTACAAGAAACTTAACTCCAACCCCATGCCCAAGGTATTAAGAGAAGTCAAGAAAGCAATCAAGAATTCAGGGTTGCATGACAAGTTAAAAAATAAATTGACCTCTTCTTGTGAGGTCATGCCAAGAATTTATGGATTACCCAAAATTCATAAAGAAGGAATCCCCCTTAGACCGATTGTTAATACCATAGGGTCCCCCACCTATGAGCTGGCGAAATATGTTGCCAAGATCCTAAAACCACTTGTTGGGAATACTGACTCTTTCATAAAGGACTCGAGTGATTTTGTCAAGCTCATTAAGGATTAGAAGGTTGAGGAAAACTACATCTTGGTTAGTTTTGAGGTGGTATCATTATTCACTAAGATTCCTTTAGATGAGGCAATTCAAGTCATTAAAGATGTCATTGATCCAGGAACATCCAAGCTTGCGGAGATTTGCCCACGCTCCACTTTCTTCAGCTTCCAAGGGGAATTCTATGAGCAAGTATCAGGTGTCACAATGGGATCTTTGCTATCCCCTATTTTCACCAACTTATACATGGAACACTTTGAGAAGAAGGCCCTTGCCTCATATCCCTTAAAACCAGATTGGTGGAAAAGATTTGTAGATGACATCAACATAAAGTGGACCCATGGGAAGGAGAATCTTGAAGGATTTTTTAATCACCTTAACTCCATTTCCACAGAAATTAAGTTTACTATGGAGGTTGAAGAAAATAGGAGCATTCCTTTTTTGGACGTTCTTGTCACTAGGAATTAGGATGGAACTCTAGGGAATCGGGTGTTTAGAAAAAAAAACCCATACTGATAGCTATCTCTATTCTGAGTCCAACCATCATTCAGCTCAAAATTTTGGCGTCCTTAATACCCTTGCCGTCAGAGCCATGAGGATTTTTGATGCTGAACACCTGAGCGAAGAAATTAGTCACTTGTCTTCTGTATGTAGGGATTTAGGTTATAAAGAAAGAGATATCAAAAAAGCCCTAAAAAGAGCTGAGGGTTCGATCTTACCTCAGAGTTGCCATGAACCTCAAGAAAATGGATGTAGAGTTTTTCTACGATACATTAAGGGTGTTATTGATAAAATCGCCAAGGTTCTGAGAAGGAATGATATTTTCGTGCAATTTTCAACAACAGGGACTATTAGGCAGAGGATGCGATCAGTTAAAGACGACATAAGCCATGAACAACTCAAAGGAGTGTACAAAATTGACTGTTCGTGGAGGAAAGTTATATTGGTGAGACCGGGCATTCGCTTCAGAAATGACTTAAAGAGCATGGAGCTGATATTAGGTATGAACGATCGTGCACCTCAGCCCTTGCAGAACACTCTTCGAAAACCAAACATCAGGTGCGTCTTGAAGATGCAAGGATCATTACGAGAGAGGAGCACTATCAAAGAAGAAAAATAAGAGAGGCCCTTGAGATTATAAAACATCCAGATAATCTTAATAGGGATGGGGAAGTTGAAATCAGTGACACTTGGAGACCTCTTCTTCGACAAATCTGTTCCTCAAAGGCGCCATCCTCCCAGGTATAGTTTTTCAGGTATAAGATCTTAGGTATGTTTCTCCTCTTTTGAATTCTAATATGGTTTTAATAATTAAAGTTCTTTGTTCTAATAATTATCCTCATTAATTAATTTTTATTTTGTCTAAAAATAAAAATTAATTAATTAATCAATAATTATTAGTAGTATCTACTATATCCCTTAAATTTTCCCAAAATTTTTTCCTTAACATAAATATTAATTAGTAAATTAAATAGACATAATTAATTAAATATTCATAATTAAAAAATAAAAATAAAAATAAAAAATTAATTACTTTATTAATATATATATATTTTTATGCATCTTTTTAACCTTAGTATAAATCCTAAATTAAATTATAATTAATTAAATATATCTTCTTAAATAAAATTAACAAAATTAATAACTATATAATAAAATAAATAATTATCAACTTAATTAATATTTAGTTAGTAAATAAATATTATTATTAATATATTAGTGAGTTTATTTTATTATATATTAATTAATTTTGATTTTATTAGTTGTTTTCTCAAAGCCTCTAATAATTTTAGTATTTTACTCATAGAATTTTATAATTAGTAATTATTATTATTGATCTAAAAATAAAATAAAATTTATTAAATTAGAAATGAAATTATTAAAATTAATAAAAATAAAAATAAAAATTATAAAAAATTTGGTTGGCTTTTTTCATAAAATTCGTCACTATTAATGATCTAAAACCTGTCTCTCAATTCGTCATTCAAATGTCCTGATGATGGATCCTCGTTGGGATTCGAAACATCGACAAATGTTCCTTAATATTGTGGATAATCTGGGAAGCTCTTTAAGAAACAATAAAGGGTTTACACTAACAACAATAAGGGACTATATTAGTAATATAGGGACCTAACACTATACAATATGTTTGATATCATGAAAAGCATAAGACATAGCTCTTTGAAAAGTTGCACCAACATTTTTTAGTGCGAAAGGTAATTTTCAATAAGAAAATGTCCTCCAAGGACATATAAATGATGTTTTAAGTTGATCGGGAGGGAGTATGTTGATTTTATTATAGCCAGAAAAACCAACCATAAATAAGAATATTTCATTTCCGGCACAATCATTAATAATTTGGTCGATATAAGGTGTAGGATAATTCTCTTTTGGACATGCTTTATTAATGTCCCTACAATCGACACATACTCTTATAGTCCCTTGTTTCTTCATAACAAAAACTATGTTAGATACCCAATCTGTCAATGGAATTGGATAAATAAATATTGCTCGTAATAGTTTCTCAACTTCAACTTTGATAGCTACAGCTTTCGCTAATGTATTGGACGTAATATTTATCTAATAGGCTTGGCATCCAAGTGTGTCTTAATTTCATGAATTGAAATCTTAGAATCGATTCCTGGCATCTCTTCGTAAGACCAGGAAAAGATGTCTCGAAATTCTTGAAACAAGGCTTTGTAAGTGTTAATCTCTTCCATCGTACATGAAGCACCTATATTAATGTTTTCAATAATTCCAGGTTTAACTGATATGTCGATAGGAACTGTTGTAGAAATATTTCCCAAATTAGTCTAAGAATTAGAATGTGTAATCGATATGGGATTTTGTGGTTCCTTGACATAATCAATCGTAAAAATAGACGACAAATCGTTTTCAAACTTATCAAGATCAGGTAAAAATGAAGATCTATGATGTAGATCGTCCCATGGTAATTCATTCGATGACAAAATTTCTTGAATACTTTAATCAATGTTAAATACATGTTGAAAGGGATCTGAAAATGATGTCAAGGTTGAGCTTGATAGAGAAGATGATTCTTTGCTAATCACATTCATTTGATCATGAGTAGTTGAAAGTGTGTCAAAATACGATTGTAGTGCTACATATGCCTTTCAAAAGGATTGAAAGGCATCTCTCCATTGTAAGAGTCCAATTATGATTCTGAAGGCACTATCCACGTGTCATCAAATGGTATAGTGCTTGATGAGATCATATTGATGTTGGAAATTGTGCGCGGTACATTGGGTGAAGGTATAGAGAAAGTTCCCATGAGATCAGAATCTTTCATTAGTCCTACACCAACATCTTCGTATGGGATAACCATTTTTTGGACACGCTGGATGTTGTCTATAGAAGTAGGGTCTGATGAAAAGTATGACAACTGATCGATTTTCACAATATTTCCTTTATGAGGAAACATGATTACCCGAAAGACTGATGAAATGACAATAGTCATGGCATAAGGTCAACTACGACCCAAAAGAAGGTTGTAATCAAGAGGGGCATCAACAATTTCCACCTCTAGATTAACGATTTTGCCTTCTACTTCTATAGGTATATCCTGGAGTATTACTTATGGATGAAATCCTCTTCCATCAAAGGCTTTAAGGATAGTCGGTGATTGGTTGAGTGTTGGAGAACCAAGAGTTTTCCAACAGTTTAACAACATTATATAGGTAGATGCCCCCTCATCAATTATAGTACGAAAAACTCGTCTGGATTTGACTAATATTGGAATCTGAAAAGTCATCTGATGAGGGAGCCTTGGTGTAAAATTTTCAAGGTCAAAGACCATGAGGTTCGAATCCTGAGGATCAATAACTCCGATAGCTGATAATAGTAATTTCCTTTGTGCTGGACAAGATTGTAGCACTTCTAAGGCCGACATTGCTAAAGGGGATATCGCCAAATCTTCAACAATGTTGTAATTATGAGCAGCTCTCACATGTGGATTGAAAGCTAACTTTCGAATTACACCTTTAGCAGGTGGTTTAATCACTAGAACATGATTAGGTTTCTTGATTTGAAGTGGTTCAGAAACTGAAGGAGGTATAGCTAGTGTTTGACTAGAATTTTCTGTCTCTTTACCAGTTACAAGATTTTTAGTTCCATAGTCTTAAGATCGCATCACAACCATGACCTGAGACATCATTAAAATATCCGCTGAAGAATTTGAAGAAGATCCTATCATTTTACTTTCTTGAGCAGGGAAAGGATCCTTCAAGATAGCAGGTGTGGGTGAACCTTTGATAAACTTGGGGACCTCGGACTGATGTGGACACTCTTTAGTATAGTGATCCTCGTCACAGATAAGAAAAGGACAACGAGGTTTTTGTTTTTCATCAGTTGGTTCGTTCTTTTCCGTTTTCTCTTTGGGAGATGTAGTTTGTTTGTTTTTATTCTTTTCTTTATTCTTATTACCGATTTTAGATTTAGCTGTGGATGAGTCTACAACATGAATGTCGACAGAAGTTTCAAGGGAAGAGTCTCCTTTTGGTGAATCTAGTAAATTTATAATGGGAGAAGTAGATTTGGATGAGTTATTCTTATTATTGTTAGCGCTAACTGTACCAATTACACCATCTGCAGAATGAGAACCAGAAGGAGTTTTAGTTATTTGACCTAGACGCGGTAAGTCAGGAATTTTTTCGTATAAAGTACCAGAAGGTGTATATACAAGGTCTAAGTACAGTGCTTGATCTATGACCTGTTCTTCTGTGACAACACCTCCCTTAGCTACATCTTTAGTGATACTTGGAAGTAATGATTTGATAAACCATTCTGCCAAGATTTGATCCAGAATGAAAACTTTCACTAAACTTCGTCTATGTCTCCATTTATGTATGTGATCTGAAATGTATATAGACGTACTTTGTTTTAATGAAGTTAAGAGTTCCGTGCCATTGTCGTAACGGATTGGAAACTGAAAGTGTGTTAAGAAAGCTGTTGCTAATGCGTTGAAATTATTGAATGAGCCATGTGGTAGTTCAATATATCACTTTGTAGCTAAGCCTATCAATGTTCTTTGAAACAGTATCAATCAAATAGAATCATAGATTAAAGAGTTGGATGCGCACCAAAGGTGGTAAGTCATGACATGATTTGAGGGGTCTTCTCATGATTTACCTTCAAACTTAGGAATATCACTGAGCAACTTCGGCATTGGTGACCAAAACAGAAGATAATAAATCGGATCGTTTGTGAGGCATGAAAAATATGACAAGTCCAAACTTGCAATGAAAGGTAATCGATGGTTAGGGTCTTGTTGAGAAAAATGATAAGCTTGAGGAATGATACCAGTACTGGGAGGAGGATATCCAGGGAATCCTGGAATAGCCTGTGCGGTTGGAATTGGAATGCCTCCGGGATAACCAGGGTTAGCTGTACCAAACTGAGGTTGAGCTGGTATCTGGAATGTATAACCAGGGTACGATTGACTTTGGTAGAATCGATTTTGTCCTACGGGTCCATACTAAAACTGCCCTTGATATGGTTGATAAAAAAATTGACCTGCATAAGGTTGGCTTGTTGGAATTGTAGCTGTACCAGGTTGTCCTGCAAAGGTTTGAACAATAGACTAAACCATAGGTCCAGGTTGATGAACAGTGACTTGAGGGATTGGTTGAGATATAGTTGGTGTCATTACTTGAGGGGCTATAGTAATAGGGACTTGGGAAACTCCAAGGATAAGAGTAATAGTTTGTTGAATAGAAGTTGATACAACAGATTAGACATGAGTTCTAGCTGTACCCGAACCTTGTTACTGAATACTACTAGGTACATATACCTGAGGTATAACTTGGAGGGTAGGTTGGACAGGTTGCTAGATTTGGGTATAACCAGTTGGATGATGAGGCTGATTATAAGGTACTTGCACGGTAGATTGCAAATTCTGTTGATTCAATGATGGATTCCACACTGTGTTTACTACAGGATAAGGAGCTCCCATCAAAGCTTGTGGTGCATAAAGTTGGCCATAACCAGGTTGAGGAATTGGAATGTAAGTTTGATAATTTGTTGGATAATTTTCACTAAACAGTTGACCCCCTTGAAATAATTGTTGTTCCTGATAAAACTGTTGCCCCAAAGGAGGTTGCTTTCCTTGAATAGGCTATTTCCCTGGCATAGGGTACTACCCTTGAAAACGCTGTGGCCCTGGTATATAGTATTTCCCTTGAAGTGGTTGTGGCCCTGGTATAGAGTATTTCCCTTGAGGAGGATATTGTTCTTGAGGTGGATATTTCCCTTGAGGTGGATACTGCCCTTGAGGTTGCACCCCAGGCGGTAAATTTATACCTTGAGGATAAGGTATAGGAATATTTCTAGACATCATGTAGACTTGTTCCATTGTCAAAGTTTCAGTATTGGATTCATTGGGACCAGTTGATTGTACAAGTTTTTCGAGAGAGGGAGATGCCCCTAAGAAAGTACCAGAAAGCGACTGGAATCCTGAAGGAACTGATGGGCCACCATACAAAAAAGTTTCTGGCGAAGAAAAAAACATATATGACTCACTAGACATGTTTGATGAAGGTCTTTAACTACCTCTGGGTATGGAGTAAAAAGGAATCCGAGGTGGTGAATAATTGAGACCATAATTATGTAGAAAGTTGGTTAACTGAGAATACCAAGGATCTGGTTTAAAAGGGCTATAATGGTAAATCGATTCACTATGCCTTAGATCTAAATATTCTTGACGTGAAGGAAGTACAACTTCTTCTTCTGTGTCAGTAATCTCTTCGATACTAATGAGGCTAGGAGGAAGGTTCTTAGTGATGCGAAGTTTCACTCGAGGTGAATTAGGACGACCAGGGGTTCGGGATATGAATTCGAAAGTTGACTCAGATGAAGTAGATTCAGTTTCAGGTTCAGATATCTCGGGTCCAATAAGTTGACTATCTGAAAATTCACCAGTTACAGACTCAACTGTGATTAATTTCGAAATTTCTGGTTGTTCTTTTGTCTCAAGTTCGTTTACTTCGTAATCAGGATGTATAATTATTGATGTATCCTTTTGTTCAGTAGATCCAGTTCCTAATGGTTGACCTCTTTCAGATTTACGCTTTTCTAATTGACTTGGTGTGTACTCAGGGGGTTTCCCCTCCATTCTACGAGAGTGTCTCGGTAATTCAGCCATGATTATTGTTTAACACATGAAATCAAAAAATATGTCAACAAAATAGACCTAAAGTTGCTAAGGAAACAATCAAATTGAACACATGCCTACAAAATCTAAGAGACAATCCACACACAAACAATATGTTTCCACACTAAAAACACTAGTTGGTGATGAAATCCAATGCCGTATAATTCTAATGTGGAAAACTTGGCGGTTGGAACAGTTACCTTGACAACCTGCTTAATGAAACAGCCCGGTGCAAGTCCCTCCACTTATGCCACCTCGAAGTGAAGAGTACCCTTCGGAAGGTCCAAGTGATTCTAGTCGACATTTGTTCCACGTAGAGTGGGACCTTCCTCCACCGTCACCTTAGGAAAATTCCTGAAGATTATTATCACAAAGGTCACCAATAGAAACAAATGTACCCGGGGGAATAGTCTACGATCCGATATACATGTAAGGGCAGAGTATCAAGATCAATCCCCTTGAAGGCTCCTCGATATGGTAAATCCAAGGTTTGCCAACAAGTGACCCCAGGCTCCTCGACAATGGTTAATTCGAGGTTTACCGTTTGTATTACGTGCACATCTTCTATCTTTCCCAATGAGATATGTATGATTACCTCACTGGTTCCGACATGATCTCGTGCTTGACTCTTTTTAGAAGAGCTTCCCAGAGCACAAATGCCACAATTGGATTTTCCTACCACAATATTCTACTTATTTGTTTAAACTATTTTGGAATGTTCATTACAACCTATTCCAAAACACTGGCTTAAGCTATGTTGGTGGAATGAGCCCTAGAAAATGTAAAATATCTAGATTGATTTTATTAACGCGTTGTATTAATTTGGCTTTTGCTTAAGACAAAGAGTATGGAGTTGAAACTTTAATGATGTTTGTGAGCCGATTCAAAAATACTCTGTTAGCGCTCAAATCTATCTTAGGATGAAATAAGGTAAAACTCAAGGCTACATCAAACCACGCTCAGCCTCGTAGCTAGCCCTACGAGGACAGGAGAGGGCTCTCTCCAGGTCTATCTCGGCAAAATTTCTTCAAAGGGGCTGAGATGACTTATAACGAATACTGATTTTAGGCTAGTAAAGAGATAGGAAAGTTTGATTTTGATTTTTTGGGTTTTTGTTGAAAAATGGGAAAAGCAATTTTGGGTCCGGGGATAAGGCCAGATCTTTGCAGAATTCGAGTTGGAGCAAGGTAGGCAGTAGTCTTGATGCTTTTGATCAGGTGTATGGATGGATCAGAACGAAAAGGAGCTGAAGAGTGCAAGGGAGAACATGGATCCTCTCCAAATAGGCGAAAACATGTAAAACTAAACAAATTTAAAGGCAAAGCACTGAAACAATGGATTCAACCTCATTTACTCATTCATTTAGTTTCAGAAGCATAAGAAGGGAATGGAATACATTAAACATTAAAGAACTTACAATAAACTGAGAGAAAACACCATCAAGAACTGAAAGCCACAAGAATCCCAACAAGTGCTGCAAAACCTCTGATCTTTCCTTAGCCAAAATATGAAAAATATGTACAATAGTGTGCCAAAATCTTCCCAAGAGTCCAACCTCTCCAACCTCTGAAAATGATTGAGAAATTACATCATATAGACCATCCTAACCCCTTTCCATGCCTCTAGGGGTCGAATTCCTCCTTCTAGGAGCAGTTTCAACTAATTCTAAACAAGGAGCTAGAATCTAGGCAGCAAAACAACTTGCCTCTAAAAGGAAGGAAACTGATTCTTACACTTGATTTTTACTTTTTTAGGAGTGAATCTTCTAGAATAGGTAAAGGTGAGTCAAAGTTACATTACAAACAAAAAATTACATCAAGACAACTCAAAAATTACATCCACAAGCAAAACTGGTCCAACTGGCCGAAATCCTGAGCTGGAAGGTGAAAAATTGACCAAAAATCTATATGCGTAGCGCGCCTTTCAACCTGCATTTGGGGCACTTCCCGGAGTCCAAATTGATCTCATGATAGCTCGTTGGAAATCCTTGGATGTTGGCTATCCAACCCAAGTATAATTTTTCAATTTGGAGCTCATTTTCCCCTCCAAAACTTCATTCTCCCAGAAGTACTTCCTGCTGGTGCAAAAGGTGGCAGAAAGGTGATTTTCATGGTGTTTTTGGCCCTTTTGATCATCCAGAACTTAGTGAAATTCTTCGGCCATACTGGAGCATGCATAACTTACCATGAAAAATCCAAAAATATAAAGTTTTCCTCCAGCAAGCGTCCCAATCATAAGCGAGCGCGTCGACGCGCTACTCGTATGGTTGAAAAATCTGTTTTGAGACCAAAATATTTCAAAATGACAAAAAATTCTCCGAATTTGCTCAAATTCGGAGTGAAGACCCTCCATCATGTATCATGCCCAACCAACGAAGCCTCGGCCAAAATCCGGAGTGGATCATGTGTTTCACCTCGTTTCAATATCCTCTTGGTGCATGCAGTTTCAGTAGTGAAAACATTGTCTCTGTAGTGATGTGTCGGTCTCTGTCATGGTGTCACAATGTGTATGAAAAGTATGCTGATATGGTTATGATGAAAACAAGAGTCTGGTATATGCTCCAATCCCAAATGTGTCACATGTGTATCAAGGTGCTATAGGAAAGCCACAATGATAAGGGTTCTGTAAAATGAGTTTGAATGGACAACAGTCACTGCTTGACTACATGGGGTTTGAAAAGAGAATAGGAAGGAGTATAAGGTGATGTAGAACAAAGAAACAGCCCTTGCAATGATAGTTAGGCTTCGTCAATGGAGAATGGGAAAAGTGAGTGTATGAAAGAATTGGGGAATGTGAACGAGTGATATGAGTGGTATTTTAGGATATAAGGAGAAAAGGGATTGACAATAATGAATGAAAATATTTCAGTGATGAGAAATGAGCCACATGTGTGAAATGGACTTTGAACTAATTGGCACCAAAATCAAAATTTAACAATCAAACTCCAACCCTATAAGAGCCATTTTTAACAAGAGAGTAGGGTTTGTGTTCTTCAACATTCAAACTCTTACAACCGATCTTCAAACAACTCCAAACACTGACCAAAGATAATAGCAAGATGATTTAAACTTACATGAGGCAAAGGAGACTGAGAGAATTTGAATTTTGAAGTGCAGTGGCAAAAATTTTGAGTTTTGGCCCAAAGCGTAGCGCGCACTTTATATGCGTAGCGCGCTACATAATGTATTTTGCAGGAGGCTTTTGGAGGCCTTCCCGGTGTCCAAATTGAGCGTGTGATAGCTCGTTGGAAATCTCTTGGAGTCTAATTTCCAACCAAAGTGGAATTGTTTAATTTGGAGTTCATTTACCCTGTCAGAAATCAAATCTCCCAACACTACTTCCAACAGGTGCATCAATTCTCCTGAGGCAACGGTATTCTTGACATCTCTCTAAAACCATTATACCTGTGTAAAAAGTGAAGGATGTTTTTCTTCCTTGGCATGTTTTGTACAAAAACCTCTCTCATTTTTCCAAAATTCATCTTTTATTGCTCTGAAACATCATTTGAGTGAAACCTATCCCAATGTGTGAAACAAGGGATTTTGTCGAAATGAAGCGAAATGAAGGGGATAATGGGCTTCTAAATTCTTGGGGAAATTTTTGGAAGTAGGGAGGGATGTTAGGAAGCAGGGGAAAGTGGAATCTCAGAGATTGAGTGAGGGGAAGGGGTCCAAAAGGGAAAAACACAGGCCTAGCCTAGAAGATTGCCAAGTTGTGGCAAGAAACTAGGGTTTGTGCAAAAATGAAGAATTTGGGGGATCTCAGTGATGGGAAGTGTTTAATAAGGTACATTAAGGATAGGGGAAGGTGTGTGAACATCAGGATACAAGTTTTTCTAATGATTTGACCATCCAAGAGAAATTACCTCCAAAACCCTAGGAGAGGGAAATGGACCTTACCTAGGCACAACTGAAGCATGAACAAGCTGTAAAATGACCCAATGGAACTTGACATGATGATGAAAACCCTTTGAATGATGGTACACTCAGCTGAATGGTGACTTGGACCGACATTTGGAAAACTTTGAAAATAGTGAAAACAAACCCTAGACCTAATGCCTAGTGACCAAATTTTGCTTGAAGACTCATTGAAATGACAAAATTTGACCTTGACACCTTAAAATCACTTTGTAAGAGCATGTTTGATCACTGAAGGAAAGCTGCAAAGGCTGACACTAACATACTCTAAATGCATCTAAATGAGAAGTGCAACTCTTTCTTTTCAATGAATCTTATTTAAGGGAAATATTGAGAGATTTATAAATTTTCAAAGCACCAATTCTTTCATTCATAAGAAAAATCATTTTTGAAAATAAGGTGATTTCATAAAGAACTTAATTTTCAAGATGATCAATTACTCTTTTGAAATGAAATTCCTTGAACTATCAAATCAAAAACTACAATTTAATAAACAATCCATTTCCAAAGGAAAACAATCTCTAAAAACTCTAAAAACATAAATTTCAAAATCAAAGAAAAATCTAATTTTGAAGTCTATCTAGAATGTTTGAGGATGTTTTCTCCTAGTTTGTGATCAGACTAAGAAAAAATTTCTACTTATCTCAACAGAAATAAAAACATCCAAAAGTGCTTTGGTGTTATATCAAGCTTTAGTAAGCTAAAAGCTCTTCCATATTTGCAAATGAAAAAGGAATCAATTTTCATAAAAGTAAGGTTTGCAACGATGCTAATGGCTCAAAAATACAATATCATCATACTAGTAAGCTGAGGCAAATGAAGGTAGCTTTTTTATGGAGCAACAATAAACTAGGGAAAACTCTCACTTATAAAATGAAAATAGGATGATAAATCACACAAACGCAAAAGTTGTTGAAAATAAATTCTCACACATGATTTGACAGCTAAGATAGATCAGGGCAAACACAAAGAATCAAGTTATCTCGCTCCAAAAAAGAGAAATTTATTTTTTTTCAAAAATTTCCCAGGGGTGTGCAATTTATAGTGGAAGGTAGAGCGCATGTGCACTCAATTGAACTAAAAGCTGCACAGGTTGCCGCACTATTTTCTGCTGAAAACCGCGCAGGCAAGGAGAAAAATTAGAAAAAATAAAAATCAACTTTCTTTTTTAGGGATTCTTAAAGTTATCTACCCAACCTGACTCAGAGAAGTCAAAATAAGAAAACTCTAAAATTCAAACTAAAAATAAATAAAGAAAACTAAGCTCTAGTTCCCTAGTGGAGTGGCCATTTTGTTACGTGGATTAATACCTCTTGCGGAAAAGAGCGATCTCCCTAGTACTCAGTGAGTAGCTAGAAACAAACATCCATTTGGAAACCTTTTTCTCTATATTAATTGCATTTCAAAATTATTATAAGAAATTAGAGAGGACATGCCCCTACCTTGAAATCCAAACGTTCGATGTAGTCTTTTATCCCGTCACTCCAAAATGATTTCTCCAATAAGTAGAACCCGCAATCAATGACAAGACAAAAGGATCAAAGCATCTTCAAAATATAACAATCAAGAAAAGCTAATCCAACTTAGTGATCAAGGAGTCTAAGTATTGATGTTATTTCAATAAGCATAAGAACAACTCAATGAGAAAAATAGATCCATACGTATTATCTTGAATAAAAAGAGTAATCTTAACACCTGATGCCTTGATGTCATTCAAATTTCTCCCAGGGTCCTGAAAAATCGTTTCTCCTTTAGTTTGATAAGCCTTCCTCTTTGAATACTAGCATGGAGTTATAGACACAAGGGTGTGATCATTCTCATGCCAACAACAACTCACTAGTGTAGAAAGTATGCACTCTTATGAATTCTCTTCAGCAATTCATTTACAATCTACCTTTCAACCTGAAACTCGAGCTCAATTTATAGGGAAATGGAAGTAGTTTCAGTTCCATGAAGAGGGGGATGGATTCCTCTCATGAAGGGATTTGAGCTCCATGGACCAAGGGATAAGCTCCATGAGTGGAGGGATAAAGCTCGAACTGATCGCGACTCTAGAAGCTTTTAGTTGGGAGAATATTTGACAATCTAGGCTTCTAGAATTTATTTTTTCCTTTTATTTGCTTTTCACGGGGTGGCGCAAGTAATAGTGGCAAAAAATGCAAGGGTTCCCGCAGTTTATGGACCAATCAGCAGCGCATGCATAGGGAAAGGCTAGAAAAATCGCGCAGGTAGACTTTTAAGGGTTTTATAGAGCTTTTCTCCAATTCCAAGACTTGCTTTAGTAACATTGGTGTTTTTTAACCTCTAAGGGAACATGATATAGGTGGTGATAGACCTATATGAGCAGTGAAATGTCATGGTGAAAAAATAACGTGTAACACCTTCCAAGGGCTTAATGGGTGTTGAATTCTTTTTAAGGGTCATTTTGGAACCCAATACTGATATATATGCTTCAATATGCCCTTGGAATCCCTTCAAACTGATTTTTCAAACAAGACTTATGCAATTTAAAAAAAAAATGCACGCCTTTTTATTTCTTTTGAGGAGCTCGATATTGAATCTAATGTATCTTTGTGATTTCAGATCCCCAAGATTTTATCTTCGGTCTTTTATTAGCCCTATAAATCTTCTTTCCAATGCCACAAGTCTGACATGATCTGGATTCTTCAAGAAAAAGTTATGCCCAATCTCCTACAATGACCTAATTATGGACTGGTTCAGTGTAGCGAATTTGTACGACGTGCCACATGTCACTGTTTCCTCCTCTGGATTTGAAATCGATACACATGAAACTACAATTCGTCTACTTTTGGCCACTTTTTATAAAATTCCAATACGATGCTGAGAGAGAGAGATATGACGCTTTTCCCAAGGTCACCTATTTGAGATGAAATTCGGGAGCATGCACAAACCCTAACTTTCATAGATCATATCTTCGAAAATATTGCGAACCAATATCTGGAATTTTTACACAAAGTTCCTCAGGATTTCTTTGCAAATAGTTTTTTTTTAGCATCTGAAACTTCGCAGAGAAAATTTATAGTGAAAATTCCACGATGACCTGTTTCAAGAAGCGAAGTGCTAGAATCCAAAGCTCTAATACCAAATGTTATGAAACCAGCTCACAAAATGGAAGAAAAGAGAGATAAATGACTTAAAAATCAACCACTTCGAGGGGGAAACTTCCTTTACATTACATAAATGAACAATTCTTGGATGACACAAATGAAAAAACCTCATTTCTATATATAGGAGTCTATGGGGTCACAATATAATCCTAATCGACCTAACAATAATAATGTAAGGGCACAACAATAACAATAGTGGACTATTATGGGCCACAATAATAACAATATGGGGACTACATGGGTACAAAAATAATAATAAGGATGCTACACTAACAAAAATAAGGGACTACACTAGTGATATATGGCCCTAAAAAACTAACTTTACATTAGACCAAGTTATACTTAACTACTTCGTATGTGTCGGAATATCCTAACAGTAGCCGGTGGTAACCTGACTTTAAATTAATATTGCTAAAATATTTCTCCCCCCTTGATCTAGTCCAAAAGGTCATCAATCCGTGGGATTGGATACCTATTCCAAAGATTGATCTTATTTAGTGCCCGATAGTCAATACAAAGCCTCCAAGTTCCATCCTTCTTTTGTACCAACATGATCGGGCTCCCACAAGGTGAGGATCTTGGCCTGATGTGCTCTTTCCGCAATAGCTTCTAGATTTTCCTCTTGATTTCATCGTTCTCTAGAACAGAGCGTCGGTATATCATTCCATTGGGTAGCGGTGCACATGGGGTCATATCAATAGAGTGCTTGACCTGACAGTGTAGGGGTACCCTTGTGGGTGAGGTGAAGATGTCCCTGTACTCCCCCATGACCTTGTCCATCTGTTGCTGCCGTGTGGAGGACCCTTGTCTGGAGGCTATGGATGTGGCCACAATATTCCTGTTGTTCTGAGGTTGGATCATAAGGAAGACAAATTTCCCGTTTCGGGAAATGATCTTACTGCATTGTTTAACAAATATTAAAGAAATCACAGTAGGAAAAACTACCTCTGGTATCATGTACAACTTTTGACACAAATTAATAATAACAGAACGAGGTCTGGATTCATATACAACATGATGTTTCCATAAGTATGAATAACCTAATAAAATATCACAGATTTCAAGAGGGAAACGTCACACAATACCTCATCTGTAAAGGACTTGATGCTATAAGGCAATTGACATTGTTGGCTGACACAGAGATATAACCCTTGGTGGAGCCACCCAATGGTATATGGTTGTGGGTGCAGTGTTATCGACAACTTCAATCTCTTAACGACCTCAAATAAGATCATGTTTTTCTGGCTCCCACTTTTAACAATGAACTGCACCAGTGAACCCTTTACCCACATCTGCAGGTAGAAGAGGCACTCTCGCTCCTTTAGATCGTTAGGTTCTGCCTTTTGGAGCCTAGTGGTGGCTACCGTCACAATGTGTTATGCGTTAATGATCTGCTGAGTTCCCTTGTTGAGTTCTAGCTTAGAATTAGGGTATGCATCTGTCTCTACGTCTTTCAACTCAACCTCTAGTGCCTGCTTCGTGCCACATTAGTTTTTGTTGTGAGTGGGAGTTTTATAGAACTCACACCACTTACTGGTGTCCTTCTTCACCTTCTAATTATTATCGGCTGGTGGCTTCAAGGAGTTGTCCTCAGGGGTTGTGACCTGACTCTTCCCTTTGATCTTTGGCTTGGGGCACCTTTGCTCTACTTAGGGTTCAGAGATCCAAAGTCTCACTTCTTTTGCTTGAATTTATTCTCAATATTGGCACCATGGTATTATGCTACACCAAGCGAGGAGATGTCCATGAACTCCATTTCCTCCTAAATGTATTTGTGTAAGCAACTGCGGTACTTGAGCACCAAATGTTTTTCCAAATCTTTAATACCCAAATTTGTTTGTAGGGTATGGAAAACATTCGTCAACTCATGCACATCTTGATCCCTTTGATGTCGCAACGTCATCCATTGTATATACTTGTTCGCATAGCTTCCCACATGGTAATATTGTTCCTTGATGGCGTCTCGGAAAGAATTACAAGTTGGTGCGGTTGAAAACAATGAGGGTTCTCTCTCATCCCTTTGTTTATAATAGGTTTCCCACTAGTCCTTGACGTGGGGGGTGGCTTTGAGGAGTGCAAAAGCAATATTTTCCTGATTGGAAAAATCATGAACCGAAAAATATCCTTCCAAGATATTTAACCATCTACTTATGGAGTTTGCATCTATCTAGCCTTCAAAGATGTAAATGTCAATGTTGACGTGTACTTTGAAGGGAGTGGCACCTTCAGAGTGGCTGTCGGATGAAGATTAGTCGCTTGTGGGCATCCGCCGAAGGATTTGGGAAAAGTTGTCCATCATCGTGTTCCTTTGTCGCTCGAGGGCTGCTTTGAGAAATATTTTGAAAGGATCTCCTACTCCCTCATTTTTATTTTCTTCCACCATTGGAGGCCGTCAGGGTTTGAGAGGCTGGTCTTGCAAAGGGTTAAACAGTTTGAACCCTAATTCCTTATAAACCAACCTCGTTGGGCACATGCAAAGAAAAATAGAGAAAGAGCAGAATACTTTGATACCACTGTTCTAGACTTATGTAGGAACACAAAATAATATATAAATAAACATAAACACGGAGATGTAGTAGAAACAATTTTACATTTCATTAATATCAAAGAATTGTATTATGCTTACATATAGAATGGAAATAACTAGCTCAAGAGATGGTATCTTATCTAAGAGAAGATATTTGGTGGTTACATGCCTCTGAACTATGTTAAAATGAGGATCAAGGGTATTTTTATTATATAACATCAAAGGGTATCCATAAACAAAGAAAAAACTAACCCTAGGAGATGGAACACCAAGAGTTTGTGGGTCCCATTGGGGTTAGTAGGGAAACTAACTTCTCGGGGTCATAACTTGGTCATATGATCTTCGTTTTGTGTGTACAATAACTCATTAGAAATATCTCTCCGAGTACTACAAGATTAGCCCTTGCCTAATGTTATGGTCCTACTAAATACCTCAAAAAAATGCCATTTAGGGGGTCAAAACAACTCTAGAAGTTTAGGACTCGAAAATTTGCTAAAAATAGTAAATTGTGCTATAAACAAGGAAGGTGATGAAACCAACTGGAGGCCTAAGTAGAATAGTCTAGTGTCCACTGATATCCACTTGGATCAGTCCTCTCCCCTTAGGAAGAAATGGTTCCCATTTCATGTAAAGCCTCCATGAGGTGAGGAAATTTTGTTGAACCTGGTCCCCAGTGAGCCACTTGCCCTGGTGAAGGAGTTGGTCAACATTGACAACTCGATATAGTTGGATCCTTTGCTGGTGAGTGTTTTGATCTTTGTGTCCATGATCCTATTATTTGTGGCTTGTTATATGCAACTTTGGTTGAGGTCTGTTGGTGTCAACTGCTCAAAAATGTCTGATGTGTCCAACAATGGGGGAAAATATGCCTGCAATCGATCCACATTGATTATTGGGTGTAGGCCAAGGAGTGGTGGAATGTTTAGTTCAAAGGAATTGTCCCATAAAAACTCAGTGATGGTGTAAGGCTTATATTAGAGTAGGTGAAGCTCGCGGTAGGCCCAACGAGGCACTCCTTCTGCAAGTGTAACCAAACTTTAGCGCCGAGCTGAAACTTTTGTGGCACCCGATGTTGGTCATGGCAATGTTTATACCTAGCATTTGCTCTGTCCAATATGTCATTGTTGGTAGATATGCTGGATACATTTAATGAAGCTGTTAGCTATGTCACTTCGGACTTGAAATGAGTTGAATATGCCTGAGTAGCTGCAAGTGGTATGGAAACATCAATGCGACATAATGGCTTGAATCCTAGTCCCACCTGAAAGGGGCTGTGGCTAGTTGAGCTATTGAGAGCTATGTTGTAGCTGTGCTAGACATAAGGGATACTTTTGTCACATGTGCACTGATGATTTGAGTTATACATGTGCAAGATGTTCACAGTTATCTTGTTGATGACCTCTTTCTGGCCATAAGTTTGGGGCTGGAAGGTCATGGAATTATTGAGCTTGGTATCTAACAATGAACATAGGCTTGATCAAAATGCACTTAGCAACCTGCTGTCCCAATCTGATATAATTGTGGGATCCCAAAGTGTACCCACATTCATTCAAAGAAGAGTTTGGCAATGGATTTTATGGTAATACTCTTCTTGCAGGATGCTAGAATGGCCATCTTGGAGATTTTCTCGATGACCATGAAAACACAGTCGTTCCATGCTTGGTAGAAGGAAGGCCCGACATGGAATCCATGGAGATGGATTCCCAAGGCCAGTTAGGAGAAAGAAGAGGAATATATATGCCTTTCTTCTTGATTGTAGGTTTGGAAATGACACAGGTAATGCAAGGTTGATGTACTTCCCAACATCTCGTTGAAGGTTTGGCCAATAAAAATACTTCTACAACACTGCCACTGTCTTTTCTACCCCAAAATTTCCATCGACTTGACTGTAGTGCGCCTCCCAAATCATCTTGGCACACTCGCTTGATGGAACACAGAGGTGTCCCATGTGGCATAAAAACACGACCTTAAGGTGAAATTTTGGAACTTGCTTACAGGCTTCTAGGAGCATTTGATATGTTGTGTCGAATTATAGATCATTATTGTAAAGCTATGGCCATTCCGATGTCTCGTGTCCACAAGAGTCGAGCACAATGGTCAGCGCCGTTACCAACGGTCTACTGAGGAAGTCTGCAACATTATTGGTGCTTCCATTCTTGTTCTTAATGTTCAAATGGAAGTGTTGCAGGTATGTGGACCATTTCTGATAGCGATCATTCTGCAACTTTCCTTGTTACTGTATGAACTACAGTGGTCGATAGTCTATGTGGATGACCATTTCCTTCCCAAAACTGTAATGCTTCCAATGTCGATGGGCCTGCATAATGGAACACATCTCTTTTTCCTAGGTGGGATACTTTCAGACTATGTATGAAAGTGTCTCAGTGTGATATGCCATTGGATTCCCCTACTGAGTAAGAATTGCGACAATACCATAGCCAGAGGCATTTGTCTCAATCTCAAATGGTTGTTGGAGGTTTAATAATGTGAGAATCGGTGAGGAGAAGAGGCGATGATTCAACTCGAAAAATGCCTTCTATTGCGATTCAGACCAAAAGAAATTTGCTTTCGCTTGGCCCTGGTGACTTGACTCAAAGGCCAAGTGAAATGAGAGAAATTCAACATGAACCTGTGGTAGAAATTAGCAAGACCCAGAAAGTTGATAAGCTCTTATAAAGTGGTTGGGGCTGGCCAATTCTGAATAACTTGTATCTTTACTGCGTCGACATGCACACCCTTCTCATTAATGATGTACCCCATATATTGAACTTGGGTCATGCCAAAATTCCATTTCTCCAAATTGGCACACAACTTGTGTTGTTGCAGTGTTTGGAGGACCTGTCAAAAATGGTGTAGGTGCTCTTCCCAAATCTAAGTGAATATCAAGATGTCATCCAAATATACTACCACGAATGAGATGGTGAAGGGTTGCAAGATGTCGTCCATCAACCTCATGAATATTGCGGGGGAATTCATCAACCTGAAAGACATGACCAACCATTCAAAAATGCCCTCCTTGGATTTGAAGGCAGTCTTCCACACATCAAAGGGTTTGATTGGTACCTGGTGGTAACCAGACTTCAAGTCAATATCACTGAAATATTTCCCCCCCTTGAGTTGGTCCAAAAGGTCA
The DNA here is from genome assembly GCA_034641835.2 of Pinus albicaulis. Classification (NCBI taxonomy): domain Eukaryota; kingdom Viridiplantae; phylum Streptophyta; class Pinopsida; order Pinales; family Pinaceae; genus Pinus; species Pinus albicaulis. Next base: position 428,490,332 of record CM076583.1, on the reverse strand, counting down.
TCGATTTGTGGTATTGGATACCTATTCCATAAAATGATCATATTTAGTGGTTGATAGTCAATACAAAGGCTCCAGTTCCATCCTTATTCTGTACCAACATGGTGAGGCTCCCACAGGGTGAGGAGCTTGGCCTAGTGTGCCCTTTATGCAATAGCTCACGAATCTACCTCTTGATTTCATCATTCTCTAGAACAGAGCATTGGTAGATCAGTCCAATGGGTAGTGACGTGTTTAGGGTCAGATTGATGGAGTGCTTGACGTGACAGTGTAGGGGTACCTGTGTGGGTGAGGTGAAGATGTCCTTGTACTCCTCCACGAACTTGTCCATCTATTGTTGTTGTGTGGAGGAGCCCTGTCTGGAGGCTGTGGATGTGGCCACAATATTTCTCTTGTTCTGAGGGTGAATCATATGAAAGAAAAATTTCCCAGTCTAGGAAATGATCTTACTGCATTGTTAAGCAGAGATCAAAGAAAAGGTGGCAGGTGATGCATCCTCTCATATCCTGTACAACTTCTGACCCAAAGTAATAATAGTAGAATGAGATCTGGGTTCATATACAACATGGTGTTTCCATAGGTATGGTTGGCCTAATAAAACATCACAGACTTCAAGAGGGAAAACGTTGCACAATACCTTATCTGCAATGGGCTTGATGCTATAAGGCAAGTGACACCATTGTTGGACATGAAGATCTCACCCTTGGTGGAACCACCCAATGGTGTAAGGCTGTGGGTGCGACATTGTCAACAAATTCAATGTCTTAATGACCTCGGATGAGATCAGTTTCTTTTGGCTCCCACTATCAATGATGAACTACACCTACAAACCCTTTACCCACATCTATGAGTGGAAGAGGCGCTCCCCCTCCTCTGGATCCTTAGGTTTCGCCTTTTGGAGTTTGGTGGTGGCTACCATTGCAGTGGGTTTTGTGTCAATGATCTGATTTCCCTTGTCAGGTTATGGCTAGAATTAGAGCATGCATCTGTTTATTAGCCTTTCAACTCAACCATCAACACCTGCTTTGCATGACATTCATTTATATTATGAGTGGAATTTTTATGAAACTCGCACCACTTGCCGATGTCCTTCTTACTTGCGGCTTTGAGGAGTTGTCCTGGGGGGTTGCATATAGACTCTACATGCTTTGATCTGTGGCTTGGGGGCACGTTTGCTCTACTTTGGGTTCACATATCCAAAGTCTCGCGTCTTCTACTTTAATTTCTGATCTATCTTGGCAACATAATGATATGCTGCACCAAGCAAGGAGATGTCTAGAAACTCCATTTCCTCTTGAATGCATTTTTGCAATAAATTGTGATACTTGAGCACTACATGTTTTATGAATATTTGATACCTAAATTTGTGCATAAGGTATGGAAAAGGTTCGTCAGCTCATGCACATCTTGATCCCTTTACTGCCGCAAGGTCGTCCATTGTATGTACTTGTCCTCGTAGCTTCCTAAAAGGTAATAATGTTCCTTGATGGTGTCTCACAAGGAATTACAAGTGGGTGTGGCTAAAAAAAATGAGGTTTCTCTCTAATCCCTCTATTCATAGTATGTTTCCCACCATTCCTTGACATGGTGGGTGGCTTTGAGGAGTGTAAAAGTAATATTTTCCCGATCAGAAAAATCATGAACTAAAAAATATACTTCCAACCAATTTAAACTTCTATATATGAAGTATGAATCTATCTAGCCTTCAAATATGGGAATTTCAAAGTTGACTTGTACCTTCAAGGGAGTGGCACTTCCAAAGTGTCTGTCGGATGAAGATGAGTTTCCTGTGGGCATCCGCTAGAGGATCTGGGCGACGTTGTCCATCATCGCGTTCTTTTTTTGCTCAGGGACTTCTCCGAGCAATATTTTGAAAGGATCTAATGCTCCCTCGTCTTTATTTTCTTCCACCATGGGAGCCCGTCGGAGATTGCAAGGCTGGTCTTGTAAAGGTTCAACTAGTTCGAGCCCTAACTACTTATAACCAGACCTCGTTGGGGACATGCAAAGAAAAACATAGAAAGAGAAAACTGCTCTGATACCAATGATCTAGAATTATGGAGGAACATAATAAAATACAAAAATAAACATAAACACATAGATGCAGTAGAAATAAATTCCCATTTCAATAATATCAAATAACTGTAATATGCTTACATACAAATTGGAAATAACTAGCTCGGGCGATGGTAGCTTATCTTTGAGAAGCGTTGTGGCAGCTACATGCCTTTGAACTATGTTACAATGAGGCTCAAGGACCTTTTTATTATTTAACATCAAAGGGAGATCCTAAACAACCAAAAACCTAACCCTAGGAGATGAAACACTAAGAGTTTGTGGGCCTCGTTTGGGTTAGTTGGGATGCCAGCTTCTCAGGGTCGTATTTTGGTCATATGATCTTCATCTTGCATGTACGATACCTCACTAGAAATATCTCTCATAGTAATAAAATATTTACAACAGGATTTACTATGGCATTAGGCTTGCTCTGAACCTCAAAAAAATTTCATTTAGGGGGTCAAAACAACTCCAGAAATTCATGACTTGAAAAACTGCTAAAAATAGAAAACTGTGTTATATACAAGGAAACTGATGAAACCGACTCGAGGTATAGGTGGAATAGGAGGGTGACCACTGATATCCACCTAGATCAGTCCTCCCCCTTTAGGAAGCAATGGTCCCCATTGCATGCAAAGCGTCAATGAGGTGAGGAAATTTTTGTTGAACCTGTTCCCTGGTGAGCCACTTGCCCTGGTGAAGGAGTTGGTCGGTTTTGACAACTCGATATAGCTGGATCCTCTGTTAGTGAGTGTTATTGATTTGTGTGTCCATGATCCTATCAGTTTTGGCATGTTCATTGCATCTTGGGTTGAGCTCTGTTGGTGTGAACTGCTCAAGAATGTCTGATGTTTCCAACAATGGGGTAAAGTATTTCCTGAGCCGATCCACATTGAATACTGGGTTTAGGCCAAGGAATGGTGGAATGCTGGGCTCGAAGGAATTTTCCCCTACAACCTTAGTGATGGTGTAAGGCCCATATTGAAGCAGGTGAAGCTTGCGGTAGGCCCCAACGAGGCGCTCCTTCTGCAAATGTAACCAAACTTTGTCACCTTCCTGAAACTTGCGTGGCACTCAATGTTGGTCATGGAATTGTTTGTACTTAGAATTTACTGTGTCCAATATTTCATGTACCTGTTGATGGATGTTATGAATGCATTTAATGAAGCTCTTAGCTCTATCAGCTTCAGAATGGACATGAGCCAAATTTTCATGAGTAGATGCAAGTGGTATGACAACATCAATGGGAAATAGTGGTTGGAATCCCAGTCCCACCTGAAAGGGGATGTGGCCAATTGAGTTGTGTGGAGCTCTGTTGTAGCTGTGCTAGAAATAAGGGAGGATTTTGTCCCAGGTGCATGGATTCTTCAAGTTGTACATGCGTATGATGGCCGTGGACTTAGTGAGCTTGGTATCTAACAACGACTAGAGGCTTGAACAAAATTCACTTAGGAACCTGTTGTTCTAATATGAGATAATGGATTGTGGGATCTCGAAGTGTACCCACAATTGTTCAAAGAAGAGTTTTGCAGTGTCTTTTGTGGTGATACTCTTCTTGTAGGCCACCAGAATGGCCATCTTGGAGAATTTGTCGACGAACATGAAAACACAGTCATTGCCATGCTTGGTAGAAGGAAGGCCCAAAATTTAATCCATGGATATGGATTCCCAGGGATGGATAGGACTAGGCAGAGGAGTATACATTCCTTTCTTCTTGATTGTAGGTTTGGAAATGGTGCCGGAAGTGAAATATCTGATGTACTTCCCAACATCCTATCGAAGGTTTGGCCAATAAAAATACTTTTGTAGCACTACAATTGTCTTTCTACCCCAAAAATTTCAGTGACTCGGCCATAGTAAACCTCCCAAATCATCTTGGCACATTCACTTGAAGGAACACATAGGTGTCCTAGGTGGCATAATAACGCGTTCTGGAGGTGAAAGTCTGGAACTTGCTTACATTACAGGAGAATCTGATATGTTGTGTCAAATTTTGGATGACTCATGTAAAGCTGTGGCCATTCTGAATTTTTGTGTCCACAAGAGTTGAGCACAGTGGTGAGCGCCATGACCGAAGGTTCGATGAAGCAGTTTGCAACATTTTTGGTGGTACCCTTCTTGCACTTAATGTTCAAATGAAACTGTTGTAGGTATGTGGAACATTTCTGATGGGGATCATTCTGCAACTTT
>CM076583.1:428429099-428485987 GCA_034641835.2 Pinus albicaulis | reverse complement strand
TTAAAAAAAAAAATATAATCTCTTTTGTTTTTTAATTAGTGCAAATTGTCATCTTTTCCGTATCACTAGTGATTAGTGTTTGAATGAAAAATGTGCAATTGCATTAGTTGCATTAGAGACATTCTTGTTTGTATTCCGTTCATTTCGTTTGTATTAAAGCTCTCAACTCTCATTTAACTAGTTTTCATAGAACGAAATGTTGCATCGTGGCATATAGCTTGCATTTAGGAGACACTACATACGATAAGGCCTGGAAATTGAAACTTAATTGAAGATCAACTGTAAAATTCATTCAATTAACATAAGGCAACATTGGAACTTAACGTAACATATTTAGAAGGTCTAGGCTAGAGACGTGTTCCGGCGTCGTTAAACCTAGCAGCTGTCGTTCGCCTATTGGCTTTAGACAGCACTAGTACGGACTTGCGCTCCCCGTACCGTCGAGTATATAAAGGGAGACCCCTATGGGTTTGCAATCCTTTATCCACAGGAAGCCGAGTCTGCCGCCTTTTACCCGTGATACACCGAACACAGCATTCGGGGAGACTACCTGCACGTACGGAAAGTCCTTGGTCGATTTCTGTTTCATTATTTGAAACCAAGGTGTATATTGCAGTTCACGGATATTTGGTACACCCTTTGTGCCTAGTTTTTCCTGAGCAGTCATTTGGTCTTTTCTGACTCCCCAAACTTGAAAAGACCGTCGAGCGCTTGTCCTTTCACGCTTGTATCAACTCTGAAAGAGATAGAGTCATCTTTTTATCGTTTCTCGACTCTTAAAATATGAAACGGTAGGATTTGTTTATTTTCCAATGTGGTAAAATCAATCTCCCACGATTACACGCCTGCTTAGATATTGCTTGTTGACCGTTTGATCGTGTGACCTTAACTCTTTTTCAGCCCGTGTGTGGTTTTGAGTTTGATGGCAACTTTCTCAGAGTTCACCAACCAAGGAATCCCCTCAGAAGGGAATCCCGGTCATTTTCCCCCTTTTGGAAATGTTGGTGCTCCTTACATGGCGACGTTGTCCCTTCCTGGTTTAACTGTTGGGTTGCCTGTTTGGTTGTTCTCAACCTCTGTTGTCCCGAATGTCTCCACTACTGTTCAATCAGTTCCTCCGACGGAACAACATCATGTTGATTCCAAGGCGGACCTCTCCCCTTCTTCACCTGTTTTTGCGTCCTCATCTTCTACTTTGCCTGGTGAAAGCTTGGATTCGAGTAACCAGGTGGCTAAAAAGAAGGAGAAGAAGACAAAGAAGAAGAAGTCTGATAAGCGAGAGGCTAAATGTACAGCTACTGTCCATGAGGAATCTCCTCTTGATAAACCTTCCAGCCCTCCACGGAAAGTCAAGTTCCCTTGCCTGTTGTGCACGGGAGACCATCTTCTTCGAGACTGCCCTGGCATTCCCAAGGTGCTCGAAGTATGGTCCAACGGCCGTCCACCGTTGCCTTTGGCTTCCGGGAGTCAAGTTGGGGGCACTGGTAAGGCTCCTAAGAAGCATGGTAAGATCACCAATCCCTATAAGTTGTGTGAAGGGCACCATGCTATTCACCTTTGTCCTTATATGGATGAAGCCAAGCGAGTCTTGGACAACCTGACTGTTTCTACACCACGCCTCCCGGCTGGTTATAAACAGCTTTCTTTGAGTCTTCCACCTGCCGATGCCTCGATTGGTCAAGAGTCATCCTTGGTCGATCCCACTCCCCCAGAAATTCAAATTCACGAATCCGTCCTTGACCAACCATTGGTCGTCGGATCGGTTGAACTGGCCCCGTCCGCGGTGCACCAGGTCTTTTCTGTCGAGAGTGGATCTCACACTCCTCGTGTCCTTCTGATTTCTTCAGATTCTTCAGACTTGGAGAGAGATTCTCCTGTCCCTGTACTTCAAGAAGTTGCTCCTCCGCCTCCTATGATGGAGGCTCCAGAGGATATTCCTCCCACCTTCGAGATGGAGGTCATGGAGGAGGCTTCTGCTTCCGTAACATCAGGGGAAGACCTTCGAATTTCGATGGTAGCCCCTCCGAGTAGTTTGGTCGCTTCCTTTGACTGGAATCGATTTGCAGGATTTCGCCTTCCGTCTTACGTGCCTTTCGAGATCACAGTACAGGCTCTTGGTCTGGTCGTACCCAGCACCATTATAGACGAAGGTGCCTCTGTTAGTATTATATCCTCAACTACCTGGCAAGCTTTCGGTTCGCCGCCGCTTGCGCCTGTTACGCAGAATCTGCTCACTTTTAACAGAAGGACGAGTCAACCGTTGGGGATCCTTCCAAGGTTACCTGTTACTTTGGGAGGTAAAACCGTCCATATGGACATGATGGTCGTTCCAGGCCCTTTGGATTTCAATCTGCTCCTGGGGCGTGATTACACCTATGCCATGGGAGCCCTTGTCTCCTCCCTCTTTCGCGTGGTGTGCTTTCCACATGAAGGACGGATCGTGACCATTGATCAGCTTTCGTTCTTTGGTCCTAATATGGCATTTGGTCCGCCATCACCCCCTCCTGGTTTCTATCCACCCGTTGTATCTGCTCCGCCGCAAGTCAACTATGTGGCTACTTACCCCGTGCATGTGCTCAGTGATGATGCCGTCGTGCATCGAGTGCTGGAGGCATTGGGTCCTGACTTCCAGGATGATTTCCTCCCATCTGGTGTGGAACTCTTGGAAGCAATGACTTCTTGTTCATTATGATGAAGTCGGTTGGAGCAGAGTTCCTTGTCTTGTGTCAAGCTCCTTAAAAAATGAAACAAGGTCGTCGGAGCACAGTTCGTTGTCTTGTGTCAAGCTCCTTAAACCATGAAACAAGGTGTCCTGAGGATAGTTCTTTTAATGTGTCAACCTCGTTAAAACAATGAAACATGTTGTTGTTCAATTCGAGTCTTTGATAAGTTCTCGTAAAATACCAGTCGAGTCTTTCCCTTAGATCTCGTAACTTGAACCTTCACTCCATCTGACTCTCATATGGACTGAAGCTTGGGGGGCATGTACCTCGAATTGAGTCACCATGCTGGGGGCATGCTTAACCTTTACAAGCATAGTTTGTTTCCGTTTCAAGCTTGTGTAAAAATGAAACTGGTTTCAAGCATAGTTTATCTTTGTTTCAAGCTTGTGTAAAAATGAAACCAACTTCAAGCAGAGTTTCCTGATTTCAAGCTTGTGTAAAAATGAAACCTTGCCCTTTTTACCTTTTGTGATGGTCATTTTATCAGCCTGTTTCTGCCAGATGAGCCTTGGTTTTCTCACTCCATTGTCACTATCTGCTTGGCCGATCATATGCCTTCACTTGGTTGTTTTACCCGTTCCTGAGGAACCGCTGCTATGAGTGGTCTTGTTAGCCAGCCTCTCGACCTTTATTTGTTCAGAGTAGTTCCACCATTACCGGAACCAGTTGCTACCACTCGTTCCTCCAGGAGGAGTCATCTTTCAGCTCTTTTCTGACTCTCTAAATATGAAAAGATCGCCGAGGCCCTTGTCGTTTCGATCTCGTTAAAATGGACACGAATCGACATTCACCCAGTATAAGTTTAACCCTTTTTCGGGCTGGGCTGGATCGATTACGAAAAGGAATACCCTAGCCTATCGCGACTAGGAGGTTTTCCCGGATATTGTTTTCTACCTTTTCGGATCTGGGAAACTATTTACGAAAAGGGACCTGTGGAGTTTTCTTTTCCGCTGTCTTTTCAAACTCTCTAAACATGAAAAGACGCCGAGTTCTTCCTTTGTCGGACTCGTTAAACCCTGATGACATTGGATTCCGTCGAAATGACGTTCTCCGAGTTTCTCCTTCCTAGGACTCGTTAAATGCACTAGGATGGATTCGCCCGAAGGGCGGACTTATATTACAAGCATATGCTATCCCCTTCAAGCTTGTCATCAAAAATAATTGGGGTACTCGCCAGAAATGGTGGGGGAAAAATGGAACCATCGTCGTTATCGTCGGCGGTATGTCGCTCTTGAACATGGCACTTGTCTGCATTCGTGTCGGGTTGGGGACATCTCATCTCGTTGTTTCACTTTGCTTCCATGGGTTTGGGTAATCTCTTTTGACCTCTCATCTGTTCACTGCCTCGTCGCCATGACCTTTGATCTGGTGATGTCAAATACTGCCAAGTCCATTGCCGTGCCGTTTATATGTTCAAGAGAAGTTGGCCTCTGCGAATATCAACCTTCCTCTGTTTCTCATATGATCCTAATTCACAACAAAACATTATGTTCCTCTGTCTCGTGTCGATGATGTGGGAATCATTATGGCCCACCTTCGATCAAGGTCACTTCCTGTCGACTTCAACTCATTATCCGGGAAGTTGGTCTAGAGACTCCTGATGGTACCTTGGGGCCTGCATGCCTTAATGGCAGGTTCGTCGCATTCGACGAGAGGTTTTCATTATTGACCTCCGATCGGATGATTCTGCGGGTGTTCGACGTCAGCTCATTTATTCACACGCCGTGGATTGTACCTGTGGTACCTTGAGGACCATTGTCATTATTGGTGGTTCCTCTCGCGTCTGTTAACGGCTTTCATCATTGGCTGGTAATCAGGCGATGTTCTTGCATGTTCGACATCGGCTCACATATTCGCGTGCTAGAACTTGTACTTATTTGGGTCGAGATGGAGCGCAAGACCCTGGATTGTGTCTGTTGTAATCCAGGCTGCGATTGTGGATTATTGTCATTATGTACATGACTCAATGATTGGATGGCTGCGACCATACCTGAGTCTATTTATTTGATCTTAGTTGGATGGCTGCGCCCATACCCTGGATCCGGATTATAGCATACTCTGTTCGGATGGCTGCGTCCATACCATATATATACATCGTGTACTTAAGATATCAGTTGTATCTGTCTATGCAGGTTTTCCGACGGCGGGCCTTCAGTTGGACATGTTCTCGTAAAGCATTTCACCCCTCTCTCTCTCGGGCCTCATGCTTTAGGGGGCATCTGTTACACAGTAATTTGTCACCGTCCCTACCATTCCCCATCCCACACAATGGAGGACCCATTATGTGACCTGTGAACACTGTCATGCCTTGAAAACATCATCAATGCATCCCTCTGAGTATGAGCTTTATTTTCCCTTGAGACATCTCCTTGCAAAACTCATGAAAAACAGCTCTTTTTGCATTGGCGCGGGTAGACAGTTCAGTGCTCGCGCCAATCAGGGAAATCCTGTAAAGAGGTCGCGCCACTTGGCGCTATGTCATAGAGCAGCAATCGCGCCACCCATTTTAGGGACTGTTTTTTAAATATGGATGGCGGAAGTTGAGTTCAAACAAACTCACAACCATTGCCTATCTTGAGTTGGGAGGTTTGGCTGCGGGAGTTCTATGGAAGGGAAGTGGTTTTGCCACCTTCTATGGAACCTTCCTTGTTGATAGGGCCCATCCCATAATAATAGGGATCCCAACTCCCTCCTTCCCCATCTATAAAAGCTTGCTCAGATCCATGGCAAGCTAGTCTTGAAGTGCTGAAGCTTTGCATCTCCTATTCCCAAGTGCCTATGTGCTGAAAAGAATCCTTCCTTTCCCTTAAGGCCCATTCGAGCAAGGAGACCATTGTTACGAGACTCTGGAGAGGTTTCCCTTTCCCCCGGCGAGCTTTGCGAGACGTGGACGGCCGGAGACCCGCGCGAAGGAGGCTGCAGCGTCAGAACTTGGTTGTAACTTCTATTCGTTTACCACTTTAATAGATGACTATGATTATGGTTCCACTCCTTTTTCCATTATGTTAATGCGAGTAATGTCTTTTCTGGCCGATGTTTAGTTACGTATGCTGGTTCCTATGCTTGTATCTGTTTGTTCTTTCTGTGTGCAGGTGTTCATCCACGGAGATCGTGGAAGGATTGTGATCTGCCAGGACTGAAGGACGGGGACATCTCTTTTCCAGATCGAGCGCTGGAATCCAGGTAGGTTCTTATCCCAAATCTTTCATTCGTAACTAGGAGCCTGCGTCATAGCATTGTTTGTTTGTTGCTAGACCCCTGCTGGGCTAGTAGGGATCGCCTCTGTCCGCAGAGGGGATTTACCTTCTCAACAGAGTGCTTTTCCAGCCAAGGCTTCCATGAACTAATAACTCAACCCACAACCATAAGGAACATTAGCACCAATTAGAAAATAATAGGAAAAACCCACAATGCCATGGTTATCCAGGAAATGGAAAGGTTTGGCAAAACCACTATCAATCCAGGAAATCCTCCATGCCAATGATAGCTCATAACCAAGAAACCACACGCATATACCATGCATTCCAAAAGTATAAAAGAAACCATACATGCAACTCAATACCTATAAAGAAATCCAGATGTAGTTGCTAACCTTGTTGTCCCCTTACGCTTTCCTGCTTTTCCTCTGCCTTTTTTTCCAAATCCAATGTACTCCAATAAAACTCTAAGTGTGCAAGAGTATGAGAGAGAGAATAGAATTAGAGCTCCACCCAAAACCTGTAAAAGGCCATGAACTGATCCTTAGAATCCTTTTTAGCATTGATACCTCTGTTTTTTTCATTTTCCTCCTCATGCAATTTTGTGACCTTTCACCTTCCTTTTCTCCTATTTTCCTTTATTTTCATAAATAGATGCAAATTAATGCTTCTTTCCTTATCCAATTCCCTTGTCAATTCCTTAGCCATAATAAACCGAAAGTGACACCCACTAGCATGTATTTCCCACCATTCGTCTTGGAATACGTGTCCCATGACCTTGGTCTTATATTTTTTTACATGGATTTTTAACCAGGGGTTGTTACATTATGAATATAATATAGTTCAACTTTTTTCAACAACATAAATATTAGTCATTCCACACATTTGTGGCAAGAATTATTTTCCTTGTATAAGTACCTATATTTTATACACATGGTAGAACTCAATTGCAATGTTTGTGTCTTGATTAGAATGTGGAATTTTCCAATAAGTTTTTTCCCACATATCTGGAAAAGATAATGACTAAAAATTATTATAAACTTTGAAGGTTATGACTAAAAACATTCAATTTTAAAGCAATGGTAATTTTCAAATGTTGCATAACACTTACATATTTTATCATTAGATAGACAAGTGGTGTCAAAATATTTCAAAAATTGTTCCTCTTCACTAAGTTCAAAAAATATTCTTGTAACATCGTTTCATACAGACTAATCATCATTGCATGAGGGCATGATTTTCCCTAAAACACGCAAAATGCAGACTTTGTTTTCTTTGACTTTGACTTTGTTTACAACATTTTTCACCTATGCTCGATGGACATGTCATACACATAATAGGATGGAGGAATTGGGTAAACTCCTGAATGGCACAACATTAGAATAGAGTAAATTATGAATGTAATATTTTTTTTCATCTATCTTTTGAAAAAACAAATATGGTACCTTAATCCCTAAATCTCAATAGCAACATCGTATGTGATAAATTATTTTACATGCCAATCTGGATTATCTTTCATTCCCATCACAGATAAAACCGACAACCATTTTTTAATATCATATGTGGTATTACGTGATGAAATCACCCAAGCCACTAGGACACCATTCCAATGTGTTTTGAATACCATTAAGGTATAAATTTGATACTACATTCAAAACACATAATTATGATTATTAAATTCAACACAAAAGAATTATTTTTTATCAATATAGAAATCAAAAGATTGACTGTAACAGCCCTGGGTTTACTTTCTATGTAAATAAATTAAACCAAGGTCATGGGACATGTATTCCAATTTGAATGGAGGGGAAAAATATTATATTGGGCATCACTTATGGTTTATTATTGGCTATGGAAATTAGCATTATCATTGGCAAAGGCAAAATGCAATAAATTTAAATTCCATATAAGAAATAAAGTAAAATAGAAGGAAAGGAATACGGAGAAACAATAATATGCATGCAAGGGAAAACGAAGGAAACATAAGGAAAAAGAAAAGGAAAGGGAAATAAAAGGAGAGGAAGAACATTCTATGCATGTCTTAGCCACTCTTAGTTACTCTTGATCACTTCCTGGTTACTCTTGGATCATTCTAGTGTTCACTGTGACATTGAGGCATTCTCACATGAACTTGGACAGAGAGAGAGAGAATTTGGAAAGAATCAAGTAAGCAAGAACATGAATTCGTGGGAAGCGAAGAAGAAGGTTGGAAGAGAAGCTACAATAGGAGAACATTGCAAGTAACAGGTTTCATGTGTGATTTACTTACTTATATTTGAATTCATGGTACATGCATTTGGTTATTTGGTTACTTTTTTTTTATTGGCATGGGATTGGCCTAAATTGATAGTGGTTTCGGCCTTTCCTTTCCATTTCTTGGATATCCATGTGGTATTGGGTTCCCTATTTGGGTTAAGCTTCAGATGGTCATTCGATTTCAGATCTTGGTGAGGTGGTCTCAATTTAATTCTCAAGGATCGAGGGTGGAGATGGGAATTCTAATGGAACTCTTGATGGATGGGTGGAGACAGGAAAATTCCTCTGGGTATTGTGAAGAATCGAAGGCATCCAAGCTAGTTTTGGTTTTGGTGATTTTTGGACCGGTTTAGGTGAAATCACTATGGAGGAGGGTTGAGGTGGTTTAACCTCTGGAAGTCCTGATTGGTTATGTTTTGTTCTATCCCATGTGAACCCGCATTCATGCTTGGAATATGGCACGGGGGTGATTGGCTGGAAGAAATATTTGGTTCATCCCAACATATGGTCGAGTGGTACATGGAATTCCCTTACTTGGTTGGCATTTGCATATGTTATTATGTGTTATTTATTATAGAGATCAATGAGCACATGTATGGGTTTTTATGTTGATTTTATGACTCTTTTTTCATGGTTGAATGTTGGTTATAGGCATAGTTAAATGATGTACTCTTTTTATGGATCTCATTCATGATTCGATAATTTATTGAATGACTATATGAATGTATGATATAACAAGTGTTGTGCAGCTATCTTGAGAGGGCAGTGAGCTTTCTTGATGATTCTCTGGTGAAATGAATGAGACAATGATCAGATATGCATTCATGACTTATAGCTACCATGTTTACCATATGTTTATCTAAATTTTTATCATGTGTTTGTCATGTTTGGCCAAGATCTGAGCCTAAGTATAGGTTATGCATACTTATTTTTGTCTTAGACTTGATTTTGGAGAGTTCTAGAGAGTTCTGGGAAGTGGCTTGTAGGCTAGCGCTCAAAAGGTTGCACTAATTTCGCATCCACAGTCTCTTAGCTAAGAAATCTCAGCTATAGCCACATGGAGGAAGACATGTGTGTTTGGATGGGGTGTTCTAGCTGCATGCACAGCTTGGAATGAGTGAATTTTTGTTATTAGATCAAGTAAAAAGATAGTTCCAACTCAAAGTAAGACCATTATTGGATGTTGTCTGACATCTAGGTGGTATGGTGTCCCTGGGAAGTTGCAATAAGTTTTTGGATGGTATACCCTACTTCCATAACTAGAACATGGATATTAGACCATGTCATAGTAATTCTCAGCTCATGTTTGCCATGGATAGCTTGTAAGAGTTGGTAAATGTAGGGTGGGGTGTTATAAGGTGGTACCAAAGAATTTTCATTCCATGTAAACCTTTCTCTAGTATCGGTGTTATAGAGTGGTATCAAAGCGAGGTTTACATTATTGGACCTCGAATGTACATGAAGATGGTTATGGCTATCACGTATGTGTCTGTGGTCTCAATTTCGTATTATTATCATGTATTAATGATGATGTTGATATGTTGTTTCCATTATATATATTGTGCTAATATGGAATGACTTATGAAATGTAAAAGCCTCCCCTAAGATAAATAGAGGTATGGTTTTGATCATGTCTTTTATTTGGTTCATCTAACATGGTACGCTTGCAAGAAATAGAAGGCCAAATATGAAGAGCTATATTGGTGGATTATAGTTCACGTGCCTCCCCATCCAAGCCCGAAGTGAAATCAGTGGAATGGGAGAAGTCAGTTGAATAGAAAGGAGAGGAATATTCTCCTGGTCTTGAAGATACATTGAGGAGTTTGAGGGTAGAGATTAGAAGTTGTAAAGCATATAGTAACAGGTTTATTGAGGCACAGGAAAGGCTTTCCAAAGCCTAATAAAATCAAGTTTAAGTCAATGCAGTGGTTCTTCAAATCCTTTCAGACTTACAAAAGCAGGGACTATTGGGGATTAGTCATGGATATAAGTAGGAGGAGAAGACTAATGGGGCATATGGAAGCAGGTCTCAAAGAAGGTACAGGTTGGACTGGGATTATACAGTGAGGTGTGGCAGACTCTTGGATACACCTGACAATAGGACCGGTACGCATAGGTTTTATTCCAGATCTTCTTCCAAGAGACATCATTGTCATCACCACCAGCATCCTTATAGAAGGATTGAGAGAGGGTACTTGTGAAAGGAGTTCAAGAAAAAAAATCCTTATAATTTTCATGGGGAACTGAAGAAGTTAGAAGATGCAAAAGCATGGATTCTTAGGATGGAAAAATTCTTAAGGTTTCATGATTACTCAGAGAAAATGAAAGCCAAGATAGATACCTTCAACCTTAAGGGAAAAACAGATATATGATGGGAAGATGTTAATCATGTCAGTGGCATCAGAGTGTTGGCATGTTTGTGTTGCCATTGATGTCTCCTGTTGTGAGTCGTGGACTCACAAGTCACTATGTATCATTTTGAGCATGTTGTGTACTTGTTGAAGGTTGTCACGATGATGTAAAATGTTGTCATAGTCTCATAATATTTGTAGAAAGCGGTGTCATGATGTAACAAGACATTATATGAAGTTGAGCCACTTGTTTGATAGAGGTCAATTTGATTTTGTGTGTTGAGTCTTGTTGAGTCATGTAGATGGTTTCATGATGTTCAGATGAGCTTGGAAGGATTCTTTGTAGGAAATATCAACTCCCATGAATCTCGGCTGCAATTTTGTGGGAAATATTTTTGTTTAAGACCATACTCAACCCCAACCACATGCATGATTTATTATACATGTGTTTTAAAGGATATGACTCCTCCATGTCAATTCTCTACATGTGGTTGCAACTAGAATTTCACAGGCTTGTCCGTGTGGTTGAAGGAAAACATTTGATTTACTCCAGATTTCACACGTACAATTGGAATTATTTTGTATTTGGTAAAATTCATGATAATAATTTTCCAAAAAAAATTCGAGACAAGTTATGGGGCCTCTAGAAGTTGATCAAAGCTGAAAATATCAAAAGGCTAGTTGAATAATTGGCCTGATTTGGTCAAAAATCCTTTCTCAATCAAACCTAAAGCGTGTGAGTTCTATCATATGAAGAAACTATTGAATTAAAAATCTCCAAATTTTACAAATATGAGAAGAAAATTTACTCATTTGGTTGGTTATTTTGTAGTGTGAGTGAGTGAGTGTACATGGAGAGAAAGTGCACAAACCAGTGATTGTAGCAGAGAGTTTAGAGCTTTAGTATTGCAATGTGCTTCAGAAATTATTCATCAGCAGTATTTCAGAGTTATGTGTAGAGATTGAAGATCAGTTTGGAGGGAGTGTGTGGAGAGATGTGTACTCTCTTTTTTAGTTTGGATTTGTGGTTGCATCAGTGTTCTCATTTGATATTATTTATGTTCATGTAGTAGTGTTTCTAGTTCTGAATCATATTGTCATATTGTAGAATTTTTTTTACTTGGGATAGGGGCTTCAAGATAAATGCATGTTGATTGTCTATTGTAGCATTGGGTTCTCCAAGTTGGTTGTGGCCAAAATTTCTCATTTCATTCAAGGGGTGGGTGCTCCATTGCTAGTGGTGGCTAGCTAATGTAATGTAAATGAGAATATTTTGAAGAAATAGATCATAAGAAGTAGTGGAAAATAGTTTGGTGGTTTTTTTCCCTAGAGGGGGGTTTTTCCACCTAAAATACAAGTATTTTCATGTGATGATTTTTTGTGTTTTTCATGTGCATGTGAATTATCTTGTTATATCCTTTGAAGCGAATTTATAAATAAATTTTAATTGTGAAAATTTTATAATATTTTCGTAATATTTATTTACTCCCCCCCCCCCCCCCCCCCCTCTTAGTATTACTTGAGTCTAACATAGAGAAGAGGAGCTAATTTGGGACGAGTTTGAAAGAATATTTATGAAGAAGTACCTGTTTGAGAGAAATTATTGGGGAAAGACCAAGGAATTCTATGATCTCAAGATGGGTTCCATGACAAATGAAGAGTACATAACCAAATGTCTAGATATGTTGAGATATGTGCCCTATCTCAAGGATGATAAAACAAATATCCAAAGGCTCATGAGTTCATTTCCATTATCATTTATAGAGAGCATTGAGTTTGATGAGCCTTGGTCATTGGAGGAAGCCATCAGAAAGTTGAAGCATTATTATGAGAAGTCAAAGTGCAAACCTAAGTTCAAGCATGACTGGAAAGGTAATGAGAAGACTAGATGAAAATGGCTCAAAAAGAGAGGAAGATCCCAGGATGCATGTGACATGGAAAATTTGGCAACTCATAAGGAGTTAAATGTAGGTGAGAGAGGACATGGGTCTCAGTCGGAGCAATAAAATAAAGGCGATGGCAGAAAACCTTTGAGGTGTTGGATCTGTGGTGGAGACCATTGCAAGAGGGATTTTCCATCACATCAGGGAAGCAAGCCTCATATCTATAGTGCTCAGGAGGCACAGATAGTTGGGGATGTAAGCCAGAGAACTCCCTGGATCTATGCAGCAATGGATAATAGGAAAGAGTATCATCGGGAATCTATTATTGAGATGGAAGGTAAGATTTGTGATCAATTTGTTTCTATTTTAATTGATCCTAGATCAAATTTTACCTATATTATTCCTGACCTGGTGGATCATTATCGGTTGAGTAAGGAAGTGCATGCAAAATATTGGTTGGTGCAGTTGGCTATAGGGACCAAGAGAAGAGTTCATCATTGGGTGATATCTTGTGCATTTGAGCTTAATGGAATGCCTACACCAGCACACCTAAATGTGTTTCCTTTGACTTCATATAGCATGTTTTTAAGCGTGTATTAGTTTCTCATTCAGAGGAAAAAGGTAGATTTCTATGACAAGATCGTTGATTGCCTAGATGATGATGGAGAAAAGATAGTCTTGTAGGGAAAGAAGAAGCCCACATCAGTGAGAATGGTTACAGCTATGCAAGCTAAGCACAGCAACAGGAAAAGATGTATATTGTTTACAGTACATGTTTCCAGTGGAAAAAAGAAGGAATATGAGGATGACAAGGTCCTAAGGAACTATCTTGTCTTTCATTAGTTTTAGGATGTGTTTCTTGCATATATTCCAGTGTTTCATCCTCATAGAGAGGTGGATTTCTCTATTGAGTTGGTACCATGAGCAGCACTCGCATCTAAGGCACCATACAGGATGAGCACTCCTAAGTTGGTGGAATTGAAGTTGCGGCTTAAAGAGATGCTTGATAAGGGATATATAATTCCAAGTGTCTCCTTGGGGTGCACTAGTGTTTTTTGTGAGGAAGGAGAATGGTACTATCAAATTGTGCATTGATTACAAGTAGTTGAAAAAGGTGACTATCAAGAACAGGTACCCATTATCATGGATTGGTGATTTATTTGATCAACTGAAGGGAGCGGGAATATTTTCGAAGATTGATCTGAGATCAAGATATCATCAGGTGCACATCAAAGAAGAATACATATATATTAAGACTGCATTTTGTACAAGGTATGGGCACTATGACTTTGTGGTGGTTTCTTTTGGTCTTACCAATGCTCCAACCACCTTCATGTGTTTGATGAATATTGTGTTGCACCCTTATCTAGATAGGTTTGTGATAGTATGTGTTGATGATATATTGGTATATTCGAAGAATTAGGAAGAGAATTTAGAGCACCTACAGCAGTATTGATATTTTTGAGAGAGCATCAATTATATGCCAAGCTCAGTAAGTGCAGCTTCTTTCAGTCTTAGATTCATTACTTGGGACATGTTGTTTTCAAGGAAGGGATAGCAATGTATTCAGAAAAGATTAAATATATCATGTAGTGGCCAACTTCAAAGAATGTGGATGAGTTCAGATCATTCATGGGACTAGCAGGTTATTAAAGGAGGTTCATCAAGAACTTTTCTAAGATTGTATATACTATCACATCTTTGCATAGGAAAGGGAAGAAGTTTGAATGGAATAATGAGTGTGCAACTAGATTTTAGCAATTGAAGCATTTTCTTACCAATGCTCTGGTTTTGAAGATTGCAGATCCTCATAAGGAGTTTGTGGTTTGTATAGATTCTTGCAAGGAAGGACTTGGTGGATTCTTAATGCAGGAATGACAGGTGGTTTTCTATGAATTAAGGAAGTTGAATGAGCATGAGCAGAACTATGTGGCTCATGATCTTGAGATGGAAGAAATCATTCATGCATTGAAGATGTGGAGACATTATATCCTTGGAAGAAAGTTTTTGTTGATGAGTGATCACAGTGGAATGAGGCGTTTGTTTGAAAAACCCAATCTGAATGCAAGGAAAGCTATATGGTTGGCTACTCTTAGTGAGTTTTAATTTGAGATTAGGTACACTAAAGGCAAGGAGAAAAATGTTGTGGTTTCTCTCAATAGAAGAGTGTAGGACAAATTTTCATGAGCATATCTTCAATACATAGCAGCATGATGAGAAGTACTAGCAGTTGAAGCAGAGATTACAGTAGTGAAGTTGAAGGTGATAGGGATAAGGAGTATCACCTCACAACATATGGCTTGGTCAGATTCAATAGCAAGATTTATGTGCTAGATAGTAGCTAGTTGAAGAAGCTTATTTTGAGAGAGTTTCATGTCAATTTGTGACCACCCAAGATACCAGATACCAGAAGAATTTGAAAACTATCAAGAAGTTATACTATTGGCCAAATTTGAAGAAAGAGGTGGTTGAGTTTTTTGCAAGGTTTTTGGACTATCAGCAGGTGAAAGTTGAATGCAAGAATCTTGTTGGTCTATTGCAACCTATTCTGATTAGAGAGTGTAAACATTTCCATGTAATTCATTATAGGATTTCCTGGGAAATTGAGACATAATGATTCCATCGGTTGTGGTTAACAGGTTGAGAAAGGTAGCTCACTTCATTACAGTGAAGTCTACTAACTCAGCTAGTGAGTTAGCTCAGATTTTCATCAGGGAGATAGTGAGGTTGCATGGAGTTCCCAAGAATATTGTATCAGATAGAGATGCCAAGTTTACTTCCAGGTTTTGGAAGAAGTTGTTTGCAGGATTGGGGATGGAGTTAGCCTTCAGTACAACTTAGAATCCATAGACAGAAGGACAGACAAAGAAGGTTAACATGATCCTTAAGAATTTGTTGAGGATGTATGTCATGCATCAGTAGAGGAAGTGGGAATATTATCATCCATTGGTATAGTTTGGTTACAATAATGGGTATCAGGAATCATTGAAGATGAGTCCATTTGAGGCTCTCTATGGACGGAGTTGTAATACTCCTATCAATTGGAGTGATCCAGTGAATAGGGTATTGATTGGGCCGGATATTTTGGCTGAGATGTAGTAGGGGATGCATGTTATTAAAATGAATTTGAAGGCATCACAATATACGAAAAAGAGTTATGTGGATACATACTTGGACTGCCGCCATCAATGAAATTCCATGATGTTTTCCATGTTTCATTTCTTACGAGATATGTACTTGATTTTGATCATGTGATTGATTGGTTTGTATTGAATGTGGAACCAGAGGGATACTTCTAGCTAGAGCCACAATGCATATTGTAGCAGAAACATCTCATGCTCCGGAACCGTAAAATGAAGCAAGTTAAAGTGCAGTGGAAGTAATTTGGGCCCAATGAAGCTAAATGGAAGATGGTTGATCAAATGTGAGCATTTTATCCTTCTTTATTTGTTGGCTGAAGAAAATAAGTTTTTGGTGTGTGTGTGTGTGTGTGTGTGTGTCATTGTAAATACTGCATCAAGTTATGTTATAAAGCTCTAATAAGCAATATGTTTGTCATGTTTTCAACAATTTTCGTTGTAAATATTGCATCGATCTATGTTTATAAAGCTCCAATAAGCAGGATGTTTTGTTGGTCTTAAGTGTCATAAAACATCAAGGATGATGTTCCCTCGAGAGGGAGGGGTTTGTAACAATCCCGGGTTGATTTTCTATGTAAATAAATTAATCCAAGGTCATGGGACACATATTCCAAGTTGAATGGAGGGGAAAAACATCATAGTGGGCATCACTTGTGGTTTATTATTGGATAAGGAAATTTGAATTGGCATTAGCAAATGCAAAAGGAAATAAATGGCAATTTAATATAAGAGATAAAGGAAAATAGGAGAAAAGGAATATGAAGAGACAATAATATACATGCAAGGGAAAACGAAGGAAAATGAAGGAAATTGAAGGAAAAGGAAACAAAAGGAGAGGAAGAACATTCTATGCCTCACTTAGTCACTCTTAGCTACCCTTGATCACTTCTTGGTTACTCTTGGAGTATTTTCGTATTCACTTGGACATTGAGGCATTCTCATTTGGACTTGGAGAGGGAGAGATCGCTTGGAAAGAAGCAAGCAAAGTAATTTGTGTGCAACGAAGAAGAAGGTTGGAAGAGTAGATACAATAAGAGAACATTGCAAGTAATAGGTTGCATGTGTGATTTTCTTGAGATTTGATTGCATGGTACATGCAATTGGTTATTTGGTTACTTTTTTGTCATTTGGTTACAATATATTTGTGTGTATAAGAATTGGAAGCCAACATGAGCATTGTAGGTGGGACCTTAGCTCCAAACGAAACTTAGCTTATCTAGAAATAGGCCTTTAAATATATGCACAGTTTCATATGGAAAACTCGCTTATGTATACATGTGCATATTGTGTATATCCAAAAGTTAGCTTTTGTATATATGTGACTTTTGTATATGTGCTTATGAAATCCATGCATATGCGAAAATGCTAGTGCATGTATGAAAATCAACTTTTATACATGTATGCTATCATATTTATGTGCATATGAAGAAGTTGTGCATATATAGAAGATGGCTTCAGTATATGCGCAAATAGAAGTGTGCACATATGGAAGAT
Organism: Pinus albicaulis; assembly: GCA_034641835.2. Taxonomy (NCBI): domain Eukaryota; kingdom Viridiplantae; phylum Streptophyta; class Pinopsida; order Pinales; family Pinaceae; genus Pinus; species Pinus albicaulis. The sequence goes on along the minus strand of CM076583.1, from coordinate 428,468,943 downwards.
GGCTTTAGCATATTTTTTACTTCTATAAATGCATGCTTCCATATATATGTGTCTATACATAAGTTGTACATATATGGAAGATGGATTTCATATAGGTGTTGCTTCTGTATATGCACATAGATATTGAAGTGTACATATACGAAAGTAAAACATATGTAGAAATGCAAGTGTATTTATGAAATTCGATTTCCATATATATGCACTTGTTTTTAAAATTATGTGACTAGATATGTAGACTTTTGTATGTGACTTTTGTATATGCATGCTTCCATATATATGTGTATATACATAAGCTACACATATCAAAGCCAAATAGTCTAATTCCTGAGTTATTTCCTATCAATAAAGATTTGTGTTCTACATATTTATTCTTTGAGTTGTCTCAATTATTTGAGTAAACATTTTGAACCATATTAGCTATTAGTATAGCAAGCAAGACATGATTAGTAGTATGAATACATGATATCAAAGCCTATTGCAACGCAATTAGCTGGTGGACAGTGTTTTCGGAGAATTGTAGCCAAAGTAAGATGTTGTAACTCTGAGGGAGTCTCATTCCTTAGGTGCATAGTATTTCCTTCACCTATTTCTTTCCCTTTTTTTATTGCATAGTGTTGAGTAGTGAACTACAGTAAAAAATGGCCTCAAATAGTTATGATTTCTCTATCAATATGAAAAATTCAAAGAAAAACAAATGGATCAGAAGAATTTTAAACATGTCACATTATGATTCCCTGTATGATACCAGAGTGGTAGTTCAGGGATTTACTCCTAATCCTAATTGGCATCTTCCTCAAATAAATCCTAGTAAGTTTCATGACCTTCCAATATACAAATTTCATGCATCCAACAATATTAGATATACCTTTGTAAATATACCTGTTAGTCTCACCCAGCCAATGTATTAAATACCACTCATAAAACTAGCAAATGTCCAATGGGGTCTTTAGAAAGGATATATGTGCATCTTGGGTTAATATAACTCTGAATTAATCCTTTAATTAGACCAAGTTTGGATGTGTCATTCCTATCTTCTATAATTTACTCATGTCATAATCAAAATATTGACGCTTTTCTAGGAGGATGTGAAGCCCCTCTGCATAATGGCCTGGTTTGGTCATCCATTATACCGAACTATCAAGTTTCATTAACTAATGCCCATATCAATGAACTCCACCAAGCCTACATACATTTTTCAGGTTTTGATGTGGCTGAACAATCTAACATTTCCTAGTTAAATTCCATTGTTTGTTTACGGTTTGTTTCTACAACTCTTATAACACTTAACCCTCATCTTACACAGAGAGAAACCATAGAGAGCATGGTGGTAGGACCTGGGAATTTCACTCATATCACATTAAGATTTTCCCAACTGACAATTGCTAATGAATGGAGTGCATAATATCATTCATTTTCCCAAAATTAATTTCCACCTTCGAAACCTAAAAGGTTATCCATCTCTGAGTCTAGTAGAGGAACAATCATTAAATTAAGAAATGAAAAATATGCATATAAACTCACTATCAAAAGTCGCTCCCTAAAAATCCATGATTCTTCAAATATCAATACATATCTATCAAAACATACGTATGAATCATCCTCTCTGTTAGCATTGGAATCAGCACTTGGATTGTAACAAGTGCCTGACCAGACACATCTTAAGCTCAATGGATTTTCTTATAGTTGGATTATGATTTGGAAGGTGGTTGAAGTTCTCACACAGTAGAAAATAAAAGGATTTCAAACTAATAATTCACTCACACATATGAGGGTACTAGTGTTTGATGTGGTAGCAAGGATAAGTTTGTATTCTAATGGTTAGGAGAATATGAAAAGAATAGTAGGTCTACATGATAGAAGTCCAATGTTAAGAAGAAAAGAAGAAAAAATATTTCATACCTATAATGTATGGATGAAAGAAAGCTTTTTCAAGACTTACAAGAATCCCATCATACATTTTAAATATTTCTGTCATAGGGAAAGCTTATGAATAGGCTTATCATACACATATTATCCAGAAATCTTGTGAAACAAGACTAATAAAAATAGATAATCATGTGTAGCTATATCATAAGACTGAAAAAAACATGAGACAGCATATGTAGATCATAATCTTGGAAATGAAACAGTGAGATATGGAAACACATAAGGAAATAAGACAATACACACATCAAATCATTCATAAATCCTCAAGAGTGTATCTGGATATTATAAGCTCAAAAAGTACACAACACAGAGTGCAATGAGATAAACAACTCACGAACCCTCTCATCATTGATTTTCATAGTATATATACAAAAAGGTAATAAGTTAAAGATCTTTAAAAAGTGGAAGTCTGTTGTAGGGCCTTTATTACAACTTTCTAAATTTAGCAAAGCTTATCTTAAAAATAATAGAAAGGAAGTTTGATATACAATATTTGGTTTACACATGCATTAAGACAAAACATGATAATATGGAAATCAAAATGGCTGAGTTGTGGTGGCTGACTGCTCGTCGTTTCCTGGAAAAAATTCCTCCACAAAAAGTGCAACATCTAACTAAAAATGACACCTAGATCTTTATCCACAAAAGTGTAGAAGTAACCAACTGAAAATGACACCTGGAAGATAGCTTCACTAGATAACACTTGGCAACAACCATTACCACTGAGGCAACATATACTTTACCACCATTTAGTTTCATTCCTGGAAACCAAAACAAAGAGCTACCTTTTTCTCTTCTTATACAAATTCTAAATAAAATAGCTACTTTTCAGAAAAGGTAGCTATTTCTGATAATTTTGTAGATAGGCCCAAGATGATATGATTCTTCATATTTACCTTGTTTTAGATATTCAATCATTAAAAATATAGCACAGAGGCCAACAACCTAAGAGCTTCTACCTTAGTGACTCTCTTATTTGGTTTCCTCTTTTCTGCTTGTTTCTTCTTCTGAGCCTTCTTCTTCCCTAGATCATTTTCTAGACTCTCATCTATGTTTATAATTTCATCTCTAAGAGCAAGATTAGCTATGATCTTACTAGCTAGCCTAAGCTTATTTTTTTCTTTGGTATGAGGCCTTTGAATATATGGATTAGGAATGTATGAAGGCCTTCCCCTTCCCTGGATAACTCTGCTTTGTTTCTCATCTTCAAACTCTGTTTCAGTAAAATTTGTTTTGCTACTCTCTTCCTCAAATGATGAGTATGTGTGGATTTCTACTTTCTTCTTTCCCTTAGCTAATGAACTCAGAGATGAATAAAGTTGGGCTATTGTTGGTTCCTCTGTTGTAGTCTTTGAAACTTTACTCTTTCCCTTAGTTAATGTTTTGAGATAGGAATAAACCTGGGCTAGTGTTAGTTCCTCTGCTTCTGGAGTCATATTGACTTCTTCATTCTCTTGTCTAGTCTCTAGAACAGCGCTTGGTGCTAATGTTTCAAGGGTGGCCGTCTCCACACTACTAGATCCCATTGAAGATCCTTTTGATAGAATGAGTCTTCTTCTGCATTTATTTCTTGAAGAAGAAGCTACCTCTTCCTTGTCTTTAGAAATATCATTCTTTTCAAGTAGAGTGACATTTTGTTTAAACTTACTTGCATGTTCTTGCCTGAAAGATTCCAAGTTTTGTGGTTCCTTCGGTAGCCTTCTAGTATAAACCTCCTTTGTTGGTTGCATCATAGGTATAGGAATGTTGGTTTGAACTCTAACTCTTCTAGTTGAGTTTCTTATCTGCTTGCTTGATGGTCAAGAAGATTGATTAGCTTGTGAAGGGGTCTGTATAGGTGTAGGGATTGACTCTTCCTCCTGGGTCTTCTATCTTGAAGGCCTTCCTACTTTTCTCCTTGAATTAACACTGTTGAAACCCTCATATGCTAGGAATTTGTTCCATGTGGTTTTGTTCTTCTTCAAATGATAAAACACCAACATTTTGATTAACCCCTGGTGATAAATATTATGGAGAGGATAATGTGGGGTTCGTTGTATCTTTTGAGACATTTTCAACAGATATTTGTAGAGGAATAATGGGAGGTTCATAGGTCTAGAGCCCGAAATATGAGACAAAAACCTCATCTGATACTGATGCACTATGGAAAACTTGCCTTCACATGTGATATAACGTTGCACTGTGGTGATAACTCCTTGGAATTCAGGCTTAAAATAAGAAATATGGATAGTAGGGGTCCAATCTACATTTTCATGCTCAGGTTTAAGATATGCATTTAAATCCTCTCTAAACAAAGTTTTTTCTTTTATACCATGACTCACCTGTAGCTAATAGCTGGGTAGCTCGTGCTATGATGGTCTCTAAGATTTTGAAAGTCCGAGACCCCAACTTGACCTACTCTCCATTGAAATACTCGGAAAATGCTTGAGCAACTACAACGTTCTCCCTTGAGAACTTCTTCAAAAACTGATACCATCTAGCTGCCTGGAACTGTGCCTTTGCACAGTGATCAACAAAATATGCGTCAGTTGGTTCTGAGCGATTTATCTTACCACTCCTACCCATTCCATTTTACTAATAGCTAACTCAACTGATAATGAACACCTGTAAAAATATGAACAGCAATAAGGCACGAAGCCCTAACTGCTTGCATGAATATAGCAAACTTCTTGTTGTAGCTTTCTCGGGGTAAATGGTAAACAATGATCTGCATGCCCTTAATCATGGTGAGGTTGGCTTGACACAAAATCAAATGATTTGAATTTAGGTGCCAAATCACTCCACCAAATAGTTCACTCCCCCGAATAATTAACTAACTACTACTCGTACTTCATTTTTTATCTTCCTCACCTTTAATGAGTAGTGTTAGATTAACTAGTCTTAACAAATAGAATAGCCAGCCCCCTTTTAATAAACCTCCAATTAGAATAGCCACCTTTCAAAAGCGTAATACCTCTTGTTTAGCAGATCTTCAATTATTCCAAAGAGTAGTATCTTTTCACTTAAGTAATCCCTTTTCACCTCCTTATACATATTCTGAAGAAAATGGCTACTTTTCATAAAAGGTAGTTATTTCTGTGTTGCTTATGAAACCAAATTTTCTGTGAAAATTGCTACTTTTCAGAAAAGGTAGCAATTTCCTGTTATTCCTGAAACAATTGATGACTCTGACATTTTATCCTTAGGCTTGGATAGAAGATATCATTATGAATAAATAATAGTTCTCAAACTAAATCCATGGCCTTAACTACTCAAGGTAATTAAAAGACTTATTTAGAAGAAAATTCACCCTAATTACTCTAAGACACAAAAGCAAACTATATGACTCAACATTTTTTTGGATTTTGTTAAAAATAATAAAAACTTTAACACATTTTTAACACTCCACAACATTCAACCATAAGCTAGGGGACAAGAGAGGATTAAGGACACAAATGAAATGGTGACCAGATATTGAAAAATTGTAGTGCCAACACTCTCATTGCAATTTTTTCATAGCTACCAGAAGTCCAAGCTCTGAAAAAAAGTTTCAGGTCTTCCATAAACCCCAGCCTATGTTGAAAGATGAAAATATAGGCCAGCATTACGAATGCTAAGAATGTCTGCAGATTTCCTCTCCAAGGGACATTAATTTTATGAGATACAAATTTCTTAGAGAAAATGAAAGAGTGGATCTTGACAAACAACTACTCCCAGAAAGAAGACTTGCCCCTAGAAATTTTTTCCAAAAATTTAAAGATGGGAATGTTGTAGTTGATGTATATTTCCAACAATATAGGATATTTATTGATGAAAAGCCCCAATAAATTGTAAGGTTTCATAACTACAACAACTATCATCTAACATATGTGGCACAAAATTTAAATGTTTTATCACAAGAACTGCTAAAATTTCAATCCCATGTGTCATGCCTTCATTCAAGTTTAGATTATTTGAATCATAAAGCATCTGAGAATCATAATAGTTTAAAATATGTAAATATGAATTTAGATAAGATTATGAAAGTGGTAATAGGTTTGAAGTTAAGTCTGGAAAAATAAAAACTTGAGCTAGAAGAAGCACTTATTATTGCAGAGGTCTATAACCAAACATTCTGGCTAGAAGAAAAAAGTCTTGAAATGAAAAATACTCCAATTTTTCTTAAACATTTTTCTATACATAATCCTAGAATTTTTAAATTTGAAAAATTAATTTCATTTTCTAGAGAAAAAATAACTCTATTTCAATCCCAAATTTCAGTCTTTAATCTGGCATGGCAAGAAAAGGCAGAAAAAAAATGGTGAAAGAAAAGGGAGAAGGATCTATAAAAAGACCTAGAAGTGCATATGGTGATAAACTGAATCAACCTATTGAATTTGCATGGGAGAAATGGTGCAATTACAAGTATGGTTCTACTGGAAAAGCTCCATTTGATCCCTCAAAGATAGATGAGTTTCCTACTCTTAGCTGAGCTAACATATATCAAGTTTTGATGATGAACTTGAACTGCAAATCTAAGAATGATATTCTTATGGAAATCCATAACTGGATTGCATGGGCAAACACTCATAAGTCAATTCACCGATAAAAATACTTGCGGTCAGAATTATCTTTAAGGATCAGTTGGGGATTCCAAGGTAACTTGGAACTATGGTGGTCTCAAATGGAAGAGTCTGAAAAGCTTAATATCATGAACAATGGAAAACAAGTTGTTGAGCTCATCAAGGAAATTCTCCATGAATTTTATGGAGAAATCAAAGTTTATGGTCACCATTATGCATACATGTTTATGAGCTAAATGCTTCGTGGCATAAAAGAGCTTCCTGATTTTTTCTGCCCAATGCAAGATCTTTTGTACAAAGTAAAAGATCCACATAATATAGCTTATTTGAGGAAATACTTGTGTGTTATGCCTAGAATGATTCCAGACCTGGTCAGGGCAAGATTTGAAGCTGAAATTATAGATATTGAAAATATATCTCTTGTAGGATTCCATTAACAAATTGTATATACTTTTCACAAGACTATGCCTTCGAAAGAATACAACAAAATCAGTAAAGAAATAACTTGGTTTTAATATAAGTGTTTGTGATATCTATTTAGAAACCAATCATTTTGGTTTCAAAAATAAAAAGAATAATACCAGTAGAATACAATGTGGAATTGATTGACAGTGCCGAAGATGTACAAAAAAACAGGGCCAAAAGGTTTTAACCCAGAAGACAAAGATTTCAGAAACTGAGAAAAGGATATTTCAAAATGAAAGAAGAAGGATCCCAAAGAGTACACTCAAGAAATTTCTTTATCTGAAAAAATTTAGGACATTGGGCAAGAAAAATTCCTTTGAAGGGTAAAAAACATTTTCAAATTAAATTATTTGACATTTTTTCTAATGTTTATGATCCTACAGAATGGGAGCAAGTTGATCAGCCCCCACAAAATGAAAAATATTTTTCTTTTATTGACTCTAATGTATAAAATCCATCGTCTCCACACTCTAAAGTTTCATCTTGTTTTGAATCCAATTCTGATCTTGAATTCATATCATATTTCAAGATGTTTCAATTGGAAAATCCCTTAGATATTTATTCTATTTTATCTTTACAATCTCGTATTTCTACCCTCACCTGGGAAAATTTTCCCTCTGACACTGCCCCAAAGAATGCCTCGCAACTCTCCAATGCCAACTTGCAAAAATCACACATCCAAACATCGTGAATATTGGTGCCTACTATCCATCTAACACACCTACCACCTCCATATAATTATAGCACCCCCTCATCCAACATCCCACCAAGAAATCATTTTCCTCGCAGATCTACCATAAGAAAAAAAGAAGTAATCTTTCTTCATTAAAGAAAATCTTATGGATTTAAGAAATTTTCTCCCATCATTGAAATTTCCAAAAGAAGAAGAGGAATAAGAAGTTGACAATATTAGCAAGTTGTGAGAAGAAATATTGCACTTATAAACCATTATTGAAGAGAAAAGAGGATTGGTTAAGGAAATCCTAACCAACATGAGAGCTAACCAAAAATAACAGGCCGAAAAGTAGAAATAACTTTCAAAACTAAAATATTCCCTAATAGTCAAAGAATTTGAAGATGTGCTTAAGGAAGAAGAAGGTCATAATTTGGAGAAACAAGCCTTACAATGTATACCAAAATATCACCAACCAAAAATAGGTATTTTTATTCTATAGATGAAAGGATTTGAAGATAGAATTGTTAGAATAGATGTCAAGGTCAATGGTTATAAGAAATATTATCTAGACACACAACTAGACATAGGAGCCATGAATTATTGTGTGAAACACAATTCCATTCCATAATATTATTGGCAACCCACACGACTCTAGTGACCATCAGAGCTATGACTCTGTACTTTCCAAATCCTCTTAATGGAATTCTTACTTCTGTAAATTTGTATAGTTTTTATACATGTAGTGATATTTTGTTAGGTCAAGATTTTGTGAGAAGACATATTCCCCGTGTTGTAGACACAAACCACATATGTCTCAACACGAAAATAAGAACTGTAAAAATTTCAAGCAAATCCAACTATGTAAATAGAGTCGTAGATCTTGTTCCAGATATAGTTGAATGTTCTCTTGAAAAATTATCAAAGATCAACATATTAATTAGAAATTAAGGGATTCAAGGACTAGAATACATCAAATATATAATGGATAAAATCGAAGTTGAATGTAGTACATATGCACCTAATTAATTTTGGCACAAAGAGAAAAATTTTGTAGAACTTCCTTTTAAATATAACTACTCTAGTACACCCTAGAAATCATCCACAAACTAGATGTCTCCATCAAATATTGAACTTTGTAGAAAAGATATTGTTGGATTACTAGAAATGAATTTGATTGAACCAAGCCAAAGCCCTTAGGCTTTCCTGGAATTTTATGTCAACAAACATTCAGAACATAAAACAGGTAAGCCTCATATGGTGATCAACTACAAAACATTAAATGATGCCTTATTACCTGTCAGATATCCTCTCCCATCTAAATAAGCTTTGTTCCATAAAATCAATAACAATAATGTGTTCAGCAAATTTGATCTTAAGAATGGATTTTGACATATAGTAATCAAACCATCTGAAAGATACAAGATTGGTTCTGTAGTGCCATATGGACAGTTCCAATGGCAAGTAATCCAATTTGGATTGAATAATGCACCCTCTGAATTTCATAAGCGAGTGGAGGATATATTTGGATATTTTAAGTTTTTCATTATCTATATTAATGATTTATTAATTTGTTATTTTGATTTGAAGGAACGTAGAAATCACGTGGAGATAGTTCACCACGGGGTTTTTAAGCATGGGTTAGTCCTTAGCAAACCAAAGCTTGATTTTGAAAAAACTAGAATTGAATAGTTAGGACTAATCTTATTTAAGGGGAAAGTAGAATTATAAGAACATGTGTTGAAGGATTTATCATAATTTTCAAACACCATGTATGATTGCAAGAAAATACAAAGGTTCTTAGGAAGCCTTAACTACATATGGAAGTTTTATGAAAATCGAGCCAAGGATTTCAAAATCCTATAGAAAAGGCTCAAAGGAATAGAATGGACCTCGACTATGATGACAATCGTCCAAATTATTAAACAAAAGATCCAGAATCTACCAAGCATGGTTCTTCCACGACATGAATTTCCTTACATTTTGGAAATGGATGCATATGATGAAGCATAGATAGGATTTTTAATGCAAAATCATTTGAAAAGAGAATAAGTTTGCTCATATTCATTAGGATGTTTCAATGACATTAAACTTACATATCCATCATCTCATAAGGATATTCTTTTTCTTAAAAATAGAATTAAAAGATTAATGTTGTTTCTTAAACTAGTCAAATTCATTGTAAGAACGGACATGAAAGATATGGCGAGAATGCTAAGAAATAAAAGGTTGCTTAAACAAGGCAACAACAAGATATTGAGATGGAGTGTATGGCTAGATGGTTTCAACTTCGAGATTGAATATAAAACGAGTAAAGATAATTATTTGGTAGATTATATTACAAGGGAAGAAACTCCAAAAGAAATAAATATGTTCAGTAGTCCCCCGGCCTCGACTTCAATAACACCTCCCCCTACTCCGGATGGATTCCAGTGGGTCTTATTATGTAAATATTGTTACATGTCATTATTTTTCATTATCTCATGGATAGAGTTAAGGATAGTTCTGCATATCAATGAATTATTGAACAATGAATTAATAGTATTCATAGCAATGTAAGTAATATTATGTATTTTGTAGAGTCGCACAATATGTTTCAAGGGGCCATTAGATTTGCACCATTTTTAGTATTATATTTCTCTATATGAGCCATGTTTAAGCTATAAAAACTATTTTAATATAATTAAGTATGTAAAATATGCCAAGAAATTTTGGTTTATGATCGAATGTAGATCTATGTGTAATCCCTACAACCGTCAGTCACCCTAGTTCAAAATCGTACTACATGATTGGTGCTCGAGGGATGAAATATTTTGGACCATAAGAGAAAATGAATTTATTGACTATTTGTTGATGGCCAAAAATGTTGATGGAAAAAATTGAATATAATAACCATTGGGATATCACCCGGTCAAGGACCCAATTAGGATCTTATCTATTTGGGATGGTGATTCTGATTGGTTGAATGAGTTCCAGTTACCCTTCACTCTCCTTATTGGTTTGTGATATTTCAAAATACTATCAATAATAAGAGGTGTCAAACTTACCCTCTTGCAAAGCGCTTGCAATAAATTAGTCCTTAAGCTGACATAAGGGCTCATCCAAGTCATCAATGGGATTGATCCTACGAAATGAGACTTCTATAAATGCTTCCTAAATGCAAATGTAAATGCAATCTATTCTAAGATGCAAATAGAAAAATAAAATCTAAATCTATCTCAATCAGGAAAATATATATATCTCCTCCCAATCAAGAGCAAGATACTAAAATCTAGACCAACTTGAATTCAAAATAAAATGGAGTTAACCGAACATAGAAATAGTTTTAGGATTTGTTACTTGTTCAAACGAATATGCATGAACAATTATCTGCTAAATAATTATCAGGTCTTTGTTGTACATATATCTAAATTCAAATGGAAATGCATTCAAGCAAATAGATCATGTCAAAATACAGGAATAGTCCAAATAGAATGACAAGAATAACACAAAACTAACATGGCATTAAGTAGATAGATAGTTAGAAACTTATGCATAAAAGCTTTCTCAAACACTACAATCAGTCCTAAATTCATCTCTACCCAACCATGTAAGATAAATTGACATTGATTTGAAATAAGCATGATTTACTCTAATAAAACAATAGTGATGGAAAAGGAAATCATACCCATAAAAATAAAGAATGAACAAGAATTGAATGATCTCTTTATTAAGTCTCCAAAAAGTTAGTAGTGCTCCAAATGGTTACAAGAATAAATAGGTTTCTCTTTGTTGGCCCAACAGTTAGACAATATTCTACAAAATTAGTCTTTTAGAGTAGTGCGAAAATCTCTTTTGCAAAAAATTGGAACCTCTGGCTCATCTTTGTTGAATTTTTGTAGCTATGGTCAGTCTTCATAATTGATATTTAACCCTTAAAATATATGTAATGACGAATTCAATACATGTTCTTCATGGCGGCTCAAGAAAGAGAATTTCAATTATTGAAATTTAATTTGATACCCTCACAATGTCAAGTCATCCTTCCTAAAGATAAAGTCGTCCCAACCTAGGAAACGTGATCCTTAGGGCACTCTCAACCATTATAAATACACTACTCATCTTCCCCCAAAGTGCAACCAATTTGGATCCTCTATGTATGAGTGAAGGATAAAAAAGGGAGGCCCAGTTTATTGAAAAAGAATAATTATTATTAGCTATATTAAATTATCTCTAAAGTAGACAATTTATTTGAGGAAAATATATTATGGGAAAAAAACAAATTATGGGCAAGACGCTGAATTATGGAGTAAGTTTAAACTTTGAGCAGACTTATCTATGGACAAAATTTTGACCATGTTTGATCTGGGATTTTCTATTGGTCAATTTGATTATTGACTAAAAGATCAGATTGTATCTCTTGTTGGATTGCATAATTTCTCTAAGGAAAATGTTTTTGGGTTTCTTTACCCAAGTAGGTTTTTCCAAGGTAAATTCTCGTGTTTCTTGTTTGGATATCTCTTTAGGATCCTACTAGAATTTTGTTTCTACTATTGAGATATTTTTTGTAATTGCTTTATGATGAATGTGAATGCAATATAAGATCAACTTAAGAAATCACAAGAAGTAATTATCAATTAGAAGATCCTATGAAAAATCAAAATGGTATCAAAGCATGCATGAACAAGCAGCCTTGAAAGAATTCAATCTATTTCATGTTACTAGGGTTTTTTTCTAGCCTTAAAAACCCTAGTACTATTCTGGATGTAAAAAGTTCAAAAAATATTCCTAATATTCCTAGATCTGCCTTGTTGTGACCTATGATCCATGAAAGACAAATCTATTCTATATCTAAGCTAAAGGTCGAAGCCCTATTCTATTCTTGAGGTTTATTATATCATGGTAATATTCAAAGAATGTTGAAGTATCTTAGTTAAAGATAGGTCAAAAAGCCTCAGTTTCTTTCAGTAGTTTGAGAAGGCCTTAGAGCATGTTGCAGTAGGGTTGAAGCTTAAGTTCTAAACCTCGGGACCAATACGAAGGTTGAAGTTACCTCAAGGAGTTACATGGGGATGAGATATATCAGGAGGGAAGAGGAGTCTCTAACCCTAAAGGAACCCAAAAAGAAGCCAAAATAAGTCTGAAATAACTTAATATGCAAAACCAACAAGTTGTCTCTTGTGCATAAGTTTGTTTACACAAGATGAATTGTGGAAAGCCTTGTACATTGAAAGGAGACTCTCTCAAGAAGATAATTATCTAATGTTTTATGATTGATGAAGGTAAAAAGTTTGTCTATATCTAGAATATTTCAAAAGTTTCTTACATCTTGTTCTGACTCAAGGACTAATAAGAAAACATATATTTTTTTGGCTCGTTCACAAATCAAGATTTCCACGAAATACACAATACAATGTTGGGATGTACTAGTGATGAGTACGAGGCTTAGAAATACATATATGTATCATATCATTCTAATAAATAAGCCACAAATTTTGAAAGTTGATGCTTCCTTGAACCCTTAGGGTGTGAAGTATGTATCATCATAAGTCTTAATAGTCTAAACAGCCAAGAGAGATGGACCAAGTGTATTCAATTTACTAAGGTATTATATGGGTTCAAATCAATAATTTGTGTAGAAAATTTCCTTTGATATGAATTCAATAAAGAGTTGTCCTAAAGTTGCAAAGTTTGTAATATCATATACTACAGGGATATGTCTTACATTGCATTGTTGTGAGTATGATTGTATTAAATATGATATGGTGCAATGTCATATGATTACTTGAAGGTTCTACAAAGCTTGAAGGAATCCTTCTCTCAAAAAAATTATCATGGGTAACTGCACAGGAAGCTATTCACCTTCTCTCAAAATTTATCTTGGGTACCTACACAGGAATTTATTCAAGCATATCACTAATACAAAGGTAAAAATATTTGTCAACTTGAATTGTTGTACATTAGATTGAATTTTGGGGACCTATGTTTCCTTTGGTAATTTTGCATTGCATTTCAAACTATGTTTAGAAGAAGGATGGCATATTGATGCTAGGAACCTTGAAAAATACTCTGCATATTTTGCTTGTTTAGGTAATATGAAATAATGGACCATTAACCCTGATACATCCTTGATTGATCCCATCACATATGATTTTATGATTTTGGGCATTTGGATTTTGGAAAGAAAACTTGCATATGAAAAAGGCTGAGATAAAGTTGGAAGTTTAGGGTTTGTAAACCCTAACAGTCTAGAAGGCTTGATCAGAAATCCCTAAGGTTTTTGGATAAAACCCTAGAGCTATACCAAAATCCATGCTTCTACTAAAAGAAGAAACCATAACTCATGCAAGGAAGAAATGACTTAGTTATGATGGTGAGGACGAGTTTGATAAGTTTGTAATATGGATGTAAAAAGGCTAAGATCAAGAGGGAGTTGAAATTTTCCTATAATCCTAAGAAGATAAGAAATGTATATCTCTCTTATTTGATTATTGTTATTATTTTACTATTATTTATCCTCTTGTCTTTGTCTATTTTTGTAGGTTTTAACCCTGTCCAGAAATTATCTACAAACGAATCTTAAAAACAGAAAATAAACAATAGCGAGAGCATAAAACATAAAACAGATATACACAGAGATTTTCCCCTGGATCCCAAATAGAGACGACCAGCTTGATTTTTCATTATATTCCTTTTAGTGTTACAACACATATATATACATGCCGAAGCATACATAAACCCCAATCCATTAATCCTGGATTAGAACATAATCATAGTTCCCTTGACCAGATATACAAAATACTAGGGGCCAAAAACCATCATGCCCCAAAACCATGTGAAAACCCATGCACAAAACCATGGGCAGGTCCACCCACCGAAAAATAAGGACCAAAAAAAATTTCCCGGGGCACTGCCCCGAACCCCAAACGGGGGGGGCTACCGCCCCCCTGTGACCCCCCTGTTGCACCTGGCGTAATGTATAAGGGCATTTATCGCCCCCCCCCCGCGCGTGACTAGTCATGGAAAGAATATAACACATACCCAATATTCTCCCACTTGTTGTTTTCTTTCCGCAGGGGGCCACAGGAGAGCTTAGTCATTAGCCCAGCTTTGCAACACCCATTGTTTCTCTACACCAAGAGAACTTCTGAGTGCTCATAGACTTCGTCAATGCATCTGCAAAATTCTTCAAAGTGTCCACCTTTACCAGCAACACCCTTTTAGCCTCAACCATATCTCTCACAAAGTGATCTTGAACATCAATGTGCTTTGTCTTTGAATGATAAGCAGGGTTCTTAGCTAATAAAATTGTACTTTGGCTATCACAGTCTATCCTTATAGCTTGCTACACCAACCCCATACTTGAACACAATCTCTACAACCAAATTGCTTCTTTTCTTCCATGAGTAGCTGCTATGTATCTAGCCTCTGTAATTGAAAGAGCCACTACAAACTGTCTTTTACTCATCCAACTGATTCCACCTCCAAATAGTATAAACACATACCCACTTGTAGATCTTCTTTGGTCCAGATCTCCAGCCCTATCTGCATCAACAAATCCATGAATGTCAAACATTCTTTCCAATCCTGGTCTTCCCTGGTAGCACAAGCCATAATCACTAGTGCCACGCAAATATCTAAAAACCCACTTCACTGTTGTCCAATCCTCCTTCCTTGGGTTTGACATAAACTTGCTCAATACTCCCATTGCATGTGCAATGTCTGGTCTAGTACAAACCATTGCATACATCAGGCTACCCACTGCACTTGCATATGGAACACGAGACACATTCTCCTCTTCTTCTTGTGTCTTGGGACACTGTTCAGCAGACAACTTTACACCTACGGGAATAGGAACATTCACCGGTTTACTATCCTGCATATTGAACCTCTGCAATATAGTCTCGACATACTTCCTCTGGTTTAACCAGAGCTTCCTCTTTTCCTGATATCTCTTAATTTCCATGCCCAAAATATAGTTTGCAGCACCAATATCCTTCATGTCGAATTTGGAGAACAATTGGGTCTTCAAATCTTGGATAATTTCTTTGTTATTTCCAATCAACAACATATCATCCACATACAAGACCAAATAAATAACACGGTCACCAATTAATTTAAAATAAACACAGTGATCCTCCTTTCTTCTGGTGAAGCCAAGTCTCCGTATATAGGTATCAAATTTCTGATACCACATCCTTGGTGACTGTTTTAACCCATACAGAGACTTCTTCAACCTGCATACTAGTTCTTTCTTACCCTTCACCATAAAGCCTTCGGGTTGCTTCATGTAGATCTCCTCTTCTAGATCCCCGTGAAGAAATGTTGTCTTCACATCCATCTGTTCTATCTCAAAATCAAATGCAGCAGCAACAGATAAAAGTAATCTAATAGAAGTAACTTTGGCAACAGGAAAAAAAATATCACCAAAATCAATTCCCGGCACCTGGGAATAACCTTTCGCTACCAACCGAGCTTTGTATTTCTCCACCTTGCCTTCTACATTCATCTTCTTCTTAAACACCCATTTTATCCCAATGGGCTTCCTTCCAGCCGGCAACTCCACCAGATCCCATGCATCGTTTTTGTGCAAGGATGCCATTTCATCAACCATGGCCTCCTTCCAGAGTTTTCCATCCTCTGAATCTACTGCCTCCCTGACAGTTCTGGGTTCATCATCAGTTATAGTTAAGGCAAAACCTGAACAGAAAGAAAATGGACTATACCTTTCTGGTTGCCTTCTTTCCCGAACTGATCTTCTCAAAGCTGGAGTTTGTGGCTCTTCATCTTCTGAGTCTTCTTCTGTTGTAGAGTCTGATTCATCCTCCTTTAACTCAAACTCTATCTTCTCAGGTTCCTTTGGTAGGACTTCATGTTTAACAACATCTTTCACTTCTCTAAACACCACATCTCGGCTGTACACAACCTTCCTTGTTTCTGGGTTCCAAAGCTTGTAACCCTTTAAACCATCCTTATACCCAATAAAGATGCACCTTTCAGATTTATTATCCAACTTGGTCATTTTATCCTTTGGAACATGTACATATGCATCACATCCAAATACCCTTAGATGTGAAAGAGAGGGTTTCTTACCAGTCCATACCTCATGTGGAGTCTTATCCTCCAACACTGATGAAGGTGATCTGTTAACTAAGTAACATGCAGTCTCCACTGCCTCTACCCAGAATTCTTGTCCTAACCCGGTACCACTGAGCATGCTTCTTGCCTTTTCCATCAGTGTTCTGTTCATTCTTTCTGCAACTCCATTTTGCTGAGGTGTGTATGGAGTAGTCTTCTGTTGTGCTATACCACACTTCTTACAGAACTCTTCAAATTCCTTCTTGCAGAACTCCCCACCATTATCTGTCCTCAGCGCCTTTATCTTCTTCTCTGTCTGGTTTTCCACCAGAGCCTTAAATTCTTTAAATCTGTCAAAAGCTTCAGATTTCTTCCTCGAGAAATATATCCATGTATTCCTTGAGAAGTCATCTATGAATGAAACATAGTACACAGACTTTCCCAGTGATGGAACTGACACAGGCCCAAACACATCACTGTGCACAAGTTCTAATATCTTGTTTGCCCTCTTAGCACCAGAAGGAAAACTCACCCGATTCTGCTTCCCATATACACAATGCTCACAGAAATCGAAATCCAGAGAACAATTAGACATACCTTCTACCATACCATCTCTATGCAGTATCCGAAGGCCCTTCTCTCCAATATGTCCAAGCCTTTGATGCCATAGAATGGTCTTTTCTCCAGAGACAGCTAGACTTTCCGTCCCACTTTCAGGAACCACAGAACTGTTACACCCATCAATAACAGTGCTACCTTGTAGCTTGTACAGGGTTCCAGTCCGAACTCCCCGCATTAATACCAGTGCTCCCCGAACCATCTTGCAGGCATCTTTCTCGAACACTGTTTTTACACCTGCATCATCCATCTTGCTTACAGAAATCAGATTTTTGGCCAATGCAGGAATGTGCAGAACACCAGGAAGTGTTATAATCCTTCCACCTTGCAGCTTCAACTTGAATTTTCCACGTCCGACGATTCTA
This sequence comes from Pinus albicaulis, assembly GCA_034641835.2. NCBI lineage: Eukaryota > Viridiplantae > Streptophyta > Pinopsida > Pinales > Pinaceae > Pinus > Pinus albicaulis. The sequence goes on along the minus strand of CM076583.1, from coordinate 428,451,298 downwards.
GCCTTCCTATCATCACCTAAGAATACATCACTACCATCATATTTCTCATACTCGCAGAACCACTCCCTATGGGGAGTGAAGTGAAAGGATGCACCTGAGTCAATCAACCATGACTCATGATCTACATGTGTATTTAAAGAAGAATCCAATTACACATCCCCACCTTCATCCGAGGTGGTTTTTTCCTCTGCAAAAGGAGCATCATCAAATCCCTCTCCTTTCTTAGGAGCTTTAGATCTGCAGTTCCTTTTGTAGTGCCCTTCCTTTCCGCATTTCCAACACACCTTTACAAACTTTCCAGGAGATTTAGATCTCCCACTCGAAACCTTATTCGTGTTTCTGTTTTGGGACCTTCCTCGTACATATAAGGTATCTCCATTCTGACCCCCCATATTTCTCTGTCTCATTTCCTCCGACAGCAAGGCTAAGACAATGTCATCAAAATTCAAGGTAGTTGTATTGCTACCTATTGCAATAACCAGATTGTCCCATGAGTCTGGTAGAGAACACAACAAATTGTGCACTTATCTTCATCTTAGATTTTAATATCAACAGATGACAGCTGACTTACCACAGTATTGAAGGCGTTCAGATGCTCTGTCACCAAGTCTCCATCCTTCATCCTCAGGTTATACAGTTTTTTCCGCGGGAATAATTTATTCACCAAAGACTTAGATTGGTACAAATTCCTATTGAAGCCCCTAAAATCCTAGCTTCAAACATTGGGGAAAACCACCCGGTCTGGACCTTAGTACATCTCCTTTTCTATTTGGGATGGTGGCTCCGACTAGATAATATGGGACCAGTTTCCCAATAATATATGGGTTGATGATTGTTTGTTTTGTATAATGGGTAATGGAAATGAATAATTACTCTAATCTATAACTTAAATAAATATAAATAACTCTAATTAACCTGGGTATCATACAATAAATGCAACTTTAAATTTGTTCTTCTTAGAAGAATGATCATATAGATGGTTTATTCATTCAAAAGAAAAATACATCCACTTATAATAATTACTTTGTTTAAAAAATTAAACAAAGTAATGATGATAACATATCGCATTCATACAATTTATATTGCTTACATATATTTTTAAATATTACAATTCTAAGTTTTTCAGAAATGATATAACAAAGGATTGTTTCACAAGCATATATAAATAAAAAATAGAAATTTTTAAAAGGAATATTTCATTGCATAAAGAAATTGCATAACATAATTATGATAAAAATACCAGATACATTTGTAACCTCTTGATACAAATCACACTCCAATCCCGCTTTCTTACTTAGAACAGTGTTCAGGAAGAAAAATAATGCATAATCTTGAAATCAGTTTCCTCATAAAATTGTAGAACTGTGATCCACTATTAATAAAAATTATGTATTTAGAAGTACATAAGTGTACCTTCTCATATAAAAAATTAATACAAATTGAGGACCCTTTTCTAAATGCATGAAAGGGGTTTAAATAATAATAAACTTAACAAACTATCTAAAATATCGCAAAAAAAAAAAATGAAGGATTGGAGATCTGATTTCATAAATAGAATTTCGATCTCCAAGAAAACAGGTTCATTGTATTTCTTTCATGTCTAGTGTGCACAGCTGGCAGGTTGATAGCATATCTTTTACTTCAGGAGGATGACTCATACAGGAATGCAGTTGACTGGTATATGTGGCATCCGACGGTTTTTGAATCATATAACCGATGGCATCAGAGAGGCACTTTGTGGTCATTTGTTGGCTATGTGGCTTAACCAAATAAAACCAGAATGTGTCCCATGTGATTCCTTCTATTGCGTTGCTCTGTTGGTTTTTATTGGCCAATTCCTGCTTCCATTGTTTCTCTATTTCCTTGACCTTCGGGATTTTTCCTTGGGTGCAATCTGAAATCAGGTTGGCTACATACAGACTGTCATTAATTAATTCCACTAGATTGTTCATTATTTCTCTTGCTCTAGAGGTAGCACGTTCTCATTTAATCAACTGTGTCTCCCATTCTGCCAACAAAATTTCTTTGTATGATTCTTGAATCTTAGGAAGATTGGCAGTGATGCTTTGATCTATTTCCTGCCATGTGAGGAATCCTGAAATCTTCTCATCGGTGTCTTCAAATTCAAGTCTTGTATTTACTGCCTTTTCTATGAGTGATGATGCTATTTCACATAAAGGGTCATCTAGAGATATCTTATGAAATAAAACATCAAGTTGTTGTGACAGTGTTTTGCTTAATTCAAGAGCTTCTATTTTAAATTGATCAAGTCCAGGATAATCTTTAAATCTTTGTATTTGTGCTTGTAATAAAACACTTTGTTCTTCTTTGGCTATCTTTTCTTGTTGAAGCATGACCTGTAATTTATTTAATTCTTGAGACAATTGTTGTTCTTTATGTATAGCTTCTTGATCAAGCTTTTGCTTTTCAATATTCAGTTTCTCTTTGAACTGCTTAGTCTTTTGACTTTCTTCGATGAGTTTTTGTTCTAGTTGTGTTATCCTTTGTTGATTTGTTGTTGCCTTTTCTTCCAACATAGCTATCTTTTGATCTTTTTCCTTCATCAATTGACTGACCTCAAAGGTTTTGTCTATTGTAGCTGTCGTATAAGCCCCCACATACTGAGATAATTTAGTTAAATCCTCCGAGGGATTAACTTTGAAATCCTTCCAGACATCATTCATTAATTCAACATGGGGAGATGAAAATATACCTTGATCAATTTTCCTTTTCTTTCTCTGCTTTTTAACTACAGCCCTATGTTTCGAACTGTAAAAGACATCTAGAGGTGGTATATCTTAAATCTTTCATACAATTTATTCGGAAGGATTTTCAGGAATAATCTCTATATCCTGTCTATTAGTAAAGTTGATTGTTCCTTCATTTGTAACATTGGTGACTAAAGGTTGTTGTGTTGCGGGCGTTTGCACTGTAGACACATTCTGAGAATCTTTTTGGCCCTTGATTTGCTGATCAAATTGTTTCCATTCCTTCAATAACTTTGAATGATCATCTATATCCATTTCAGAGGAATCACCAGCCTTATTTCCTGTATTTTCCTTTTCTTCCTATGTTTTAGTATTCTTTTCTTCTTTATATTCTTCATGTTGCAGAGGAGTATTTCTTAATTGATCCAGAGGTATTGTTAGTAGTCTTTTGTTTCTGAACTGTAAGAATTCTTCCATGCCTTTTGCTCCGAACTTTAATTTTGCTAAATGTTTAACTTGTGAAAATCCTTTGGTCGAGGCAAATAGATCATCAAAATCGGCCTCTTCATGTTCAAATTTTGAAATATGTACCATGGATGTAAAGTTGAAGGCAACCTTCTTCGTATCATATTGTCTTTTATGGATGGTTGCCAATCTGAGATATTTTATCTTTTGCGCTTCTTTCTCTGCATGTTTGAAATCATTCAAAGCGGAGGGGAAATGGCGGCCACATCAACTTCTTAGAAATTTTTAGGTTTCTGGACATTCCTTTCTCCATTATCTGATAAGCTATTTCTCGGGCTAATAATTTTTCAGGAACATACAATGGAAAAACATGAGGATCAGTGATACTTCCGAATATTCGGATATAAGTGAATTTTTCTTCCCCAAACCAGCTTTCGAATGAGGTTAGGTCAATGTTGGCCTCATCAGATAACCTTAGAGTGGGTTTATTGAATATAAATTGATAGAATGAATCCATGACAAATTATGTATATGTGGTCTTTATAATAGGATTTCCACAGATATTTATGATAAATGTGGATAGGAATTGGACATTGAGGAGTCCATTTCCAACCTAAAATCGGGAACTCAGAATTGAAACAGATGGTATCAATGATATAGGCACTCATAAAAAATGGGGGTATTATACGGGTTGTTTCAAACCTATTTTTCCTATAATAAAGGATTTTACTTGCTATTTTATCAGATAAATTAGTTGCCCAATCCATAATGTAGGAATTAACAGTGGCTTCAATCAAGGGTACCATCTCAATAGAAAAATTTTCAGAGTTGACAGTTCCAAATAATCTACACATCATAGCCGCAGCATAACAATAAGGAGATGCCAAGGATTCTACGAAGTACATACCCGAAGATTCATGCTTATGTTTCTCAGGAAAATTTATACAACCCCTGATAGGATCTGACTCCACTTCATTTTCCTTGGTGAAGTCTTCCAGAAATGCTTTGTTGTAGATTTGTCGCGAGTCTGGTAAGTGGTACATTTTCTTGATGTCTTCTTCTTTGAAGGACCCAAACATCCTTCCATCCGACGTAAAGAATTTTATGTCTGTTATATTGATGCTTTCTATAACCCATATTACCAATTCATTATATGGGAGAACATTTGCGTGAGCTGCTATTTTATGAAGATAGGAGCTTGCCAATTATTTAAGAGTACTCTCAGAATTTTTATCTGAATCTGCTTCCAGCTCTTCTTCTGAAATTATCGTTGGATCCTCTACTTCCAGTAAATTATAAACTCCTTCCCATGAAGTTTTACCAAAACCCAAACAAGTTGTATCAGTCACTAACACCAATTTGGCTAGTTTCTCTTTTGGAACAACATGGACCTTCGGTCTCTTGGATTTCTTAGACATTTTCATGACTCGTAGGTTTTCCTCAAGTCTGCACAATGGAACAGATTAGCAGAATAACGAAAAAATTATTTTAAGAATGAACACCAACAGAGAGAAGCTAATGGCATTTAATCACAATAAAGATGATGGATTAAAGAAGTATTATTCTATTAAATTTCAAATCTGCGAAGGGCTTTAACCATGATTATCTATTAATGACTTCCTTGAATAGTGTGAAATTTTAATGCCATTGCAGGTTGTCTCATCGCACATTCATAACGGTCCATTTAAAGTGTTAATACCATAACCTTTTAGGATTTTCCGATCAACGGTAATTGTATATCAGAGATCAGAAATTTTAAATATCAGGTTTAAGTCTCTCCATTTTATATTTGCAATGTGCGATTATTGCTGAGTTGGCGAGGATGGCACAATGTCTTTTAAATCATAAAAATGGTTTATTTTACCTTTTCATTGAGGAGCGCTTTTATGAAATAATGATATCGCATCGCAGATTTTAAGCAGAGTATTTTGAATATGAGTTATGTGTTTTGGCGATGAGCGATTTTCGATTTTAAATTTTCGCATCGGGAAAAAGGATGGACGTAGATGTGATATTACTTTTACTGATTTCGTGATTGCAGTTGGAATTATTGCATCGGAGCTTTTCAACAGAACTCGTAATCAAAAATTGACTTTGCTGATTCGTGATTGCGATCGGACTTATCGCATCGGAGTTTTTCAAAGTATGTACAAGAATGTGGTATTCCCGATTTGCGATTGCGATTAGGATTGTCGCATCGGAACTTTTCCAAGTGGAAGACTTGAACTTATGTTCAATGCAATATGCGCTTTTGCGATTGTTTAATCGCATCGGGGTTGAATGATAATACATTTGACTCTAAAATTTGAATAATCAAAATGAGATAAGGCCTTTATGTGTTTTCTTTATTTTTTCATTAAATAAATCCTTTTTCATTGGGGTTTGATTTTCTTTCATGATAGATCGGATTTCCTCAAAATAATTATTGACTCTACACTTACCCTAAAAAAGAAAAGGGGACCCATTTCTTATTTAAAATTAATATATAAAAAATTGAAATGGGGAGGGTTGTTTGTACAACACAACAATTGGTGATTCGCTGCGAGAAACAGTTATCTCTGAAAAAAATAAAGTGATAACTAAATCTTTTGCAAATAGAAAGATTTAATGACAAAGAAAACTATTCTAGAAAAATTAGATAAAATTTAACAGTGAACAAAAATAAAAATTCTTTTCAAATTCTTTTTATCCCTTAAAAATAAAAATAAAAAATTGGTTTCATCAAGCTTTGATTGGTTGATAAAGATAAAGTAGGGGGCTTCTCCAACTTAGCTTTGTAATTTACTCTTTTGTCACGGGTAGTGCCTCTGTTGCCAACAAACGTCTATAGTCCTGACAGGGTTACCTTTTAACCATTAATAATTCATTATCCCATCCATCTAAGAGTATAACTTTTTAAAAAATAAATTCATAAAGATATATTTTATATCTTTTGTTTTCTTATTCTTTTAACTCTTTAAGATAAAAGCCATTGTTCTGGTTTGGGAGCCAGCTGATAACAATGCCATTCACTGGTTGTAACTAAACTAAACAAGTTGGCTCGTGATGAGACCCTTTGTCTTATAATTATAATCCATTACCTTGTTTTGATATGCAGTAGTGGTAATGCCAATCTGATTACTTCCCAATGATCATGGTAAGCAGGCTCGTGATGAGACCTCTTATCTTTTATATCAGATACATTTTTTTAAAATTACACTCTAAAAAATCATAAACTTAGTGCATGGGGTGAATGATTCTCTCCTTAAGAGTCAATGGATGACCTTTTAGAGTGTGAAGTGCCAAAATCTGGAAAAAGTCTTTACTTTTTATAAATAACCTCTCTCTACTTTATAAACTTAGAATGATTTACAATATTTTCAAGGTTTCGGAAGATTTTACAAACTTTTAAATAAGTTCCTAGAGTTTCATATTTTATTTAACTTTCTGAAACTGTAATTATTTCCTTAAAAATTCCTATCTACATAAACAAGTATTCACAATATTTTCTCAAAAATATTTTCAATAGTAAAAGGTCAATGGAAGACTATTAACAACGTTATTTGTAGAACAAACAAACTTACATAATAAATATATACAGGTAAGAAGGGGTTGCCTTCTTAGGAAAATATTTTTTTCAAAATAATCCCATTCACAGGAAGAGACTCTCTCTTTCATGTTATATCTTCAATATGAATGTAGATGAGCCTATATTTTTAATGATTTGAAATGGTCCAAGCCACATCTTCTGAGATTTAGTATGTTTACTTTTATCTTCATGTGCTTTGTCCCATTTCAAAACAAGATCACCGAATTGTAATGTTTTAGATCCAGTAGAACTTGCATCAAAAGAAGATTTTATAAGTTGTTGATGTTTAGCATGAGTGATTTTGGCTTTTTCCCTTTCTTCATCTAATTTTAGGATTTGATCAAATCTTAATTGGACAGAAGATGAAGGATTTTCTTCAATAAATTATACTAGGGCTAGAGATGGGAGTGCTAGGTTTGAAGATATTACAGCTTCTTTCCCATATACAAGATTAAAAGGTGAAGTACCTATTGAAGACTTTTGAGTTATATGATCGGCCCATAGTGCAAAAATTAAAGACTTATGCCAATTCTTTTGATTTTGATCAACAATTCTTTTGATAATCTTTATGAGATTTTTATTAGTTGATTCTGCCAAACCATTACCTTGGGGGTAATAATTTTCAGAATATTTTAACTTAAAACCTCTTTTGAGTGCAAATTCCATTATACTATTTCCAGAAAAATAAGATTCATTATAAAAAACAAGGGCATTAGGTACACCAAACCTGGTAATGATGAATTAATCAATGAATTCAATGATTGCATCAGAATTGGCTACCTTTAAAGGAATTTCTTCTACCCATTTCATGAAATAATTTGTGGCTGTAAGGATGTATTTGTGTTGTTTGGAAGAATGTGGAACAATTTCTCCAATAATATCCAGTCCCCATTTTTCGAATGGTTGCTCAATGCTTACTGGTTGTAAAGGAAAGGCTAGTTTCCATTGTTTTCCAATAGAAGTTTGGCAAGTCTTACTTTTCCTTACATAATCATGGGCATATTTAAACAAAGTAGGCCAATAATATCCAGCATAAATTATCTTGTGAGCTATAGTATCTCCTCCAAAATGTCCACCGGCTGGTCCATCATGTAATTCCTGCAAAACCTTGTGTGCTTCAGTTTTTTCAAGACATCTTAGAAAAATGGATTCATAATTTCTTCTGAATAACACATCATCAATGATCTCAAAGTTTTTAGCTTTTAATCTTAAAGCACACTTGTTTTTATAACTAATGTTAGGAGGAGCATACCCATTTTTTAAGTAAAAGATCAGATCAGCATACTGATATTCAGAGTTTATGATACTTATCTAATTCACTTGAAAAATATTATCTTGATCTTGATGTTCACGAATATTGGAAGCCCTTGCTAATAACTTGAAAAAACCTTGTCCTCTAACAATTTTAGCTGGTTTAATTTCAATATCATATTCTTGTAAGGTTGTTACCCAATTGGCTCTTTTTTCTCCTACTTCCCTTTGTACTAGCAATTGTCTCACTGCAGAAAATGGGACAATGACTTTTGTATGTGTTTTTAGAAGAAACGGCCTAAAGTGTTTGATAGATTTAAACACAGCAAAAGCTTGTTTTTCTACTTCTGAATAGTTCAATTCAGCTCTGTGTAGATTTGAACTAAAGAAGGAAATAGGTGCTTCAATTTGTTGATCATTGAGTTGTATCAAAATAGCAACATAAGATGTTTCAGTGGCTAAACTGTACAAAATAAAATGATTAGAAAAATTAGGAGTATTCAATGTTGGAGCATTAATAATTGCGTGTTTGATGAGTCAAAGGCTTCCTTTTCTTTATGTCCCCATTTGAAAACTGAATTCTTCTTAATCATAGTTTGTAAAGGTAAGACTATATGACAAAAATCGGGAACAAATCTTTTTACAAAATTTATCTGCCCCAAAAATGACTGCATGGATTTCTTATTATGTGGAAAAGGGATATCAGAAATCTCTTTTATTCTGTCAAGGTCAATATATATGCCATCTTTAGATACAATAAATCCTAAGATTTTCCCTTCATTAAGAGAAAATAATGATTTTTTGGATTTAAAGAAATACCATACCTTCTACATCGTTCAAAACTCAGTTTTAAATCATGTAGATGATTGGCTCTTTTCTTTGAAAAAACAGTTATGTCATCTAGATAGACAACAACTGACCTATTCCTTTAAAAGCTATATCCATGGCTCTTTGGAAGGTAGCTCCAGCATTTATTAAACCAAAAGGCATTTTTTGGTAGGCATATGTTCCCCATTTGGTTCTGAATATAGTTTTCAGTCTATCATCTGGATGCACCAGTATCTGATTATATCCTGAAAAACCATCAAGAAAAGACATTAATTCAGAACCGGCTACTGATTGAAGTATCTGTTCCATTGTTGGTAGTGGTAAATTATCCTTTTGACATGCCTTATTGAGATTTCTAAAATCTATACAAATCCTAATGTCTCCATTCTTCTTCCTAACAGGTACCAAATTTGAAACCTAATTCGAATGTCTAACAGGGAAAATAATTTTAGCTTTTAAGAGTTTATTCAACTCTATTTTAATTTGATTTTCCAATTTAGGATGAATATTCCTTAACTTTTTTTGTACTGGTTTCTCATAGGAGATAATTGGAATTGTATGTTGAATGATAGAAGTATCATAAGTTCTTAAATCTTCGTAATTCCAAGTAAAAACATTTTTGTATTTATTTAGAAGTCTGATGAAAGAATATCTTTCTTCTAGTGTTAACCCGAGACCTATATTGACATTTTGTGGTTTAGATTCAGTACCAAGATTTATTAACTCAAACTTTAAAGTAGAACTTTGAAGTTTGGCATTAGTAACTTTTTTAAATCTATCTTTGATATCATAAAGATCTTCAAGCTTAACCACAGATTTCGGAATAGAATTTTCATTATTTTTTTTATTTTATTTGAAGATCATGATCACTTTCATCAATTATCTGATCATCATAAGATTTCTCTGAAGTTAAGAAATTTAAAATATCTTCATCATGATTAAACACTTGGCAATTGGTAACATTGTCAGGGACAGATGGTCGAAACATCAATTCAACTGAAAACCTATCTGGAGTATAATCTTCAGCTGGGAGGAGCTTAGAAGCAACATTAGCTAATAAATCAGTTGTTGAATTCTGAGATTTAGGATTAGGAGAAATATTGAATGCTAAAAAGTGAGTTGTAAGACTTTGAACAAGGACTTGGTAATGTTTAAGATGACTTGAAAGACAATGAATAGTATTCTTGACTTGCCTGATGACAATTTCAGAATCACCATATACCTTCAGATATTTAACATTCAAGCCTATTGCTTTGTAAAGTCCTTGAATTAAATCTTCATATTCTACAGTGTTATTTGTACACTCAAATTCTAGTCTACATGACAATATAGTTTTTTCTCCTTCTGGACTAACTAAAATACATCGTGCTCCTGCACCATCATTAGACTTAGATCCATCAAAGTAAAAAGACCAAAATAAAGATTTATCTACAGATTTATTTACAAATTGATCGATAATATTAACACATCTTGAAGTATCAGTATGTGAGAAGTTTTCAACTTGTGAAGTGAAACTATTTACAAGGAAAGGTGATTGTTGGGCATTAAAATTTCCGAAGAATGATTTAACTGAATAATTTCCGAGAATGTTATTATTGAAAGCTACAGGTTGATTTTCTTTTTCAAACTCTGTTACTGTATGGGTCATATGTTTCTCCCTATCAATCTTAATCCGATTTGGTTTCCTTTTATAGGGAAGCCACATATGAGACCAATCAGTAGAAATGTAACCATGGATTTTTTTAGACCAATCCCTGCTTAAGATTAAACCATAAAACTTAGGATGTCAGCAATCAATATATAAATTCTCTGAACTATTCTAGGATCAGTTGATAGCCTAATAGTGACTGAATTAATTTCTCCTAACACTAGCACTTTAGTTCGATCTAATTGGACAATATGAACTGCAAATTTTTGGGGTTTAATGTTTAATTTAGAGCACACTGAGGTTGGCATTATGTTTGATGATGCCCCTAAATCTATCAAGCAGTTATGTAAATTCTTATTACAGATCTCGTAAGTTAAGAGAAAAGGAGGTGTTTGTGAATTAGATCCATCTCCAATCAAAACTGTAATGGTAGCATCTACTTTATTGGGTGGTGGCTTGCCTGATCCTTTGGCTGCTTTGGATATTACCCCATTTGGAAGAGGAGAAGCAGACACTGCATTCAACTCTTTTAACAATAGCTTATGTTGATGCTTGAGCTTGATGAGTTCATGTAAAGAAATATTTTCTCTAGTCTTCTTCATATCTTCTATAACATTATAATTCATAGAATCAGACACTACTAATGTTTTAGATGTTGATGGAGGATTAGAATATGATGGTTGATTTTGGGTAGGCAAAGGAGAAGCTTTCTTTACAAGAGTTTTATCTTTAGTAGCAGGAGTTGAGTTATTCTTCTTTGGAGATGTCTGTACAGGTTCTGCTACACTTACTTCTTGTATTGACTGGAAGTGCTTCCTGTTCATTTTCATTATCGAAGTTAGGAAAAATAAAATCCCACATCCCATGGCATTCAACTAATTCTTCTTCTTCGTTTTCTTCTGATGATATAATTGTATCTTCCTCTTCTTCTTCCTCTAAATCTTACTCTGCATTAGATATTGCATTGGGTGGTTTTGATTCAGTTGACTGATTTCTTTTGAAATTCCTAAACGGCCTTTTAGTGGAAGTTTCAGCTACCTATTTTTTATTACCACCATTTCATTGGACATAGTTTTTAGAACTTTTTGTAATCCTTCCATATCATATGGATCTTTAGGTGCCTTCTTTTTTGAATCATCCTTGAAACTAACTTTTTTGGATTTTCTTTCTTCACTAGCATTCTTTTTCTCCAAAGCGATGATACGTTTTTCTACTGCGATTACTTCCTTCATGTTTTCGGCTAGTGTAGGTTTAGCAGCTCTATCTACAAAGATGGCTATATTTGAAGGCAAAGCGGATATATACCAATCACTTCGGACTTCTTCACTAGGTTTTGATGTTGTATGAATTTTGTTCAACAACTTGTTAAATCAAGAATTGAAGTCTTTGATGGGTTCTTTAGATTCTGATTTCAAATTGGAAAGATCATTAATCAGAGTTGCTAATGACCTATCATCTCCAAACTTGGTTAGGAATTGTTCTTGAAAAATATCCCAGCTAGTAATGGATCCCGATGGTAATGAAAAATACCAAGATCATGCTGCTCCTTGCAAATTATATGGAAATATTCTAACTACAACATCTTATTCTATTACCCCATTTAGGTTTACGGACAACATGAATTTTTTAATGTGTTCTTCAGCTAATATGCCAGTATCATGACTAAACTTTGGTAACCATTTCTCAGGATGAGCTGGTAATGCACTCAGAGTTGCAAGCATTGTAACAGCTCCTGGATTGGTCCATGGTCTTTGTTGAGGTTGTGCCATTATTATACTAATGGTAGAGGAAGTTGAAGGAACGGTTGAAATTGTTTGAATACGTGTTGTTGAAACAACTGTACCCTTCTAGATTGTGACTTGAAGTTGGGAAGTAGATGGCAATGATATGAAAGATGTAGAAGATACTGATGAAAAAATCTCACTATTTGACTCAGAGGGTGTTTTTATAGCTCTTTTTTGACTTGGCAAAGGAAGTTCAATTGGTAAAATACCAAGCTTTTCACTTTGTAGTCTAGTAAGAGGCTGCGAAGGAACGTATTGTGAAGTCACACTGCCTTGGGATAACTCAAATTATTCTTGCGATAATGAAAACCCTTCAATTTTATGAATTAAAGATTGTACCTCAGGAGATTCAACATATGACTCTTATGATATGTCTATGGTTTTGGCAATGGGTGTAGTAATTTTCTTTTCAACTTCTTCCCTAGAAATTTGAGATGAAGGAGAAGTTGAAGGTGATGAGGGTGAATTTCTCTTGGAATGGCCCGTGGATTTAGATTTACTTGCCATTCACAGCTTAAGGCCCTCCTTCTAGCACCAAAGATGTTGAAGCCGATGAAATCCTAGCTTCAAACATTGGGGAAAACAACCCGGTCTGGACCTTAATACAGCTCCTTTTCCATCTCAATAGAAAATTTTTCAGAGTTGACAATTCCAAATAATATACACATCATAGCCGCAGCATAACAATAGGGAGATGCCAAAGATTCTACGGAGTACATACCCAAAGATTCATGCTTATGTTTCTCAGGAAAATGTCTCCAACCCCTGATAGGATCTGACTCCACTTCGTTTTCCTTGGCGAAGTCTTCCAGAAATGATTTGTTGTAGATTTGTTGCGGGTCTGGTAAGTGGTACATTTTCTTGATGTCTTCCACTTTGAAGGACCCAAACATCCTTCCATCCGACGTAAAGAATGCTCTGTCTGTTATATTGATGTTTTCTATAACCCATCTTACCAAGTCATTATATGGGAGAACATTTGTGCAAGCTGCTATTTTATGAAGATAGGAGCTTGCCAATTCTTTAAGAGTACTCTCAGAATTTTTATCTGAATCTGCTTCCGGCTCTTCTTCTAAAATTATCGTTGGATCTTTTGCTTTCAGTAAATTATAAACTCCTTCCCACGAATTTTTAACAAGACCCAGACAAGTTGTATCAGTCACTAACACCAATTTGGCTGGTTTCTCTTTTGGAACAATAGGGACCTTCGCTCTCTTGGATTTCTTAGACATTTTCATGACTCGTAGGTTTTCCTCAAGTCTACACAATGGAACAGATTAGTAGAATGACGAAAAAATTCTTTTAAGAATGAACGCCAACAGAGAGAATCTAATGGCATTTAATTATAATAAAGATGATGGATTAAAGAAGTATTATTCTATTAAAGTTCAAATATGCAAATGGCTTTAACCATGATTATCTATTAATGACTTCCTTGAATAGTGTGAGATTTTAATGCCATTGCAGGTTGTCACATCGCACATTCATAACGGTCCTTTTAAAGCGTTAATACCATAACCTTTTAGGATTTTTCGAACAACGATAATCATATATTGGAGATCGGAAGTTTTAAATATCAAGTTTAAGTCTCTCCATTTTACATTTGCGATGTGCGATTATTGTTGAGCTGGCGAGGATGGCACGATGTCTTTCAAATCATAAATGGTTTATTTTACCTGTTCATTGAGGAGCGCTTTTATGAAATAATGATATCGCATCGCAAATTTTAAGCGGAGTATTTTGGATATGAGTTATGTGTTTTGGCGATGAGCGATTTGTGATTTTAAATTTTCGCATCAGGAAAAAGAATGGATGTAGATATGATATTACTTTTACCGATTTCGCGATTGCGATTGGAATTATTGCATTGGAGCTTTTCAACAGAACTCGTAATCAAAAATTGACTTTTCTGATTCGCGATTGCGATCAGACTTATCACATCGAAGTTTTTCAAAGTATGTACAAGAATGTGGTATTCCCGATTTGCGATTGCGATGCATCGGAGTTTTTCAAAGTATGTACAAGAATGTGATATTCCCAATTTGCGATTACGATTAGGATTATCGCATCGGAACTTTTCCAAGTGGAAAACTTGAACTTATGTTCGATGCGATATGTGCTTTTTCGATTGTTTAATCGCATCGGGGTTGAATGATAATACATTTGACTCTAAAATTTGAATAATCGAAATGTGATAAGGCCTTTATGTGTTTTCTTTATTTTTTCATTAAATAAATCCTTTTTCATTGGGGTTTGATTTTATTTCATGATAGATCGGATCTCCTCAAAAATTGTATTGACTCTACACTTACCCTAAAAAAAGAAAAGGGGACCCATTTCTTATTTAAAATTAATATATAAAAGTTTGAAATGGGGAGGGTTGTTTGTACAGCACAACAAGTCCCTAGTTTGTCCCACAAGGTCTTCGTCGTAGCTTCCCCAGATACATTCAACAATACTGAATCTGAGACACACAATCGTATTGTGCTCTTTGCCTTCCGATCCAGCTTCTTCCAATCTTTATCTGACATTTTCGTTGGTTTAGTACCTGGATCTACCGTGATCCACTAATATTTATCCACCAGCAGATCCTCCATCTTGAGCTTCCACAACTCAAAACTCTGACCATTAAATTTCTCGATCTCTATCTTCCCGCTGCTCGCCATCTTCTTTCACCGCAAGAATCGATCCCGTAGATCTCCCACTGAACAGGGTCTACCTCAGGCCCGATCAAAAAACCCCTCAGCAGTAAAGGCGTCCCATTGAAGCTGAAACAGTTATGATACCATATGTAGGTTTTAACCCTGTACAGAAATTATCTACAAACGAATCTTAAAAACAGAAAATAAACAATAGCGAGAGCATAAAACATAAAACAAATATACATGGAGATTTTCCCCTAGATCCCAAATCGCGACCAGCTTGATTTTTCATTATATTCCTTTAAGCGCTACAACACATATATATACATGATGAATCATACATAGACCCCAATCCATTAACCCTAGATTAGAACATAACCATAGTTCCCTTGACCGGATCTACAAAATACCAGGGGCCGAAAACCATCATGCCCCAAAACCATGTGCAAACTCATGCACAAAACCATGGGCAGACTGCCCACCAAAAAATAAGGACCAAAAAAAATTTCTCGTGGCACTTCCCCGGGCCCCAAACAGGGGGGGTTGTCGCCCCCATTGTGACTCCCCGACTGCACCTGGCGCAATGTACAACAAAGGTTGTCGCCCCCCCTCCTTTGACCCCCCTCGCGCATGACTAGTCGTGGAAATAATATAACACGTACCCAACACTTTTTTTGGGTTGTAATTCTTCTTCCATGGCCTCCTAGTGAGGATTGCAGGTACATAGTGAAGCCTTCCAAGGCTCTGGAATAAAAAGGAAGTAGTGGAAAAGCTTGTGACAAGAGGAATTTCCCAAAATTAGTGATTTGTATTGTACTAGATGAGATCTGAGATCAAAGGGAGAAATCATATCAGTAAGTTTGAAGTATAGCTTGATTTCATTGAAGAGAATTCAATGGTGACTTCCAAAATAGGTCTACAATATCTAGTGTGTAGCAAATGGTAGCATTGACAAATAAATACAAAGCAAGATTTTAGACTACTAGGTTCTCCTAGAAAGAGGGAGAGGAACATGAAAATACATTCGCTCTAGTTTCCAGGTACAGTTATATGAATTATCATTGCTTTTGATATGGAATTACATCATATGAATTTAGAGGATGTTTTTCTCCACAAATAATTTGAGGAAGAAGTGTACATGGAACCACCTCAAGGATTTGAGGGTCATGAAGAAGTCTCCTCCTTGCAAATATAATATTGCACCTAAAACTTGTATTAATAGATCAAGGTTGATCATATATGATGTGTTTCTGACATAAGCAAAAGGACTAATGTGTCAAAGGAAGTAGCTACGGTGGAAGATTTGATTACAGAGGGAATAATAGGGGAGCCTTGTTTTAGCTTCAGAATGAGTTGACCTCTAAGTTCAAGATAATGGAATATCATTAGGATTACCACATCAGGATTTTTTTTAGAAAGAGCACCCAGTTAGGGTAACAGGAAAGTAGTCAATCAGCGTATGGTTGAGCCAAGGCATGTGACTCAACATGTATTGAAGTGCCAGCATGGTACAGTTGGTTATGGCACAACAAATTATGAGATGATGTCTCAAAAAGTGAATTACAATTGTTGAGATATAAAAATTTATATTGAGCAAAACTTACATAAGACAGAAAGAGTTTATCAAGATATTGCTTCAGTTTGAGCTCCATTATGATTTCTTGGATAAGCAAGAATCATACATCTCCCACACTCAGTACTGAAAACTCACCAAGTATATTGCATCTTGGTTTACAAGTTAAGATGAAATATTCCTTTAGAAATTACTAGCATAATTTTTTGACCAAGTGCAGGTGATGACCATGATGACAATTCAAAGCAGAGTGAGATCTAGTACCAAGATATGATACAGAAGGAAGCAATGTGGCTTCAATATTATTCTAAATCAAGTAGCTTGTTGACAAAGCCTCTCTCCCGAGATGAGGTTTTTATACTTCAAGAACAAGCTTAAACTTGTTAAGAATTCCTTCCTTAATGAGAGGGAGTGATGTGATAACATCAAAGGCAGACACTCTCCCTAGGTCAAATTTAAACAGGTCAAAGTATTGACCAGGGGCCATAAAATGTGGCTAGGGAGAATGGCTTAAAGAGAATAAAGGCCCAGAGTGATCCATATGTGGGTGAGTGAGTGCCTCTAGCATAATACAAGAGAGTTACCATTCAATTAACACGCAGAAATGGTAGTAGCCCTAGGTTTCACCATAGGTCACAGTTGTTGACCAGGTTCCAAGTGACGACTTGTTAAGCATGATGTTGATGCAATATGCTTAGTGGATTGATACATCAACATTGCTAGCTCATTCAAAGATAATCATTCTCTATAAGTCAAGTATGTTGACCAGGATTAGGGAGAATGGTTCGGCAGAGGATATTCATTCTTCCTGTGTCAAGTATGTTGACCAGAATTAGGAAAAATGGTCCTAAAGGCCTTGAATCACAAAATTGAGTGGGTGCCTTTCAGTATCATACTCAGATTATCCTCCAGATAGGTTGACTGAGCTCATTTATCATCATGTCCTAGAGTGAGGCATTTGGGTTTGGTACCATAGTACTCAAATGAATTGAGTGTGTCCCTAGGGTTTCACCATGAGTCACAGAAAATGACCCAGATGATGGTGAATTGATACTATTCAATACACCATGGGTTAGAGGCATTGTCCAGAATCATGGTTACTATTTTATGCTAATGATATACCATGTGTCAGGAATATTGACCAATATTATGGTGATGATGCACCATAAGTCAGAGGTACCGACGAGAATTATGGTATTTAAGTGATGTTTTTTATTACCATGTGTCGAATTTAATGACCAGGATTATGGTAATAGAATGATGTCGATGTTGATGATAAATAATGAACATTTTCTTTGATAAATTTGTTAACAATAAAACATTTGTATAGTCATTATGAATACCTTCCTAGCTAAGAAGGAGTGTTAAATTTTTGTAGCTACGGTCGGTCTTCATAATTAATATTTTAACCCTTCAAATATATGTAATGAAGAATTCGAGACATGTTCTTCATGTCGGATTCAAGAAATAATTTCAATTAGTGAAATTTAATTTTATATCCTCATAATGTCAATTCGGCCTTCATAAAGATAAAATCGACCCAACCTAGGAAATGTGACCTTTGGGGCACTCTTAATTACTATAAATACACTACTCGTCTTCCTCCAAAGTGAAACCAATTCGGATCTTTTGTGTATTAGCGAAGGATCAAAAAGGGAGGTCTAGTTCCTCCAAAAAGAAGAAGTCTCATGCGGTAGATTAAATTATATCTAAATTAAACGATTTATTTGAGGTAGATATATTCTAGGCAGAAATCTAAATTCTGGGAAGGAGGTTGAATTATGGAGTAGACCTATC
This sequence comes from Pinus albicaulis, assembly GCA_034641835.2. Classification (NCBI taxonomy): domain Eukaryota; kingdom Viridiplantae; phylum Streptophyta; class Pinopsida; order Pinales; family Pinaceae; genus Pinus; species Pinus albicaulis. The sequence continues at coordinate 428,433,034 of CM076583.1, read as the reverse complement.
TCTAGAAAAAAATTTGACCAGGTTTGATCCGGGATTTTCTATTGGTCAATTTGACGGTTGACTAAAAGATAAAATTGTATCACTTATTGAATTTCATTGTTTCTCTAAGGAAAAGGTTGTTGGGTTTTTTTTCCCTAGTGGGTTTTCCTATGGTAAAATTATTGTGTTTCTTGTTTGATTAGTTCTTTGTGATTCTACTAGCATTTTGTTTCTACTATTGAGATCTTCTATGTAATTGCTTTATGATGAATGTGAATGCAAGATAAGATCAACTTAATAAATCATAAAAATTAATTATTAGTTAGAAAATCCTATGAAAAATCAACAATCTTTTGAGTCTCTATTTATAACTTTACAAAACAAATCCCCACAAACGAGAGTTGTTGAAACATGGTTAAATGAAGATTTGTGATTAGAAAATAAATGCCATCCTTTCCATTTCTTCTTTTTGAGATATATATAGAAAAATAATAATCTAAAACAAATTGGAAATATCAAGAAACTCATAGCAAATGAAATTCCTCCAAAACTAACTCGGAAAATAACTTTTGGTTGCAAATTTTCATCCTTGAGTTTTTATATATTTTGGTATAGTAAATGGTTATATTTGGTCGAATAACCACAACTATATTCTTCTCCTATGAAATATCTTTCCAACGAGCCCTAATTTGCTTGATTTGGTGCAATATATCTCTAGATATGACCTTCTAAAGTTGAGACACCAAAACGGGCAGTTTATTATTTCTTTTATTTTAATAAATAAAATAATAAAAAAAGTATATACAATTTAAAATTTAAATTTAAAGGGAGGCGGGGGTTGAAATGGTACATATGGGAGGTAACAGTGGATAGTGGAAGGAGGGGAACCTTTTGGGTGGAGAGTGGGGCATCCTCTCGACTCAACCTTTAAACTTAAGCTTGTGCGTCTTCTTTATATTATATGCTACAACGCCCCTTTTATGTTATATGATATCGGATGATGCATGCCTCATATTCCCTGTCAACCTGGAGGAAATACCCCAGGGATTTTGAAAGGATCTCCAGATGAAATCCCCGAGGTATTTCCTTCGGGGTGACGTCATCTTGAACTCGATGGCTTTAAAATATTAGTTTTTTTTATATTCTTATTTTTGTTAATATATTATATTTAATTTTTATTTAAAAAAATTTAATTAATTACTGAATAATAAATTAAATTTGTATTTACAATTAAATTAAATTATTAATTAAATTAATTAACTTCAATCAAAGTAACTTAATTAAGTAAGTAATAATTAGTTTAATTAATAAAAAAGAAATTAGTTTAATTAATAAAAAAACTATTTACATTTTTACATTAGTTTAATTTATACAATTTATAAAATATTATTTAAATTACATATTTACTTGTTTTTATGTCGAGGTGGTGAAAATTTGACCAAAATTTAACCAATTATATATTTTCAACCATGCCACGGAATCAAGCAAAATTTGAATTGTTGGAAAATTGGCAGCAAAATTATAGCAATGGAACCATTAAAACCAAAATCAAAGAAAAGTGAAAATCGCTCAAAATAAAGAAAATTAAGGCATCCTAGAAGTGATATTTGCGAAAATTTACATGGAGGACCTCATAATTTTAAAGAAATTAAGGGGACGTGTTGAGGCCTCAATAATTTGTGACATGCGCAGACGAAGTAGTTATCTTTAGTTTGGATAATAGGGCTAAATTTATCAAAGATCAAAATAAAATCTTCCAAAATATTCTCACATATTACATCATTTCTAAAGGTCCCACATAAAATGAATCAAAGTATCCAAACATAAGGAGTATTTATTATCTTTTATTTTCTCCCTACTACTGATAGAAAATATTGGACCAGAAGGTTTTGAGATTAGCATAAATCTATTGATTGTACATTACTTTTTTTACCTGACATTGTTTCGTTGCTCACCCATAGCCTCAACGAAGATGTCTCGGTACCATACAAGCATGGCCCCGCTGCCAGCAAGCATCCATAGCCCTAACAGGTTTACTTGTACTTCCTACACTTTTTGGTACTTTCAAATCTCTTATGTTCCACCCTTTTGGTTAGCCTATTTGGAGAATTTATTTTAGTAATTGGGTGAACAGAGCAGTGTGGTACAAGAGATTTTATATTTAAATAAATAGATGCATCACTAGTTAAGGTTGACCCCACTAATATTTCCTTCGTCTACCAAAGTAGAGTATTTAATTGTGGAGGGCTATGGAGGGATTCAAAGTAAATAATGAAGACAATTCATTCCTTAATAAAGGTGAACTTATAATATTTTAATCATATATTATTGTTCCCCATAGTTAATGGTTGATATACGAGAAAGTGAAAACTTGGCAAGGATAACCTTGAGATAAATGAAATCCTATTGAAATGATAAAGTAAATATTTCCTTTGTAAACCAAATGGTGTTGCATAGGAAAATATTTTCCCCATATAGTTTTTGGGAATATCACAAAATCCATCCAAATAAAAAATTAAATGAAACCACTTTAAAGAATGCAAATGAAGAAAACTTCACAAATTTGCAAAAAGAAAATCGAAAGCAAAGCACTAATGAAAATGTGAAAACTAAATAAAGAAGGAAATTAAAATCCAAAGAAAAGGTAAAAATAAACCATTAAAACATGAAAATCCAAATAAGACAAAATAAGTTATCTCAACATAAAGAGAAGTTTTAAAGTTAATATTTTTGTTTCATTTATGTTAATATTAAGATTAGTTATGCCTTTGATGGTATGGAATAGATACATATTTTTATTCGAACGGAAATCTAAATTTCGAGAGAAGTTATGAGTAATAGATGAAGTCGCATAAAGACGTCCCTTCCCTTGCAAATATCTTTCTTCGAAGTTAAGCTTTAATGATTATTTGTTGAAGATGAGACTTACAATAAGTTTTGAAAACAAAATAAACAAGATGCTAACTTAAAGGTGTAGAGACTTTCTCATGTAACTTGTCTACCACTTAAGCATCATCATGACTGCTTTTCCTAACTGCTTTTCCTAAGTTGAAAGTATGCAAAATAAGGCAATTAAATTCCAAATCTAAGCTAACAACAAAGTTAAATCTTCAAAGAAACTCCTGAAGACCTACAAAAACAAAGATTGGATTAGAAAATTACTAAAACTAAAATAAGAATGAAAAAACACTAGATAAAAATAAATATATGAAATTTACCTTGAAGAATCTCATTATGGTTTACCTTACAGATCTCGGTTTTCTCCAAATTTAATTTTTTAGAGAAATAACCAGTAAAGAATAAAGTGTATGAATAAGTTTCATTTTTATAAAAGTTCTCATGTGTATGATCATCAAATTTATTGAAACTAGAATAAGGAAAGCATCAAGCTAGAAAAAGTCCTTACTAGAAAAGAATGGTTAAATGTTCAAGATATCGAAAATTAATAAGAATCCTAAGAAATTTCATATTTGTGCTTCAAATAATATGTTAAATGAAAAAAATAAAAATATTCCAGAAAATACTTCGCTTTGTGTTGCGTTGTGGATATCCTCTTTGCAATTTATGATTTGAATCATGGTCTTCATATGTACAGGCTAGATGAGAGCTCTTTCATTATATATGAACACCAAAACTTTCTTTAAATACCAACTTAAACAATGTTGAAGTCTCAACCTATGTAGCGGTTTTTTTAATATATATGAAGTTGACTTGAGCTTTTGTGTGAAGCAACAATAGTGTGGTGGGCCTTTTCGATATTGGAATGGAGCAATATATATAACCAAAACTATTGAAGAAATCCAACTTAGAATAAATTATAATATTACCTTAACACTGGTACTGGTGGAGAGGAAATATAGGCTCACCTCGTGTTTATGTCATCCCGACTATAGAGCTCCTCGGAAAAATTAAGTACTAGCAATTGCAGCGGGGGTGCAAGGGAACGCCGGAAAGAG
>CM076583.1:428139815-428428999 GCA_034641835.2 Pinus albicaulis | reverse complement strand
CCTTTGAAAACCTTTTGGGGTACATTTTCTATGGGATGACATGGAGTGTAAAAGGGCAGTGGTATTTTTGTGACTGAAAGAAGTGACACGTGGAGGGAGTGGACCCACAAGCCCTAGTGGACTGATTATGTCACCCCGACGATAAAATCCCAAGGAAAATGAAACTAGTCATGTTAAGAAACCTTTGAGGTATTAACGTATCAGGACAAAAAAAGCTGATGTGAAAACCCACAACAACTAACATGTAAAAAGTCTATCTTGGCCCAACGTTTTACGAATGAGGAGCTTTAGAATGTGCTTAGGTGACATTATGAGATGGAAATGGAAATGGACAGGGTTAGTCTTCATTAATTGATGGATCTTTGTCACAACTTCGCAACCCCTTCCACTTTTGTAAATCTAATTTTTGCTTGCCCACAAGGACTTTTTCTCAAAGAGACCTTAACAACTTAACAAAACATGTAGTGATCGAGTACTCTATTATGAATCTTCCACCAATGATACTAGAAATTTAGTTCCCTAAAAAAGTTCATAAGCATATTTTATTGGGATGGGTTCGAACCATTCTTCTTGATGAAAAATTGAAGGTTTGCTTCTTGATTATTTCATACCTACATTATTAAAAGAACACAAAAAAGAAAAGAAATTAAACTAAGTTATTCCTACTCATGCTCCTACTTTAATCTGCAGGAAAAAATAGGACCAAGTATAGTCATATTTCCAGTGAAGATAGTCTAACTCTTTTATTCATGCACATATATACACATCAAAAATTAGTAACATAGATAAATGTATTATTAATTATTAAAAGAAAACTTCAACCTATTATGTACATGTATTTGATTTTTTTAAACATTAGTGAGTAGAGATTTTTATTAAATTTGCGCTCGAACATGCAAAATACTTGGGAAATCATTACATTTCAGCGTTTTTAGGGGGTCCTTTAGAGGGAACAGAGAAGCAACACTAAGCAAATATGGACCAAAAGGACAACAATATCCCTGCAACATTATACATTGATTCTGCAGAATTGAGATAACAAAAAAGCAAATTTACAATAAGCTCCCATCAGAGAGGAGAGTGGGGGTCTTCATCTATTGGCTAATTCAAATAAAAATTCTAAGAGTAATGAGATAGACATATAGCTTCATTTGACATATTATCATTGTCTACATTGTTTCCTTTGAGGCAAAGATCTTCAAGATTTTTATGGAGAGCATCAATCTCGTCCTCGTGACGAGAAGAATTGTGCTTTAGGGATTGAATTTAATCTAAAAAAAATATTAGGAAAATGTCTTGTTTAAGGTTTCACCACTTTATATCCATAATTTCCACCTATAGAGGGGATTTTCCAAGGTTTTTGTTGAAGGAGTTGGGGATGTCAATGGATCCTGAGGAATTTTGGCTAGAAGACATGATTATTAGGATTGGGGGGGGAGCTTACAGAAGTGTAGGGGAGAGAAAAGTCAAGGCACTGATAAATGTAAGTGAGGATATGGGGAGCTCAGAGGGTGGCAATGAAAATTCAAGGAACAAGCAGAGCAGAAGAATTTATAGAGTGCCCAAAGAATTTGGATGGGACACATGAATGAGCAGGAAGGGAGAAGCAGTGAGGACAACTAATACAAACCAAAATATAATAGGACCAAAAATATTCATGCAAATATCCTGAGCACAATTCACCACCTTAGAGAACTAGACTAAACAAAAACAACATAGTTACTACCAGAACTGACCTCATACCCAATTTCGGCAAACTATAGAGAGATGAAGATGATTCGTGCTCCAAATGCACTACTAATATTTGCAAAGGGGAATCTTGAGGGAGAAAATCTATTAAATAAATCATTATCACCAATTTGAATCTTTTCCCAACACTAATGGATTACAAATCCCACTCGAGCGAAAGAATTGTGATGGAAAATGAAGGTGGCTTGTGGAATCAGAACAACAAGTCTTGCAGAAGAGTCATATGAGACAAGAGTAAGTTGAAACCATGCTTCTAGAGAAGGGGAAGAGTGCAAGAGATCTAAAGGAGAAATATATGTTTTTTGGATCAAGAGAGACAGATAAATGGGTGGAACCATGCCTTGCCATATATTTATCACTAAGAAGGCATCCTCCCCACGCAAGATAAATCTCATCCCAATTAAACCTCAAGGGAATAATTTGCATCAATGTCATTAATTCTTTGAGTGGAGGATCCATGAATTTTAATTCACAACACTGGAGATGAGGCGATATAATGGCCTCCCATGCATGGGAGCCACGAGCAACAAATGCCACGACATCAATGTTCAGGGCTTTGTAAACTTTGGTTATAGTGGTTCTAATGATTCCAAGGATGTTCTCAATTCGACGGAGTCAAGAGGAATACTTAGGAAAATGGGAGTGCATAAGTAACTGGGGGATGGGGAATATATCCTTGGTGTCATTTATTTCCCTTTGTCTTTCATCTAAAATGCAGGATAATTTTTCTTGATGGTCAGCCTTGGAGTTTTGATTACGAAGGATGTGAAAAAGGGGTTGAGAGAACATTTGATTCTTTTGAGCAAAAGTATAAGGAGATTTTCCAAGGTGTGGGTGTCATTGGTTAAATGTTGAATAGTGAGCATCAAATCTCCCAAGGTGATCAGGTCCAGAATTCCGTAATCACTAGTTATGGTTAGTCCCAAAAGAAGACCATATAGCTCAATTTGATTATTTGTTTTCGTACATAGACCCCATGAATATTTCACTGCCATTTTCCATTGGAATTAGTGAGAATACATCCCCCTCCTACCACCCTTATGTACATATATTTCTAATATTTCAAGAAAATAAATTTATTTACAGGAAACCTCTATTGAAACGAATTCTCCAACCATATTACAATTGGATCATAAAAATTAGGATGGACATCTATTAAAGATTGGAGAAGATTCAAAGGAGAGGATGGTAGGCCAAGTTTGAATGATGTACCTTTAAATGTTCTAGCCTGTAAATAAATGTTATTATTATGTACAAAAATAAAAGCATTATTAGACTTTGAATTTGAACTTTCCAAACAATTTACAAATGGATCATGAAAATGAGAATGGAAATATAATGAATATTTCAAAATATTAACAGATAGATTAGATAGTTGACAAGATGGTAATGCTACACTTTCAAGTGTTGAATCTTGTTGAAGATTTATTTCAAAAGAAATAATAATTTGGTATGTTATGAATATCATTTGAAATTGAAAATCTTGAAATTCTTGATGCTCATAATTTAGGCCTTGAAATTCATTTTCATGTTTCACCGCTAATGCACTTGATGAGTGTTCAATTATTAAGTGCTCAAAATTCCAACATTAACTATCAAAAAGTTGAGATATAAAAAGTAAAATAAAAATCTAAAACAAACCATAATAAAGGAAGAATATAAAATAAAATTACATTGTGATTTACACTACTATTACAAGACAATTTGGTAGGGAAACTCTGGAATCAAGTATTATTTGTGAAGGAATAATTGCCACTAGAAGGGATTTCCAACAAGGTTTTCTCAAAAAAAACTTCCAATTGAATATTAGAATGAGTTTCAATAGAAACTTGAAAATTAATCTCATCGAAATGTTCAAAAACGGGATTGTACTTAGCCAATGGCAATAAATTCAAAGCATGAGAATCTACTACATTGAAATTTTCTTTTGGACATAATTCACTTTGCAATGGATAAGGTTCTATGCCATAAATATCAAAATACTCATCAAATATGAGTTCTCTTTCATGAAAATCACATGGCAGATTTGAATCAACAACATTATTAAAAGGATAAGAAATAGAATCAGAGTTAACATTGATAGGGAAAGGATCTTAGATCTAAAAGAGTCACATTCTCAAACGATTATGAACTAGTTGAAAGAAATTTTTGAACTGAAATATTGGTAGAATCATGATCTGTATCTAGATAAGAAAATAAATCTAGATACAAGGAACAATGATTACCAGAGTACAATAAATTGGATGCTCTTTGATAATAAACTTTTTGTTGAAGAAATGGAAACTAGTATGGAATCTACCTCTGAAAAATAAAGATCAACATGGTCATCATTTAAACCTTGAATTTGATTTATTTCTATTGAACCTTCTTCCTAGTCACTAGCATTAAGAAATGTTTCAGGTGCATTTTCTGGTTTCATATTCATATTTATATAATCAACTTTTGAAATTTGAAAGTGTGTGAAACAAACTCCTAATGTATGTGGTTGTGATACATTTTCAAATTTATTCAAGGGATCAATAAAATTAAATGTGGATTCCATATTAACTAACAAATCTAAATCATTCACATGAATGAGGCCATGCGCTCCAAAGCATATTAGTGGCACCCTTCACTTGGTAGCAACCATCCTCCTCGACTCACATTTGGTTTCAATCAACATTAAATTCCTTAGCTACTAAGGACTATCCTCGCACGCCCATTCCTCTACCCAACTTTCCTCCTCCAACTGTATAATCCTATGCACTATGGGTTTTATGTGCTTCATTCCCCTAGTTGTCTTGCTTAGATCCTGGTCCCTCAATTTTTCCAACTCCCCCTCTGTGAATTCTACTTCCTTTGAGACTCACTCCATATCCACAACCTCCCACGACTTTTTCATGAATAGTTATAGAGGCAGGGGATGTCATGTGAGCAGGGGGAGGGGAAGAGGGCATCCCCCAACCACCTTTGATGAAAACAATGCAGCTTCCTTGTTTGAATATGGAATCTCTCCCCATATCAGACATCAAGTTCTCAATTATGAGGAGGCTGAGACACATCATGGTCGGCCCATGCTCTCAGAACTTTGTAATCCTTTGGCTCGTCATCTCAAGGAACGAGAGAAGGAGAATTCAAGGGCCACTGAATGGATTGTAGAGCTTTCGTCTTATCATAGCCATCCCTCCTCCTTGCTGAAAAGGTTGGCCCGTGACTTGAGTATCGACTTCCCTCCCAATGTGCCATCCCCTTCCTACATGATTGTCCTCCTCTCCAATCATCCTCACCTCTACTCGTTGTCCCTATCCTATATTAAAAGACAATAACCAATCTCTTCCTCCATCCATTGCAAATGTGTTGGTTCCCTCATCCTCCCCTCCTTAACCTAGTCCATATAGCTGCTACATTGTTAGGAGACTCCAAGTGATGTGGGAAATGCTCAGATTCGGTGTGGCTCTAGTGCAGCTCTAGCCTAGATTTTGTAGGATGACTCCTCCATAGGACTGCATTAACTTCTCAGGTTTCATGGCTGATTCCAGGTTGGTTCATCTTGGCCTCTTCGCTCCTCTAGATTTGTTTATTGGCAGATGGCTCAATGCAACTAAGTTTACAGTTTGGATTTTTTTTTTATGACATTTCTCAATTTTGTAACCATGAAAGAAATTTTGGTGACTCCTCCAGTTTCCTCACTCAAAGGCAGAGAATTATAATGGGTAAGAGGCTCAATCCCCCCATTCTCTCGAGACTGGACAATCTGCATTTTTAAATGTTAATATAATGTAAATACGTGTGCTTAAAAAAAAAAAAAAACTGAAACATCTTATTCATCATCATTTGATTTACTATGTTCATATTCAAAAGGAACAAGAGAAGTAAAGCATTCAATAATATCTTTTGTTGAAGGTAAGTTTTTGAGTTGAAATCTAAAGCAAAGTGACATGAATCTAGCATAAAATTCCTTAAGAGATTAATCTACATGCATAAAAATATTTTTAATCTCTAAGCAAATCTTCATAATTGTAGTTTTGATGGGCCAATATAAAAGCATTGATAAAATAGTTGCATGAATGTATAGACTTAGTTGTTAGTGTTTTGAATCCATCCTTGGAATGTGAGAGTAAATAAGAGTAAATAACCTGCAAATTCCATTATCACTAGTAATATCAAAAGATTTAAATTTATACACAAATTGATAAATATGATCTAAAGCATAAATTTTACTCTCGCCCTCAAATTTCAATTTACTCAAGGATTCAAGCTGCCTTTTGGGTATGTTTCTGGTAGGCATGCATGAGCTAAAAGCATGACCCAAAGCAAGAATGTAAATAGGAGCCATGATTAGTTAAAAAACTTTTAAAACAAGACTCTACATAGATTTTCTATCTATGGCCCTCCTTCTAGTGCCAAAAATGTTGATAGCCAAAATTGACTATAATCAACATTGGGAGATCACCCAGTCAGGGCTCTAATTAGGCCCTTATTTGTTTTGGATCACCGAGTTAAGGCACCAATTACGCCTTTATCTATTTTGGATCACCCGTTCAGGCCCCAGTTAGACCCTTATCTGTTTGGGATGGTAATTCCAAATAATTGAATGGGTTCCAATTACCTTCACTCTCCTTGATGACTTGTGATATTTCTAATGATTATCAATAAGAAGAGGCATCAAGGTTACCCTATTACAGTGTGCTTGCAAGAAAGAAGTCCTTAATTTGGAATAAGGGCTCAACCAAGCCGCCAATGGGATTGCTCCTACGAAAGAAGACTTCTACAAATGTTTCCTAGATGCAAATGTCAATGAAATATATTCTAAGATGTAAATAACAAAAGTAAATATAAATCTATCTCAATAATGGGAATATATAAATCTCCTCCCACTTAAGAGCAGGATACTAAAATCTGTACCAGCTTGAATTTAGAATAAAATGGAGTTAATAGATCATAGAAATAGTTCTAGTATATGTTACTTGTTCAAACGAATATGCACAAACAATTGTCTGATAAATAGTTATCAGACCTTTGTTATACATAAATCTAAATTCAAATGGAAATGCATTCAAGCCAACAGATCATGTCAAAATATAGGAATAATCGAATTAGAATGAAAATAATAACACAAAGCTAACTGGAACTAATTTGATAGATAGCTAGCATCTTAATGCATAAAATTTTGCTCAAATGCAACAATCAGTCGTAAATTCATCTATGCCCAACCCTCCAAGATAGCTTGACAATGATTTGAAATAAGCATGATTTATTTTGATCAGACAATAGTGTTGGAAAAGGAAATCATACCTATAAAAACATAAAATGAACAAGAATTGAATAATATCTTTATTATGTCTCAAAAAATGTAGTGCTTCAAATGGTTACAAGAATAAAAAGTTTTATATTTGCTGGCCCAAAAATTAGCCAATCTTCTACAAAATTACTCTTCTATAGTAGTGCAAAAAGCCTCTTTTGCAAAAAATTGGAACCCCTGGCTCATCTCCTGAGTCTCTATTTATAATTTACAAATCAAACCCCTCAAAAGAGAATTGTTTAAATATGGTTAAATGAAGATTTGAGATATTTACAAATAAAACCCCCTCAAAAGAGAGTTGTTTAAAGATGGTGAAATGAAGATTTGAGACCAGATTTCTTTAGCTAGAAAATTCATTTTTTTTGCTTTTATTACTCCATTCACATTCCTCAAAGTCTCTTGGGCTCCCTTAACAAACTCTGCAAAAATGAACATAAAAAATATAATTAAAACATATGAAATTTGACACAAAACTCAAATTTAATATATGTCAAAAATAAGTTAATGAAATAAAATTTCATTTAATAAATTAATGAAAATAAATCCATTCTTTCCATTACTTCTTGTTGAGATCTCTCTGGAAAATGAATAATCTAAAACGAATTGTCAATAACAAGAAACTCTTAGCAAATGAAATTCCTCCAAAACAAACTAAAAAATCTCTTTTGGTTGCAAATTCACAGTCTTGATTTCTTCTAAATTTTTGAGGTAGTAAATGGCTAGATTTGGTCAAATAACCACTGCTGGATTGTTTTCCTCTTAAATATATTTCTAGTGAGCCCTCGTTTTCTTGGTTTGGTGTAATAGATCTCTAGATATGGCCTTATAGCATTATGGAAAATGAATAATATAAAATGAATTGACAACAACAAGAAACTCCTAGCAAATGAAATTCATTCAAAACAAACTAAAAAAATCTCTTTTGGTTGCAAATTCACAGTCTTGATTTCTGCTAAATTTTTGAGGTAGTAAATGGCTAGATTTGGTCAAATGACCACGGCAGAATTATTTTCCTCTGAAATAGATTTCTAGCAAGCCCTCATTTTATTGGTTTAGTGTAATAGATCTCTAGATATGGCCCTCATTTTCTTGGTTTAGTGTAATAGATCTCTAGATGTGGCCCTCATTTTCTTGGTTTGGTGTAATAGATCTCTAGATATGCCAAAAACAAGTTAATGAATTAAAATTTCATTTAATAAATTAATAAAAATAAATCCATGATTTCCATTACTTCTTGTTGAGATCTCTCTGGAAAATGAATAATCTAAAATGAAATGGCAACAACAAAAAACTCTTAGTAAATGAAATTCTCCAAAAAAAAAAAAAAAAATTAAAAAAATTTTCTTTTGGTTACAAATTCACAGTCTTGATTTCTGCTAAATTTTTGAGGTAGTAAATAGCTAGATTTGGCTAAATAACCACTACGAGATTCTTTTCCTCTAAAATATATTTCCAGCGAACCCTCGTTTTCTTGGTTTGGTGTAATAAATCTCTAGATATGGCCTTCTAAAATTGAGTCACCAAAACTAATTAAACACGGGCAGTTTATTAATTTTTGTTTAAAAAAAAAAAAATTAATAATAATAACAATAACAAAAAATATCAAATAAAAATTTAAAAGTGGGGAAGGGGGTTTAAATTATTCGTATGGTTTAAATGTTACGTATAGGAGGGTGGATGGTGGAAGGAGGGGGACCTTGTGGGTGGAGAACTCAACCTTCGAATTTAAGCTTGTGTGCATCATTTATATTATATGTTCCAATGCCCCTCTTATGTTATATGATGTCGTAAAATGAATGCCTCATAGACCACGTCACCCCGGAGGAAATACTCGAAGGATTTTGAAAGGAGCGCCAAATTAAACCCTGAGGTATTTACTCCGGGTGGCATCATCTTGAACTCAATGGTTTTAAAATATTTGTTTTCTTTATTTTTTATTATTTATAATATATTCTATTTAATTGTAACTTAATAAATAAAATTATTTATTTATTAAATAAAAACAAAAATTATATTTACAAATAAATTAAATTAAAAATTAACTTAATTAACTAAAAATAAATTAACATAATTAATAAAAATTGTATTTACATTAATTTAAGTATACAATTTATAAAACATTATTTAAAATACATATTTACATGTTTTTATGTCCAAAAGGTGAAAAGTGACCAAACTTTGACCAATCATATATTTTCAATCATGCAATAGAATCAAGTGAAATTTGAACCATTGGAAAGCTAGCAACAAAATGAAAGCAAAGGAGCCATCAAAATAACAATCAAAGTGAAGCGAAAATCACTCCAAATAAAGAAAATTAAAGCATGTTGGAAGGATATTAGCAAAATTTACATAGAGAACCCCATAATTTTGAAGAAATTAAGGGGAGGTGTTGAGACCTCAACACTACCTCCAAGAAGACATTAGAACAACAGCTCAATTTGAAGCATGGTTTTTCTTTCAACTAAAGCATGTATTTAGCATACTCATAATGCATAGTACTCGACCTCTAGAAAAGCCAATTTATAAAGAAATATCGCAATTGTATGGATCAATATGTAATCTTGTATACGAGAGAGTATCGAGTATGTATGGATCACCTTTCTTTAAACGGTATAATATCATGCTACCTCATATATAAGCTCATTTTTCACTGAACCCGCAACATTCGTACTACTCAAATGACAGTGATAATTATGGATACCCAAGCGACTAAGAATCTTTGTAAGGAAGCACGATGGGTTGAATATCATGTCTAATAAATTAACAATGAGTGTGACTCGTATCATGGGATTTTGATAATATCTCCATTGTGTAAATCTTAAGATAGTTTTAACATGTTCTAAAATGACTAAGTGGAGGGATTTATGATCTAAAATGATCTAGGGGTTCAAAATACGCTCAAAAATAAAAGTTCTTAGAATCACTCAAAACTAGTTCCAAATCATAGATATCATCGTTTTGATTCCAACGACACTTGAATCGCTTGAATTAGACATGTTTGTGAAAGTTATCACGTTCTGAAGTTTTTGGAAAACGGCTAAAAAAAAATTCAACTTGTTGCATTGACTGGGATTTTGACTAGGCAGGTCATATAGTTGACGTCATACTAACATCAACATGTTGACTAGGACATACGACGGACAAATGGCCCAATCCATGCTCGACAAGTGGCAGCATTGTACGTGGTTAGGTGTCGAGATTTCATTGGTTTTGGGGTGTTTGAAGTGGCCCAATGATGAGGCGCCATGTGGCCCTCTGTTATTGGCCAAAATTTTATAATGGGTTGACCGACCTCAACAGGGTTCGACCCCTTGACCTCCCACACAACAATTCATCGCTCTACTGCCACACCACTCCATTAGACCTTGGTATATACATGTTTCCAATTCATTTTAATTTATGTTGTCAATGGATTGGGGGGAGGGGTCGGGTGGTTATCCCAAGCCCCAAGTTATATATAACCATGGAAGCTACAGTAAAGGTTTGGCAGAGGGGGCGGGCGGATAAGCCCGGCCCTCAGTCCTATTGATAACCATACGACCACACCCCATGGGTCTTACAAATGGCGTGGGATTTGTTAGGGTCGGCCCTGATCACATGGCGTCCACTAGAGGGGCGGGTGCGTGGCCCAACCCCGGGCCACATGACCATCATGCAACAAATATGGGAGTTGAAAAATAGACACTTAAGGGTTATTAGCGCATTTAAAATAGGCGAAAAATTGCACCGTTTATGGTAGAATCAGCGTCGGTCTCAGGCGAAATTGTCACTCGATGGTCTCAGAAAAGGAATTATTCGTTGCTCAATTAGCCAGTTGGATCATTTTGTAGGACCGATAGTAGAGAAATGTTCCAAGAGGCCTAACTTGGTCATTTTTCAGTCTTTTTAAGCCCAAGAAGAGCCTACACAGGATTTTTTGGGTGTTATGAACTCAATGGTAGTTTTATTTTTGTGAACTAAGCATTTTATATTAGAATTTTCACAGAGCCAAGTCCCTTTGTGTTGCATGCAAATATTTTGTTTTCCTTTTCGAGGCCACATGGAGACCCTTTTAGTATGGAAATAGCCTAGAGAATGGTTTTACAACTTTTCAGGCACATCTACAGCAATTGTTTCTTCATTAGAGCATCCATTTTTAGTCTATTCTCAGTTTGTCTGTGAAAAATACAATTTCAACACTTCATGATGAAGTAGTTGGTTTTATGAATTTTATCTCTGAATGAGTACAAGTTCCTATTATGATCTGAATGAAGTATGTTAGTGTTGTTATGCTAATTCCTCTTTCAGATTTTGTAAACAGTGTCTTATATGTTCTTAAGGGTTCAAGTTCTCTTGCAATTTATTGAGTCTCATGAGTGTTTTTCATGTTAATTTTAGGAACAATTTAACATAAAAGAAACATTGAACAACAACAAATAAAAATACAGTACATCACTATACAACACATCAACATAGGAATTTGATAAAGGATTTCACCCCTCCTGGGCTACATCTCCTTGGTCTAACTTCCATGGCTTAGGCCTCTACATTATGCTCAAATTTTCAAAATGATGTGTTTACAATGCTTTTCTACTCCTGCAACCTACACCAATGAGTCCATAATGCCCAAAAATGGTCATCTATCCTCTTTCTGCTCCTAATTTGGTCGAAGACTCCAAAAGTTATGACCATCTCTAGTTTTTCCACAATTTATGGCCTAAATTTAGCTAACTAGAGCTAAATCCAGTTAGTTGGTGCTAAAACTGGCAGTTTAGCCGGATTTGGCAAACCGCCAAACTAATCTAGATTAATATAATTAAATTTGGTTAACAATAATTAAGCGTAGTTTAATGCTTAATCCCGTGCTTATTGTTAAATCTAGTTTAACATTAATAAATAAAGATTAATGTTAATAAATACCGCTTAACCGTTTTAATCTCTGAGCTTAGGAGTTAGTACCCTCCCGCTCTGCCGTGGTCACAGGCCTCGGTTCTATGTGTTGGGGGCTGGCCCCATGGTCCTGGCCCCCTCTCCCCTCATCGAAAAACCTTTCAAACGTTAGATATATGCAGCAAAGTAATATGGTTAAGACCTTTGGTGTGGTGTAGTGGTGGCGTGTGGCACTGGCAAGGTGAAGGTCCCGTGTTTGACCCCCACTGGCCCTTTCGATCTCAAACAATAATTTTATACCACCATGGGGGAGCACGTGGCGGCCCCAGGATCCACCACGTGTCCTCTCCCCATTAGTCTAAATTTCAACCATTCAAAACTTGCAAAATCACCCACAATTTCAACCAATCAGTTGGTTCCACTTGGCAGTCCCACACTAGCTGAAGGAAAATGACCAATTTCGACCCAGCCTAATCAGCATGCCACATCATCTTTGCAAATTGTTGAATGGGCTACCTATCTGCCTTTTTTTTTCCAAATTTTATGTGTTTACCAAAGTGAATAAAACTCATTTCTGGGAGCATACGGAGTGTATTTCGCACGAAACGAAGTGTGCCGGATTCAGAATGACGAACACTACGCGGTCATTCAGGTTTTGAGCCATTCCGAGAACTTTTATTTTTTAGCATAAAACTGAGCAGTTGATCATTCCTCCCCACTAGAAGCCTTTTGGACCCCAAAATAGCATATTTAGTTACTGAACAGGTGAGGTTACAATTCCCTCACCTTTCCAATTTCAATCCATTTATATTTTTAAGGATTTGTTCCTTTAAGCCCCACTCGAAGATAGTCGACACTTCCTCTTGTCGATTTCCTTATCCTTCTGTTAAGTATGGTGTCTTTTTGAAGCTCAACAAATAAATCTGGAGAAAATTCTTCAATAGATGGCCACTGGACATTCTCTCATTGATCTTCAATCAAAGGAGGCTCATACAATCTCAAATTTTCAACTTTAACAACTGAGTAAATTTGCATGTATGAAGGCAAATCAAGCTTGAAGGCATTGTTACCAATATTTTCCAAAATTTTGAAAGGACCATAGTGGATTGGTTTTAGTTTTTTACCTTCTACTTAAAGCCTTTCCTTACTTATTTGAATCCAAACTTCGTCACAAACTTGAAACTTATGATCCACATTATGTTTGTCGTGCCTCACTTTGTACTTGCCTTGACTTTTTTCTAGTTGATCTTGCACTATTTGATTGATCAACTGAATTTGATATATAAATTTCTTTGGCTTATCTATGTTGTTATGCCTATCGCTAGCTACATCTTTCCCAATAATGAAATCCAATGGCGATTTTTTCAAGTATCCAATAAATGCCTCAAACGACGATGTTTGAGTAGAGGAGTGTTTTGCACTGTTGTAAGCATGTTGAATGTAATGCAACTCTTCATCCCACAACTTAGGATATTTGATGAAATATTCTCGAAGAAGATGAATGATTGTTTTGTTGACCACCTCAGTTTGACCATATATTTTTGGATGAAAGGTTATACTATTGTTCAACTTAGTGTCCATCAAGTCCCACAAGCTTGACCAAAAATTCCCAACAAATCGAGAATCTCGATCACTTACAATAGATGTAGGCAACCCAAAATGAAACCAAATATTTTGAAAGAAAATATGAGTTGTTTGTTCAGCTGTAATTTTCTTTTTACATGGCATCAATATACACATTTTTTTGAACCTATCCACAACTACATGCAAATAATCATAACCTCTTTTTAACAAAGGATCAAGACCTCCTACAAAATCCATAGAAATACTCTCCCGTGGACGTGAAGGAACCGGAAGTGGTGTGTAGAATCCTAACTTCCTATTACTAGGCTTACTTCCTGTACATAATGAACAACCTTTAATAAAATGTGACACACTTTCAAACATATGAGGCCAATAACAATACCTCTGAATATTTTCCATTGTTTTGCTTACACCAAAATGTCCAGCAATAAGAGAAGTGTGTGCTTCCCTTATGACATTCACTCTCTCCCCCTGTGGAATAAAAAGCTTGCCCAAATGATACAACAAGTTATTATGTACATGGTAATCAAATTCCTCAACTTGGCGACCTTGACTCAAGTCTGAATAAACATCTTGAAAGTCATTATCAAATGCATATTGTTCAATCTAACTTTCATGTAAACAGAAGTATTCTTGATTAAAGTATATGCACTAATAATAGACCTAGAAATCATATCAGCAAGCTTGTTGTATATACCTTTCTTATACCTAATGACGAAGTGGAATTGATGCAATAAACCCATCCATCGAAAGTTCCTTGACTGTTGCAATTTAGTTTGTGATTTCAAGTATTGCAATGGTTGGTGATCGGTGTGAATGATGGTTTCCTTTCCCATCAAATAGTGTTTCCACTTCTTCACATTTTGAACCAACGCATATAGCTCCTTGTCATATGTAGGATAATTTATCACTGCAACATTGAACATTTCTGAATGGAATGAAATTGGATTACCATGTTGTAAGAGGACTGTGCCCATGGCATAGTCACTTGCATCGGTTTGAATCTCAAAGGGTTGTCTCGAGTCCAGTAGTGCTAGTATTGGTGCTGAATTGATCTTCTCTTTCAAAGCATCAAATTCTTTTTTCTGATTGCCTCCCCACTGGAAGACCTTCTTAACACTAGTCAATGCATGTAACAACGCTGCAATAGAACAAAAATTAGCAATGAACTTCCTCCAATATTGTGATGCTCCTAGAAAACTTCTTACCTCAGTGATTGTCTTGGGTGTAGACCAATTCACAATGACCTCAACCTTAGAGGGGTCTATATTCATCACCTTCTCCAACAATATTTCCCAAATACACTAAATAATTTTTACCAAATTCACATTTTGACATCTTTAAAAACAATTGTTCTTTTCTCAAGACGTCAAGCACCTTTCTTACATGCATGTCATGTACATCTCGTGATTTGTTGAATATCAAAATATCTTCTAAGTATATGATAACAAACTCATCAATAAATGGTCTCAATACATCATTCATAACTCTCATGAAAGTAGTCAGAGTGTTGCAAAGGCCAAAAGGCATAACAAGTCACTCAAACAATCCTTGTTTAGTTTTAAATGCGGTCTTCCATATGTCCTCTTCAACTATTCTAACTTGATGATAACCACTTCCTAAGTCTAAATTAGTGAAATAATTTGCATACCTCAATCGATCAAGCAAATCATCAATTATTGGGAGTGGATAATGATTCTTTATTGTGATTTTGTTGAGTGCAAGGAAATCCACACACATGCACCATGTTCCATCCTTCTTAGGCACCAACACAATTGGTGAACCACATGGCGAGGTAGATGGGTGAATGATACCTTTATTCAACAATTCTTGGATTTGCTTCATGATTTCTACACTTTCCATTATCGACATGTGATACATGCCAATGTTAGGAAGTGGAACATCCTGCTACAGCTGTACCTCATGTTGGATTCCCCTCTTGGGAGGTAACCCCTTTGGTTCCTGAAACATCTCACCATGTTGATTTACCACATCAAACAAATCAGATTTTAATTTATCATCACAACCTTCAAAATATTCATAATCCTTATCATTCTTTTGTTTGATCATAATAAGCACAAAGTTTTTTCTTGAATTTACTAGTCTCTTCATTTGTCGAACATTAACTAAAGAGAGGTTTATCATTTTGCGATGAGCTCACACAATATATTCCACTCCATATTTGAACAAGTGGTACTTGTTCTCATGGCGATAGAATATTGATTTCCTTTCATAGAGATAGGGACTACCCAAAATAATTCCTGATATTTCAAGCGGTACAACATCTAACTTAACTTCGTCAATAAATTTTGTGGTAATTGCAAACCGGAAAATAAATTTTCTTGTAACCTGTAAATTTGTATCCTTTGTTATCCAACCCAAAGGGTATGGCTTGTGATGAGGTAAGGCTTCAATATTAAGCTTCTTGACTAAGTATTCATTTATTAAGTTCCCTTGAGACCCACTATCAAACAGTGTGTATATTCTTGTTTCTTCACTTCAAGTGTTACTGTGAAAATTTGATGAACTGGTACTTGTTATGGCTTCTTTTCCCTTTGTGACCATGGCTGCAATTTTAGTCTCATCTCCTGATTCGGATCCAATATCTTGTTGTGTGGTAGCAGTTATCTTTTGTTTCCCTTGTTGTTGAATTTCTTAGGCCTCAATTCTGGACGAAGCCTCCAACAGTGGGATTCATCATGACCCTTTTTGGAACAGTGATTACATGTGGTTTTCTCCCCTTATTTTTTAATGGATGCATTTTTATTTTGTTTTCCCTTGAAACCCTTTCCTTTTTCACCACCCTTAAATGGTTTCTTTTTACCCTTTTCTTGTACATTTTTCCCTCTTGCCTCAAGGTGTGTAGCTTGCACATAGACCTCATCTAGACTAGTGGGATTTAACAAGAGGATGGTATGTTTTAGGTAACTATGAAAACCCCCTATGTACTTCAGAAAAGTTTCTTGAGAATGCAAATAAACACCTAACATAATAGCTCTTCTCCTAAATTCATGAGTGTAATCTTGCACACTTTGACCTTTCAATTGTCTAAAGTTTTGTCAGCTCAAAATATCTTTTTGCATGTAAGCTAGAAGATATAATTCATTTTTAATGACAGAAATAAAATTTGACCAAGACATTGAGATCTTACCGTGTTTCTTAATCTCATCTTGTCTATTTTCTTCCCACCATACAAGTGATGCACTCTCCATTCTCAAGGAAGACAATTGAATCTTTATGTCATCCTCTTGAAGGTTCTAAATTCTGCAATAAACCTCCAATTTACAAATCCAATTATCTAGCTTCTCTGCATTCGCTTCGCCATTATACAATGGAAGCTCAAATTTAACATCAAGTTTAAGTAAAGGTGATTTACTGGCTCCTTTTGACATATGTGTATGAACAGATGGAAGGGTTGTGGTAGTGGAATATGATGAAGAGGAAGGTGAAGATGGTGGTGAGGATGATGGTGGAGTGGATGGTGGTTTCTTACCATCTCCATGGCCTCCTCCTCATAGATAATCCTCTCCTCTAGGAGGCCTAGAACTTTCTCCTTGCATCCTTAAATTCCTCTCCTCATAGAGGACCTTAACAATCTCATTCATATCAAAGAATGTCTTCCTGAATCCTCATGATAGGTTATCCTTCATGACACATGCTCACTGAACACTCAACTTCAACTTGAGGATGTGTTGGTGTTGAAGACTTTGGAAACCTTGCCCTTCTTCCTCTTGACCCAACTGCAGAGCTTTCAACCAGCTTCCCTTCTCCTCTTTTGATTTTTAACCTTGTAAGCATGACACAAACTTGCAAACAATTAGATCCCTTTGTGAAAAACAAAACCTAAAGTGTTGATACCAAAAATGATCTAAATGAAGTATGTTAGTGTTGTTGTGCTAATTCCTCTTTCAGATTATGTAAACAATGTCTTATATGTGCTTAAGGGTTCAAGTTCTCTTGCAATTTATTGAGTCTCATGAGTTTTTTTCATGTTAATTTTATGAACAATTTAACATAAAATAAAGTTTGAACAACAGCAAATAAAATTATAGTACATCACCATACAACACATCAACACAGGAATTTGATGAAGGAGTTCACCCCTCCTGGGATACATCTCCTTGGTCTAGCTTCCATGGATTTGGCCTTTATATTATGCTCAAATTTGAAAATTTATGTATTTACAATGCTTTTATGCTCTTTCAATCTGCATCAATGGGTCCATAATGCCCAAAAATGGTCATCTAGCTTCTTTATGCTCCTGATTTGGTCAAAAACTCCAAAAGTTATGACCATCTCCATTTTTTCCACAATTTCTGGCTTAAATTTAGCTAACTGGAGCTAAATCCGGTTACTTCGCGCTAAAACTGGCAGTTCTGCCGGATTTGACGGACCACCAAACTAATCTGGATTAATATAATTAAATGTGGTTAACAATAATTAAGTGTATTTTAATGCTTAATCTTGTGCTTATTGTTAAATTTGGTTTAACATTAATAAATAAAGATTAGTGTTGATAAATGGCACTTAACCATTTTAATCTCCACACTTAGGAGTTAGCACCTTCTAGCTTCGTTGTGGTCATAGGCCTCGGTTCTATGTGCTAGGGGCTTGCCCCCTCTCCCATCATCGACAAACCCTTCAAACATTGAATATATATGGAAAAGTAATATGGTTAAGACCTTTAGTGTGGTGTAGCGGTGGCGTGTGGCGCTGGCACCACAGAGGTACCTTGTTTGACCCCCATCGGCCCTTCCGATCTCAAACAATAATTGTATACCACCATTGGGGGGGGGCACGTGGAAAACCTAGGTTGCACCATGTGTCCTCTCCCCATTAGTCTGAATTTCAACCATTCAAAACTTGCAAAATCACCTACAATTTCAACCAATCAGATGTTGCCACTTTGCAGCCCCACACTAGCCAAAGGAAAATGACCAATTTCAACCTATCTTGGTCAGCATGCCACGTTAGAAGTACAGACTATTGACTGGGCTACCTGTTTGCCTTTTTTTTCCAAATTTTTCCTATTTAGCAAAGCGAATAGAACTCATTTATGGGAGCATACAAAGTCCATTTCGCGCGAAACGAAGTACGCCAGATTCAGAACGACGAGCACTATGTGGTCGTTCAGGTTTCAAACCATTATGAGAAAGAAAAAAATTGAGCATAAAACTGAGCACTTGATCATAGTGTGAGAGAGTCATTTTTCTTTTGACACCATCATTGTTTGTTGAAGGGATTCAACCTATGAGTGAGAGTTCTTTGAAAAAGGACGTTTCTTTATAGGAGAAAGAAGTACCACTCTAGAAGGAGGTTTACTCTATGAGTCAAAGATTTATAATGTACTCTTTTTGTTGTTGAGATCAATAAAGAGGCATATCCATTAGAGTGGGGCCAGAAATGTAGCCCAGGAGGGGTGAACTCCATTATCACATGGGTGTTCATTTTTATCATGTGTTGTTTCACAAGATTTTGTTTAATCTTTAAGTTCAATGAAAGCTTAACTATTCACAATTGGAAAAGTTGAAAACTAAGTTAGATTTTGAAGACCCAAATTTAACTTACAAAGTGTCAGAGGACGATCAATTTTCGTTTTCAAATCACGTGGTATCAAAGCAAGTTATGACTAGATTGAAAGCATGGGTGAAATTTTGCAGCGAGCACGGCTCCTAGAACTAGAGGAGATGAATTCTTCTCTCCAAGTGGAGAACATGGAACTAAGAAGATTGCTCGAAGCAACAAAGGATGAAAAGAAGAAGTTGTGCCTGATGTTGCAGAATTTTATTGAAGAGAAAGTTGGGAAATGTTCATCTACCAAAGCCTCCCCCAAGACTCAACAAGTTTGTGGTCATGGAATGGCCGATGTTTGTACCCTCTTTCAAATGAAGAACACTACTAATATGTTAAATCACAAGAGTGGTTTTCTTGACTCATCATCTACCAATCCATCTATAAAAGAGAAGAAGGAGGATATGGCTAAGCTTCAAGAAGAGGACCAATAGTGTCAAGCACAAAAGGAGGTAAAAGATACTTCTTATTCAATCCATTCTCTTAACAATGATAATGCTTCATTTTCATCATTTGAGAAACATACCAAGGGTATCAGTATGAAATTGTTGACCAAAATGGGGTAAAATGGTAAGGTTATTGGAATCCATAGTCATGGAATTATTAATCATATTAAGGTCATATCACAACCTTGACATGAAGGATTAGGATATGTCCAAGAATAAGTTGGGGAATGCTCCAAAACTGCAAAGACAAAAAATTCTTCAAGTGTGAAACTCGTGAATAAAGAGCTCTTTCAAGTTGAAGGAGAATAATGTCATGATGATGAAGTTGATGGAAAAACATCTCCAAAGAAAGATCAGCACTCCAGAGGAAGAAAAAATTAAACGTATCCTCATAAGGCTCATAATCAAAAGGACCATCATAAGTGGAACTAATGGTTAAGAGAATGTGTTTCCTCCTGATATTTCACAAGTTAAATACCAGAGGGGGGTAGAGTATGTATGCCTTCGTAGACTTAGCAGTCAAATCGTTGCGCGGAGGTGGGTCCCTTTTCCCACAAACAAGGGGGTCTCATGCACCAATTTGGTGTCTAGCTTGGCCGTGACCTTAAAGATCGATAATAACAATAATAATAAAAGGTATAAATGTATTGATTTTTCAAAGGCTTTTTATGACTATGAACAACATGATGATTTGAATAGAATATTGTGGAATGTGTTTCCTTGCACTTTTTTTCATGCACCTAACCTTTATGTATCCAAAAGCCGAAAAATGAAAACATTAGTCAAGAAAATGAATATTTCAATTGGAAGTGAGACCAAGAAGGAAAATCATGTTCCAAGTTCAAAGACATTTTTGAAAAGAAAAGCTCAGAAAAACTTTTGCACTCATTGCAAAATAAGTGGATATTGGATTGAGAAATGTTGGAATTTGAATCCACATCTTCATCCAAAGAAGGAAAAACGAGTCATGAAATCACCTTAGAAAGGAAAGGAAGAACAACTTGCAAAGCACACAATACCCATTCCTGAAGTAGCTCTAGAAGAAAGTGAAATGTAGAAATAAAACTCCCTATCCTGGTTGGGTAAGAATTGGTTGGAATTTTTGTCTAGTTAAATATTGCATTTCTTTTGTGTTTCACATGTTGCATATCCTTATATCTGGGTATTTTGTAAAAGTGATGTTGTGAATAAATCACTTATATGCAACAATGTTTTCTTTGGCATTAGATGTTATTTTGGCTTGTTGTTAAGTCAATTTGTATGGGAATTTGAGAATCAAATTCATGACATGTTGTAAAAGGATGCATCTCAGTCGTGTATATTGTGGTAAGAATCCTAAAAATCTTGGATGATAATTTTCGTTATATTCAGCATCTTAAAATCATGTCAAGTACTCATCTACACAAGTTTTTCCATTTGAAGCTTTTTTGGGTTATTTTTCCAAAGTCTCTTTTGAATTTTATATTTGATAAAGATTTTGCAGTGGATGGACATAATGATGTGGAAAAATCCAAGCATATCATTTAAAAAAGGTAGCCAATGCATCAAGGAGTACAAGAGAAGCTTGAGGAAAGAAAATCCAAGTACAAAGTGAGTCATGAAAAGCATCGAGTTGATCATGATTTCCATGTGGAAGATCAAGTTTGGTTGTATATTAGCAAGGAAAGACTTCAAGATGAAGATAGTATGAGCCACCAATGAAAGATGGTCATGGAGAGAATGTTCATATTCCATTTATTGAATATTTTTCTCCTGAATATTTAGAAGAGTTGCAGGAAGACTCAATTCTTGATAACAGAATCAGGACTTCACGCAGAGGCAATTTGGAGTATTTTCGAGTGGGGCTCAAAGGCACCAATTCAAGTAACTAAATATGGATTGATATAGGGAAAGTGAAGGAGTATGGTATCCCCACTTAATTTTTGAGTAAAAATGGGATTTTGGTGGTCCAAAAGCTTTCCATTGGAGAGGAATGATCCAAAATGATCTAGGGGGTCAAAAGAAGCTCAAAAATCAAATTGCTCGGAATCACTCGAAACTAGTGCCAAATCATAGATCTCGTCGTTCTAATTCCAATTGAACAAGTATCTAATTAGATTCAATTGATCTTGTAATATGCTAAAACAAAATACTAAATCAAATCTATAAATTTGTGGAAACCAATTAAGATCGCACAATCACATGAACTAGAAAGAGAAAGAATTTAAATCGCACAACACGAAGATGTATCTACAAAAAGCCTCGGCTCAAAACCCTGTTATTTATATATTGCATTAAGTCAAGAATATGAAACAATACAATGATATTTCTCTTCCTGAGAAAACTTTGCTCTATATCTGATTGTTTCACACTAACATGTGCACAAGCTTCTCTTGGCACACCTTTCTCTCACAAGCTCCACACACAAACTTGTGTTTCCTGTTGCTTGGTCTCACCAACTCATGCTCACCAAAACAATGATTAAACTTGTGCCTTCATTCCTACTTTTAAAGGCAATTTTATCTAATTAAGGAATGATTTATTTTATACCTTCTTATGACTGCATGCACCACCTGCACAATTTGGATAAGTATACAATTGATAGTACACTTCCCTTTAACTCTAATCTCAACTGGTTACCTCATAGAACTGACATGCAACAACTATTTATAGTGAATTATCAGTTAACTAATTGATCACTACATGTGAATTAAATCATATTTAATTCACTATACCTATCACTAGCTCATCTCTGATCCAGGTGGATATTGGTGGCCACCCACCTATTCCATTTGGGGCCCCACCATTGTCTCTTTCAGTTTTTCAGTTTCGGCACAACTTACTATTTTTAGCAGTTTTTTGGGTCCTAAACTTCCAAAGCTATTTTGAGGCCCTAAACGATGTTTTTTGCGCATTGCTCCGCTAGCAGATATGATTTTCTTCCAAAAATGCATTCGTGATCAACAGTTGTAATCCTCGAACAGATATTTCTAACTTCTAACAATGTATCATGTGCATCAAACGGAGATAGTATGCCAAATTTATGACCCCGGGAAATTGATGTACCAATTTACCCTGACAGGGCCCATATTTTGGCGTTTCATCTCCTAGGGTTAGGTTTTTGGATGTTTAGGGTTTTCCATTATTTCTCAATATATATAGGCCTCATTGTAGAGACAGAATTCAGAGGCATGTAGCCACCACATCTCTTCTCATAGATAAGCTACCAGCGCCCTAGCTGGTTTATTTCCATTATGTCTGTAAGCAAATTTCTGTTCTTTGATATTAATGAAATGAAGTGTTATTTCTGTTGCATCTTTGTATTTATGGTTATATGTTTATTTTGTTGTGTTCCTGCATAAATCTGGATCAGTGGTATCAGAGTGGTCTGCCTTTTCTCGATCCTTCTTTGCATGTCCACAACGAGGTCGGGGTATAAGGAGTTAAGGCTTGATCTGGTTGAACCTTTGCAAGATCAGCCTCGCAAACCCCAATGTCCACCCATGGGGGATGAAAAGAAATACGAGGGAGCAGGAGATCCTATCAAAATATTGCTCGAGGAGGCCCTCGAAAAACAAAGGAACATGATGATGGATAACTTTTCCTAGATCCTTCAAATACTGCCCACCGGCGGCGCATCTGCATCTAGCAGCCACTCTGGAGGCACGACTCCCTTTAAGGTATAAGTAAACTTTGACATTCCCATATTTGAGGGTCAAATATATGTAGATGTCGTAGATAGATGTTTGAATTTATTAGAAGGATATTTCTCAGTTCATGACTTTTCCGATCGGGAGAAGATTATTTTTGCACTCCTCAAAGCTACCCCCCATGTCAAGGACTGGTGGGAAAAAAAGGATGAGACAGAACCCTCTTTGTTCTCAGTCGTACCCACTTGTAATTCTTTCCGAGATGCCATCAAGGAGCAATATTATCCCATGGGGAGCTATGAGGACAAGTACATACAATGGACCACACTGCGAAAACAAAGGGATTAAGATGTGCATGAGCTAACGAATCCGTTCCATACCCTGCTTACAAAGTTGGGTATCAAATATTTGGAGAAAAATTTGGTGCTAAAGTGTCGCAGTTGTCTACATAGATACATTCAAGAGGAAATGGAGCTCCTCGACATCTCCTCGCTTGGTACGGCATACCGGTATGCTGCCAAGATCGAGCAGAAATTCAAACAAAAGAAGTGAGACTTTGGATCTGCGAATCAAAAGCAAGGGAAAGGTGCCCCAAAACCGCAGAAAAAAAGGATAAAGCCAAGGCAATTGTGGCCCAAGACAACCTGCCAAATCCGCAAGCAAAGAACAACACCGCGAAGCCAAATAAGGACACGGGAAAGTGGTGTGAGTTCCATAAGAGCTCCACTCACAACATAAGTGAGTGTCGGGCCAAGCAGTCGTTGGTGGCCGAGATGAGGGCTTCTGAATCATATACATGTTCTGACTCTGAATCAGAACCTGACAAGGGGAATGACAAAGGGAAACAGATTATTGATCTGGATCCCAATGCCACCGTTTCCACTCTGAAGGTCCATTAGGAGGAGCCAGAAGATCCAGAGGAGGAGGAGTGTCTCTTCCACTCCTAGATGTGGGTAAATGGTTCCCCGCTATAATTCATTGTCTACAAAGGGATCCAAAAGAACCTCATTTCAACAGACATCGTGAAGTGGTTGGGCTTGCCTACCATAGCACACCCACAACCATACACCATCGGGTGGCTTCACCAAGAACGAAATCTTCGCGTCAGCCAGCAGTGTTGCCTTCCCTACAACATCAAGCCCTTCATGGATGAGGAATTATGTGACATTGCTCCTATTGATGTTTGTGATGTATTATTAGGCCAACCATACTTGTGGAAGCGACATGCTGTGTATGAGTCCCAGCCCCACGTTGTTATTGTTACTTTGGGAAATAATTTGTACAAGATACCAGAGGTACCACTGCATGCAGCTATCTCTTTGGTTACTGCAAAACAATGTAGTAAGCTCATTTCCAAAACCAGGAAATTTTTTTTCCTGATGATATGCCCCCAAAGCAAGAAGAATATTGTGGCCATGACCTCCAGACAGGGCTCCTCTGCACGACAACAAAAAATGGACAAGGTTGTGGAGGAGTACGGGGACACCTTCACCTCACCCACAGGGGTGCCTCTGCACTATCAGGTCAAGCACCCCATTGATCTAACCCCAGGTGCATCGCTACCCAATGGAAAAATATATCGGTGCTCTGTTCTGGAGAACGATGAAATCAAGAGGCAGATTCAAGAGCTGTTGCAGAAAGGTCACATCCACTCGAGTTCATCACCCTGTGGGAGCCTGATCGTGTTGGTACAAAATAAGGATGGGACTTGGAGACTCTGTATTGACTATCGAGCGCTAAACAAGATCACTGTCTAGAATAGGTACCCGATCCCACAGATTGATGACCTTCTGGACCAACTCAAAAGGGCAAAATATTTCAGAAATATCGACTTGAAGTCTGCGTATCACCAGGTTACCAATTGAACCCTATGATGTCTAGAAGACTAACTTCAAAGCCAAAGAGGGCCTTTTCGAATGGTTGGTCATGCCTTTCAGGTTGATGAATGCTCCCACAACCTTAATGAGGTTGATGGACGACATCTTGCAACCATTCACCAACTCATTTGTAGTGGTGTACTTGGATGACATTCTAATCTTTAGCCAAACTTGGGAAGAGCACCTCCACCACAAACACTGCGACAACACAAGTTGTGTGCCAATTTAGAGAAGTGAACTTTTGGCATGACCAAGGTTCAATATCTGGGATACATTATTGATGAAAGGGGGGTGCATGTGGATCCAAACAAGATCCAAGTCATTCGGGATTGGCTAGCCCTAACCACT
The DNA here is from genome assembly GCA_034641835.2 of Pinus albicaulis. Taxonomy (NCBI): domain Eukaryota; kingdom Viridiplantae; phylum Streptophyta; class Pinopsida; order Pinales; family Pinaceae; genus Pinus; species Pinus albicaulis. The sequence goes on along the minus strand of CM076583.1, from coordinate 428,403,642 downwards.
CTAACATAGCTTCGTAGCTTTCCAGGCCTTGCTAATTTCTACCTCAGGTTCGTGTTGGGATTCTCTCATATCACTTGGCCCTTGAGTCAAGTCACCAAGGGAGGAGAGAAATCAAAATTCTTTTGGTCGGAATCTCAACAGAAGGTGTTCGTAGAATTGAAACATCATCTCTGTTCTGCCCCAATTCTCACATTACCAAAGTTGCAACAACCATTTGAGATCGAGACAGATGCCTCTGACTATGCTATTGGGGCAGTTCTTACTCAACAGGGGCATCCAGTGGCATATCACAGTGAGACATTGTTTGACACAGTCTGAAACTATCCCACTTATGACAAAGAAATGTATTCCATTGTGCAGGCTTGTCAACAATGGAAGCATTACATTTTGGGGAAGGAAAAAATCATCCATGCAGACCACCGACCCCTGCAGTTCATACAAACACCAGAGAAGTTGCAGAATGATTGCCATCAGAATTGGTCCACATATCTGCAACAGTTTCATTTTAACATCAAGTATAAGAAGGGTAGCACCAATAATTTTGCATACTGCCTCAGTCGACCACCGATCATGGCGCTAACCACCGTTCTCAACTCTTGTGGGCACAAGACTTCTGATTGGCTGCTTCCCTACAAGAGAGATCCAAAATTCGGTCACACATACAATGCACTCTTGGGGGATACGCAAGTTCCAACTTTTCACCTCTAAGATGCATTGTTATGTCACTTGGGACACCTTTGTGTTCCTTTAAGCAAGCGTGCCAAGATGATATGGAAATCACACTACAGTCAATTCATTGGGCATTTCGAGGTTGATAAAACAATGGCAGTACTGCAGAAGTATTTCTGTTGGTCGAACCTTCAACAGGATGTCGAGAAGTACATCAGATCCTGCACTGCTTACACCATTGCCAAATCGACCATCAATAATCAAGGCATACTCTGCTACCTACCCCTAGTCAACCTTGGTAATCCATATCCATGGATTACATGTCGGGCCTTCCTTCTACTAAGCATGGAAACGACTGTGTTTTCGTGGTCATCGACATATTCTCGAAGATGGCCATTATGGCGGCCTGCAAGAAGAATATCACAGCAGAAGCCACTGCTAAACTCTTATTTGAATAAGTGTGGGTGCACTTTTGGATCCCACAGTCTATCATCTCATAATGGGACAGTAGGTTCCTCAGCGCATTTTGGTCCAGCCTCTAGTCAATGTTGGACACCAAGCTCACCAAGTCCACAGCTTTCCATCCCCAAACTGATGGCCAGACAGAGGTCGTCACCAGGATGATTTTACACATTCTACGCAGGTAAAATTCAAAGCATCCACGCACATGGGATGAGAGACTCCCCTATGTATAACACAGTTATAATCGGGCTCTCCAAATCTCAACCGGCCACAACCCCTTTCTGGTGGACTTGGGATTCTAGCCACTATGTCCCATTGACGTAGCCATGCCATTTGCGGCTACTCAGGTCGATTCGTCTCATGTCTAGTCTGAAGCTGACAAAGTGAACAGATTCATAAAGCATTCAGCACATCCGCCAACAGTTTCATGACATATTGGACATAGCCAATGCTAATTACAAGCAACGACATGATCAACATCGAGTGCCACACAACTTCTAGGTGGGCGAAAAAGTGTGGCTACATTTGCAGAAGGAGCGCCTCACTGGACCCCATCGCAAGCTTCACCCACTCTGATATGGGTCTTACACCATTACCAAGGTTTTACTAAATAATTCCTTCGAGCTTAGTATTCCACCATTCCTTGGTCTGCACCTAGTATTCAATGTGGACCGCCTTCATCCCTACTTCCCACCTCTACTGGACACCTCTGACATTGCAAAACAACTCACACCAATAGAGTTAAACATAGACTTCATGGAACATGCCACCACGAACCGTATCATGGACATGCAAATCAAGAAGACTCGCCAACAACAGATCCAACTGTATCGAGTTGTCAAAGCTGGCCAACTCCTGCACTAAGGCAAGTGGTTCACCAGGGACCAAGTTCAGCAGAAGCTTCCTCATCTCATGGAGGAACTCAACGCAATGGGGACCATTTCTTCCTAAGGAGGGAGGAATGATCCAAGTGGATATTGGTGGCCACCCTCCTATTCCACTTTGGGCCCCACCATTGTCTCTTTCATTTTGTTAGTTTCGGCACAACTTACTATTTTTAGTAGTTTTTCAGGTCATGAACTTCCGGAGTCGTTTTGAGACCCTAAACGGTGTTTTTTGGGCATCGCTCCACTGGTTAATATGATTCCATTCTAAAATCTACGTTTGTAGTCAGAAGTTGTAGTTCTCTAATAGATCTTTCTAACGATGTATCATGTGCATCAAACAGAGATAGTATGCCAAAGTTATGACCCTGGGAAATTCATGTACCAATTTACCCCGACAGGGCCCATATTCTGGCGTTTCATCTCCTAGGGTTAGGTTTTTGGATGTTTATGGTTTTCCATTATTTCTCAATATATATAGGCCTTCAATCCTCATTGTAGAGATACGCTACTAGCGCCCTAGCTAGTTTATTTCCATTCTGTCTGTAAGCAAATTTCAATTCTTTGATATTAATGAAATGAGGTGTTATTTCCGCTGCATCTTTGTATTTATGGTTATATGTGTATTCTATTGTGTTCCAACATAAATCTGTATCAATCTCTTAGTTAGAACTAGTTAAATTTATTTTAACTCAAATAATTGAGTTAACTAATTATAACTCAAAATAAACTACAACTGGACCCCATAAAACTTAGGGATAACTCTACATGCCTCTAGTTTGACCCTCAACTGGAATTAACTAATCTAAATAAGTCTTCTTGAGTTAGTTAACTCATACAAGTTATCATGTGATGTGGAATTATGATTTACTTTTAATTTAATGGAATTATGATTTACTTCTAATTTAATTAAGGGGAAATTAAATTAGAATCCCTTCTTGTTGCCAATTTCGACACTCCCTCTCAACCAGAAAGGGATTGTTTTCTACCCCTATCCTGCTTCTATGGATCTCAAATTTGCTTCTTGATGGTTTAATTCATCAAGATGTCTGCATCCTACTCCTATGATGGAATTTATTGTAATGACATAATCCACCTCTGCACACAATCTCTGAGATGGTGATACTAGATATCAATATGCTTGGACCTGTCATGAAAAACAGGATTAACCAAGAGTTTGATGCAACTCTGGTTATCACAATAAATCACTGTCAAATCCATCTGTCGACCAAACAAACCAACAAGTATCTTCCTCATCTAGATGGCCTCAGATGTTTCCTAACTCACTACCATGTACTCTGCCTCTGCTGAACTTAGTGCAACTGATCTTTGTTTCATGTTGTAGCATTAAACTACTGTTGATCATATGTTGAAGATGCCCCCTAATGTTCTCTTCTTGTCGGATGAACTCTCTACCCAATCTACAATTGTGAAGCCTTGAAGCTTCACTCCCTATGTATGTTTGTGCCATAGCCCAAACTTTGTAGTGCCTCTTAGGTATCTCAACACATGCTTGCCTGCCTTCCAAAAGAGCTTGGTAGGCTTAACCATAGCTTGACGAAGTTGGTTAACCGCATATCATATGTTTGGTCATGTGTTCACAAAATACATGACTGAACCCACAAGATTCCTATAGATAGTAGTATATACTACTTTGCATGAAGTAGCATCCTCCTTCCTCTAGTTTCCTGCTAGAAGAGTCTCCATGGGTTTGTTTCCCTCCATGTGGAACTTCTTGAGAATCTCGTTGGCATACTTTCCCTAAGATACAAATAACTCCCCATCTCTTTTCCAAATTTCCAATCCCAAGAAATATTGCAACAACCCCATGACCTTCATCTCAAATTCTCTTGCAAGATCCTATTTTCAAGACTTGATGAGATCCTCATCACCTGTCAGTATCAAATCATCGACATAAAGTACAATGATCAAATTTTTTCCTTTTACCAATATATGGTAAAGGTTTGCATCTGCTTCACTCTTGGTGAAGCCCAACCCAATGAAATAGTTTTTGATCTTGATGTACCAAGCACGAGGTGCTTGCTTCGGCCCATATAGTACTCTCTTGATTCTGCACACATGTCACTCCCTATCGAAGGTCTCAAAACCTTTCGGCTACTCAATGTACACATCTTCCTTAATCACCCCATTGAGGAAAGTTCTATTTACGTCCATTTGATGTATCTACCATCCCATCTATGCTAAGAGTGCAAGGATTGATCTGATTGATGAGTACCTTGTGACTGGTGCAAATGTCTCATCATAATCAACCCCCTCCACCTGAGATAACCCTCTAGCCACAAACCTGGCCTTGTGCTTCTCCACACTCCCATTTGCTACCTACTTCACCTTGTCGATTCACCTGGAACCTACAATTGACTTCCCCTCCAGTCTTGGGACAACTTCTCATGCACTTTTTCTGATAATGGAATCATACTCCTCGACCATGGCATCAACCCAAATTGGTTGTTGCACTGATTCCTCAAAATAAGATGGTTCTATCTCTAAAACTTCACTCATAACAGGCATGTATCTAGAGTACCGCTTTGGGGACCTTCTTTGATTTCATTGTGATGCCGGTGCTACCACATTCTCTCTAGCATGAAACAACAACCTATCAGCCTCTCTGGTGCACTTCCTTCCATCTCAGGATTTCTCTACATGATTGGGTGTTTCCACTCTCTGCACCTATTCTTGTGGCTGCTCCACATCTTGAGGTTATTATTTTGGAGCCAAGATCTCCTCAACTGCATGCAATTGAAGCTCCCCATCAAGGGAAATTTGCATGGCCTTCTCTTCATAGAATTTTACATCTCTTCTAACCATTTTCATCCTATGTGCTAGAAAGTACACCCGATAGTTTTGAGGTGTATCATTGTATCCCACAAATATCCCCAAATCAGTTTTTGGATCTAGCTTTTTCCTGACATCTTTAGTCACATGGAAATAAACTGATGAACAAAAAATATTAAAATACGACACATCTAGTATCTTACCTGAAAAATATTCCTTTGGTGTACTCATCCCAATTATCGAATGAGTACTTATGTTCTACTCAAATAATATTGTATTTCATGCTTCCGCCCACAGACGTAATGGTAGGCCTTGATCATGCAACATAGTTTGTGCTACCCCCACAGTAGTTTTCTTCTTCCTTTTTGTAACCCCATTCTATTGTGCATTACGAGGTGCTATCAATTCCCCTCAAATTCCTTATGAATCACAGAAGTTCTTGAATTTATTAGAGAATATTCCCCACCATTATCGCTCCTCAGATCCTTCACCTTCTTGATTCCTATATCTTTCTCGACAATTGCTTTGAACTCACAAAATATGATCTTTCTTATGCATGAATAAAATCCAACACTTGCGTGAAATATCATCTACAAAAATAACATAATACATGTGTTTTGTTGTGGAAATTGTTGATAAGAGTCCATACACGTCTGAGTGAACTCTCTCAAGGATCGCCTTTGCTCAGCTTTCCTTATCATGAAATTTGGCTTTGGTATACTTCCCCAATGTACACCCTTTGCATGTATCTTGTTGCTTAAGTACACCATTTGGAAATCCTGTAGAAATACGTGTCATGATCTTCAAAGCACCATGGTGTACATGGCCCAATCTCCTATGCCATAACTCACCAATGTCGCGGCTCTCCACCTTCTCTGCTTTCGTGCTCAAGGTAGAATAGCCTTCTACATCCAATTTGTAGAGGTTATTTACCCAAACCCTAATCTTCTTCACCTGTCCCATGACTTTCTGATGAAGGAGCCCATTTCCTTCACTCAATATCACATCATAGCCATGGTCTTCCAACATAGAAACAAAAACCAAATTATTCTTTAAACTAGGAACATACTTGACATATTTTAATGTGGGATGATTACCTGACTTCCTCTAAAAGGTAAATATACTTATGCTGGTAGCATTATACCTCCCATCATCTCCCACATTGATGTGCATCTGGAGATCCTTCTCCTCTAAGTTACTGAAAAATACTCTAGTACTGGTCATATGGAACAAAGCTCCACTATCTAAGTACCACACATAACCCATCACTAATGACACCATGCATGCATTGAGGGTGAAATCCAACTCGAATTGTGAAGCAATTACTTCACATGTCGCTCCTCCTGGGGACTTCTTGTTGGTCTTATTGTGCGGACACTTTTTAGCATAATGTCAAAGCTCATGACAGTGAAAACATTTAACCATAGATAAGTCTTGCTTCTTGCACGCTTGACCAAAATCCAATTTGGAATGGGACATATTCCCTTTCCATTTATTTTCCTTTCTAGCCAAGACACAGTTCTCCTCATCATCAGTCTTTGATGAGGATCCATCTCTAGTGTTTCGTCAAATCTCTTCTTGTACCAAGTCGGACCATAATCGCTCCCACTCTGGTAGCTTCTCCCTCCCATTCAATGAGTCCTGGTATTTATGCCAGCTCATGGGAAGGCATAGAAGTGTTATTCTCATCAAATCATCACGATAAATTGTCGCCCCAACACTTCCAAGTTCATCTCGACATTGAGTGAACTTCATCAAGTATTTTGGAATTGTGTCGCCCTTCTCCATTTTTATATTTGTGATCTTGTCCTTTAGTGCTAGCTTCCTGTGGTCACTGCTATTCTAAAACATATATTTTAAGGCCTTCCACATATCATATGGATTTTCCTTTGCATGGAGGTTCGAGACAATATGATCTCTAACTCCTTCTAACATAATCCTTCTCGCCTTTGCTACATTCTTCTTCCATGTATCAAGAAGTTGCACATATGTTGTTGTGGGCTGGAGAATATCAGTATCTATGAATTCCTTTAGTATATTGTCCTCCAACACTGTCTCCATCTCTTCCTTCCGTTATATGTAATTTGAATTACCCTCAAGGGCATATTCGAGTCTCAATCTAGAGAAATATATCCTGATATGTTGTTGGTCCTGAAGAATAAATCTGCAAATTTGATTCACTTGTTCAAAACAAACTCTGGTTCTTCTCTTCTTTAGTGATTCCTGCTCTAATACCATGTATAAATATCTAATTATATTCAACTAATATTGTAATATTCTAAAAAAAATACTAAATCAATTCTAAAATTTGTGAAAACTAATTACGATCGCATAATCACATGAACAAGAAAGCAAAATAATTTCACTCGCACAACACAAAGATGTATCTAGAGAAAGCCTCAGCTAAAAACCCTGTTATTTGTATATTACATTAATGTAATAATATGAAACAATACAATGTTATTTCCATTCTTGAGAAACCTTTGCACTATCTCTGACTGTCTCACACTGACCTGTGCACAAGCTTCTCTTAGCACACCTTTCTCTCACAAGCTCCACACACAAACTTGTGCTTCCTATTGCTTGGTCTCACCAAATTGTGCTCACCAAAAAAATGATTAAACTTGTTCCTTCATTCCTCCTTTTAAAGGAAATTTTATCTAATTAAGGAATGATTTATTTTATGCCTTCTTCTGACTACATGCACCACCTGTATAATTTGGATGATTATACAACTGATGGTACACTTCCCTTTAACTGCAATCTCAATTGGGTCACTTTTAGAACTAACATGCAACAATTATTTATAGTGAATTAACAGTTATCTTATTGATCACTGCATCTAAATTCAATCATATTTAATTCACTAGACCTATCACTAGCTCATCTCTCAATTATAACTAGTTAAACTGATTTTAACTCAAATAATTGAGTTAACTAAATACAACTAAAAATAAATTGCAATTGGACCCCATAAAACTTAGGGATAAGTCTACATGCCTCTAGTTTGACCCTCAACTCGAATTGACTGAGCTAACTAATTCTTCCTAACTCAGTTAACTCATACAAGTTTTCATGTGATGTGGATTTACAATTTACTTCTAATTTAATTAAGGGAAAATTAAATTAGAAGCCCTTATTGTTGCTAATTTCAATGCCAATGACACTTGAATCACCTTAATTTGACATCGTATGTGAAAGTTATCGTGTTCTAAATTTTTTGGCAAATAACTAAAAAAAATTCCACTTGCAGGGTTGACTGGGCTATTGACTAGGCAGGCCATAAAGTTTACATGAAGTTGATTGGGACATACAGTGGATAGGTGGACCAATCTAGGCTCAACAAGTGGCAGCATTGTACGAGGTTAGGTGATGATATTTCATTTGTTGTTGGGTGTTTGAACTGGCCCAATGATGATGTGCCACATCGCCCAATGAGAGGGCACCACATGGCCCTTTGTTATTGGCCAAAATTTTATAATGGGTCGACTGGCCTCGATGGGGTTCGACCCCTCGACCTCCCACACAACATTTCATCACTCTACCACTACACTCCATTAGACCTTCGTATACACATATTTTTGGTTCATTTTAATGTTATGTTGTGGGTGGATTGGGGGGAGGGGTCGGGTAGTTAGCCTCGGCCTATAGTCGCATTGATAACCATACGACCACATCTGACCAGTTTTACAAATGGCACAGACATTGTTAGTGCTAATCCCAATCACGTGGCAACCACAGGACCGTTGGAAGAGGGCCTGGACTAGAGGGGCGGGCGCATGGCCCAACCCCGAGCCACATCGTTTCCATGCGACCAAAATGGGAGCTAAAAAATCGATGCTTAAGGATTATTAGTGCATTTAAAGTAGGCGAAAAATTGCATTATTTTTAGCGGAATTAGTGTTGGTCCTAGGCGAGATTGTCGCTCGGCAGTCTTTGAAAAGGAAGGATTCATTGCTCACTTATCTAGTTGGGTCATTTTGTAGGACAAATAACAGGGAAATGTTCTAGGAGTCCTAACTTGGTCTTTTTTCAATCTTTTTGAGCCCAGGAAGAGCCTACACAGTGGTTTTCAGGTGTTTGAAACTCAATGGCAGTGTTATTTTTATGAATTGAGCACTCTATGTTGGAATTTTTGTAGATCCAAGTCCTTTTGTGTTGCAGGAAGAGATTGTTTTTGGATTTTTGAGGCCATACAAAGACCTTTTTTAGCATGGAAAGAGACTAGATAGGGGTTTTACAACATTCCAAACACATATGCAGTAGTTGCTTCTTCATTAGAGCAACCATTTTCAATCTATTCTTAATTTGTTTGTGAGAAATACCATTTCAACACTTCATGATGAAGTAGTTGGTTTTATGCTTTTTTATCTCGGAATGAGTACAAGTACGTATTGTGAGAGAGTCCTTTTCTTTTGACACCATCATTGTTTTTTGAAGGGAGTCAACCTGTAAGTGAAAGTTCTTTGAAGGAGAACATTTCTTTGTAGGGTAAACAAGTGCCACTCTATAAGGAGGTTTACTCTATGATTCAAAGATTTGTAATGTACTCTTTTTGTTGTTGAGATCAATAAAGTGGCCTACCCATTAGAGCAGGACCCAGAGACGTAGCCCAGGAGGGGTGAACTTCGTTATCACATGGGTGTTAATTTTAATCATGTTGTGTTTCACATGATTTGTTTCATCTTTAAGATCATTGAAAACTTAACAATTCATAGTTGGAAAAGTTGTAAACTAAGTGAACTTTTGAAGACCCAAATTCAACTTGCAAAGTGTCATAGGATGATTTATTTTCATTTTTAGATCAGTATATCCTCCAAAGAAAAATCTACTATTAGATTTACTTTCCAGAATATCTGAAACCCGGAGCACTTCTCTCACTTTTGACCCATGCTTCATAGAATCTACAGAAAAGTTTAGATGTGAGATATATAGTTTGCATGATTCATGAATTTTCGTGAATCATGTCATATCTCGAGGAGATAGTCTTTGCTCCCTCAAAATCCTATAAATAAGGGAAAGCCTTTCAATTCTCCTCATTTGATTCTAGAGTCAGTTTCTTGAGTCTAGGTCTTGTGTCGGTTTTGGTGTCTTGCATATGTATATGAGAGTATATTTTTGAACTTAAAGTGGCAGAACTCATATATGTAACTTTGAATCTATAAGGAATACAATGGTGTATGCTCTATGCTTTGCATAATATCCTGATTCTAGCAATATCAAAACCCTATCTTTCAGTCTTGTCTAGGTTCTATAAGACTTTCTTAAGGATTTTTGTAGATGCACATATATATGGAAGCATGCATATATAGAATATGGATTCCGCATATGTGTTATTTTTATGTATGTATACTTCCATATCTATATGCATATACAAAAGTGCACATATACAAAACATGGCTTATGTATATGTGCACTTTTGTATATGCACATAGATATGGAAGCATGTATATACGAAAGTCACATATATGCATAAATGAAAATGCATTTATGAAAGTCATATGCTATATATGTGCTTGCATATCTATATGCATATATAAAAGTGCACACATATAGAAGACGGTTTCTATGTATGTGTAGTTTATATATATGCACATAGATATGCAAGCACATATATATAATTTGAATTTCATATATGCACTTGCATTTTCACATGTGTGAACTCTGTATTTCACGCTTCCATACTTATGTGCATATACAAAAGTTGTACGTATTTGGAAGATCTATGTTCATATATAAAAGTTGTGCATATATGAAAGATAATTTCCATATATGCACATAGATATGTAAGCATGCATATATTGAATATCGATTCCACATATGTATGACTTTCTATACATATGTTTCCATATCCATGTGCATATATAGAATTGTGCATATACATAATCCATCTTCCATATATGTGTAGCTTCTATATATGCACATAGATATGGAAGTGTGCAAATACATAAGCCACACATATGTGAAAATATGGAAGTGCATATAAAAAATTTGACTTCTATATATGTGCTTGTATATCTATGTGCATATACAGAAGTTGTGCATATATGGAAGATGACTTCTATATATGCACATAGATATGGAAGCGTGCATATACATAAGTCACACATATGTAAAAATGCAAGTGCATTTATGAAAGTTGATTTCTATATATGTTTTTTCATATCTATATGCATATACTAAGGCACACATATATGGAATATGGATTTTATATATGTGTAGTTTTTGTATATGCACATAGATATGCAAACACAACTATAGAAGTTGATTTTCTTATATGCACTTACATGGCTGGATATGTGTGACTTCTATATATACATGCTTCCATATCTATGTGCATATGAAAAACCTCTGCATATAAGGAAGCTATTTTATGTATATACATGCTTCCATATCTATGTTCATATACAGAATATGCACATATACAGAAGCCATCTTCTATATATGTGTATTTTATGTATATGCACATAGACATGGCAGCATGAATATACGAAAGATGACTTCCGCATGTGGCCATGTGGTCTCCTATGATGCCCAATTGAGTGTGTGGTGTTTGAATGAGGATGCAAATGCAAGAGTAGAAATTAGTTTGTTTTTAATCACACATAAAATAAGGTATAAAAAAGGGTTAACTTTAATCCTATGAATTCTTATGTGAGAAAACAATGATGTGTGTGTGTAACCCTAGAAAAACCTATTTCTCTATGTCCACTCATACATCATTAGGCCTTTTGAGAGCCTCCGAAATAATGGTGATGAAATCTACTAGAAGGGGGAAACTAACAAAGCCATGAAAGGAGGATTATAATGGGGGGTATTTGGGCATGTTCTGAAAGAACTAGTGATGTTTCCAACATCCATCCAAAATCACTTCCATGTATAGTGGCTCTTACCACCATCTCCTATATGGTTACATATATTATTACTAGCCACTAAGCTACCTCCATCTAATGTAAGCGAGAAAATCTCATCTTTTAGGTATCAATATTGGACCCAAAGCCCCTGCCAAGGGTTGAGAGACTCAAAGAGGCTCGCAATAGTCCGCGACCTAAGCCTTACCTCCTTTATGGGTTTTTGCTACTTTGTTGGCTTTTTGTACTTTGGATGATGAAGAAATTCAAGTTCCCCATACGTCAACTTTTAAGTTTGAGATGTAAAATAACTAATGGGGTTTATTTGGGTGCATAACCCCATAGTCCTAACTTAAACTATAAAAGATATTTGGTGACCCCTCCATGGTGGAAATTAGTGTGTTAAGTTATATTAATTTTACAAAGGCTTAGAGAGTGGGGTGATGGACCACTTCTCATTTAAGGTTAGGGTGTGAAAATATGAAATATAATCCAAAGACCCACTAAAATTTTTGATTCCACAAGATTTCTTGTGGATGTAAGGGGAAGGGCATACTCTTGTGGATCCAAAGAGAATCTCTTTATGTATGAATTGAATTTTTTGGCAAAGTGATCGTGTGTGTTTTCGCCAAATGTTTGAGATTATAAACATGTGTATATAAGTGACACATACTCATAATTAAACTATGTCCTCTAATCTAGTAGGGAGGAGAAAATAGTGCTTAAATCGCCTTTCTTATTTCCCCATATTGCTAGAAGTGCAAGAGAAAGAGAATACTTAGTAATCACGCACCAATTTTTAGTCCCAGGCTGATTTAATTGCAAGATAAACAAGTAAAAAAATTATGCAATTGAATGAAAAATCATGCTAATAAAAACTACCTATCTATCTTGCACAACCAAGAGCAAAGGTAGAAATTGTAACGGTGCCTCATTACTCGAAAATCAATGAGAAGTACACAATTACAATGCTTTATGGATCCATGCGGAAAATACCTGCATAATCGTAGAGAAAGTCCATGTGTTTTTTATTGTGGTATCCACATAGATTCTCGAAATTGAACTTTTTTAAAAAAATATGCTTAGTTTGAGTATAATTAATATTCCACCTAATAAGTACAGGTTGTACAATAGTTTTTAAAAATATAATGGACTACGCAAATAAGGGTAAAAAGGAACCAATTGTTGCCTTAAAGGAAAAGAAATTTGAACATTTTCACAAAAATATAGCTAAACATTTTATTGTTTTCATATTAGGGACTTGTAATATATTCACTACGGTTTCTACACTTTATGATAATTTTCCATCTTTAAAAATTTTGATTGCTAGTTATTTAGGTAATGTATACTACGTATTTTGTTATTTGGTTAGAGTTAGAGTTTGCTAGATAATATAAACAAGAAAGGAGTCCTCCTTACCCCCTAAAAGAGGCAAGCTAATAGGAGTTTATCACTCCATAAAATGATCTTGAAGGTTTTTTTATAAGAGTCTAGGGATTTTTTTAAATGTCTTTTTTTATCATCTTAAGTACTAAGGATCATTAGAGTGTGGATGAATTCGTCATAATGGTGAGGATTTCTCCCAAGTATAAAAGGAGAAAAGGAGTGGATAATTCCATTTTAATTGAGAAGGACATTAATACATCAACACTTCAATTAGGGGGGAGTTGGACAAAAATTAGGGAGATGAGATACAAATATATAATATGAATTTTACCAAGCTGATAAATAATTATGGGAAAATTGGTTTAATTATTTATTTGAGGTTGAAAAAAGTGAGTGATTGACCAACATACTTTTAGAATTCATAGGATCCATGCATCTCATTCAATTTTCTAGGGTAGTGAGACAATGAGACCTAGATTCATTATGGGATATCTAGAAACCTATTTCAACTTAGTAACCTTTATAATAAGAAATGTAACATGATTCTAGTGTTCATAATGAATATGATCTAAAAATATGAAGATCTCTATATATACAATCAGAATCATGGATTTCATAATAAACAACACATGAAAAAACATACTTATGATTTAAGCTTCATATTATGTAGTTCAAAGATATGTCAGCCACAATATATGTGATGGCCAACTTCCATCCTTACCTACTGAGAATAAACTTACACTACCCAAGATGAGAACTAAGGTTATAAGGTCACTAGACCCAAAAATAATTCAAAGTAAAGTTAGAAGTCAATCTCAATCTAGAGAAATAAACATTAGTCATAGTCTAAATTAAAATAAATAATCATTGTTAAAATTAGAAAGAAATATTAAATATATTAGCAACAAAGCTATTGCAGTAAAATTAAGAAAACAAGCTTGTTGAAGTTGGAACATTATGTGTGCAATGGATTTGGAAAAGCATCATGCTGGGAGTTTTTTTGTGTTATTTACTCTTGGTCATATATTATATTGTTAGTAAAGTGTGCCTTAAATATAAAGAGTGGCATAGAAGCTTAATACAAGATTTATTATATGACAAAGAATTTTGCTCCAGAGTGCCTAGTTGATGCATATCCACCAAAGATATCAATAATTTTTAGTGGGTCGCCATTTTTATGTGGATCTTTGAACATAGTAAGTTTGTTTCCATTCCCATTGCTACAATCTACTCACATATGTGATGAAAATTGTGTCAGACAATGTTTCCACACTAGATTCAATATGTTGAAGCAATTCATCCACCCCTAATTTCACCACTAGATATAGAGGTTCAGTGATCAGGTAGTAGATCTAGTTGTTACATTTCCTCCAAAGGCGGAGTCAAAGACAAGAGATATTAGAGATAAAATGTGAAAGGGAAACTAAGTAAACCTGGACCAAAGAGAGGGACCAATTGAATGTGTATATGTTTCCCGAGGTCTAGACACTAATTGGATGTCCTTGAGGTTCCATAAAATCGAATTAATGATAAATCTAATCTAATTTAATATCAAATAAAATTATATTATAACAATGGTCACATTATATATATATATATATATATATATATATATATATATATATATGTTTGGGCACAAATCTTTGCTTAGTATCAAATAAAATTCTATGATACCAATGGTCATGGAACGCTAAAGCCAAGCATTTAATAAATAAATAAATTCTATCCATCTCTTTGCAAACAACTCTCAACTATGTTGGAAACCCAATAATATATTACTCATTTTGAACATGAAAGAAAATGCAGAAACGAAGTCCTCAACCCTACAATTTTGGACCACTACTAGTATACAGCATTCTTACCTTCCATTATCATCTATAAAGGTATTGCAACTATCCTGTGGTAAATGCCTTCACCCTACAAAACATAATTGCATGCCTCTAATCATTAACTGCGTTGTAGTCTTTTTAGTTTGGGATTAATTTTATGCTTCTAATAATTGAATATTTTGGATATAATTTATGCTTCTAATCATTGAATATGTTCCAATTATTTAGTTTTGGACTAGTTTTATGTTTTTAATCATTGAGGTTTAGGATTAATTTTGTTATTTTAATCATTAATTAATATTATTTTAATCATTAAGCTAATATCTAAGGCCCAACCTCAAAGATATATTGTCGACACGGGATCACAATGGTTAATAGCATGTATAGATCAAATATTCATTGTATATAGTTCAATTTACCTAGGATGTAGAAAGAAAAATCATAGGGTGTTATTATTAGGCAATTTGTAATAACCAATTGAATTTTAATACCATTGAAATTAGTATTAGATGTGAAATTCTAATAAATACAACATGGTTGTGTGTATATAAGACTCCTGTTTTTTTTTTTTTGAGTAGAGTTTCTCTCTGCAATTATTATAGGATCCCATGGACTAACCAAAGGATTCTTTGATATTCTTAATTATCTTGCTAAGCTTATGTTCAAATCTACAAAGATAGGCATTTGCAAAAAACAACTTTACTTTAAAAAGGAATTATTATAGAGGAGTATAACTCAAATCATGGTCTTCAAATTCAATCTAGGCATTTACACTTATTTTGATTATTTAATGTGTTTTTTGAATTTGGGTACTCTATTTTTAGTCTATACTTGATTGAGTATGTAATGGTATGCTCCAAATTTGAATATTACGGCTAGATTTTGTTTTAAGGACCTATGTGTGACAGATACAATTTCAAACATCAATTTGAGTTTAATTTTTGGCAAAGCATTGAAGAGTCACTTTTAGTACTATAACTAACTATCTTTGATGGAATTGATTAGGTTCTACTAGTGATAGGTGTTGAAGTTTGCAACAAGAAACAGTGAAATTGGCATCCAAAAAAAAAAACATGATAGCACTTACACTAGTGTGGGACCAAGAAGTCCAAGCAGCACCTACACTAGTGTGCGATCACAGGTCTTAGCAACACCTACACTGGTGTGGGCTAAATTTGGTGCATGTATATTTTAGATATCCCTTAATTAATATGGACAATAAAATGTAATCTAATCTCAAAATGACTTGTAATAGTTAACTGAGTGTGATAAACTCAGTTAACTCATGAATTTCGAGTTTAGGGTAGAGGCATGCAGAGTAATTCTAGTTGTAACAGAGTTCGAAGTGCAGTGGTGCAATAGTTAATGTAGGTTGTAATCAGTTTAACTCAGTTGTGATAGTTGTAACTGTTTGATACACTAGTGAGAGATCAAGTGAATTAAATATTATTTAATTCACAATCAGTGATCTCACATGCAACTGAGGATTTATTGTTATTAGTTGCATGCATGACAATTCCAGTGGAGACCCAGTTGAGATATAAGTGAAAGGGAAGTGTAACTATCAGTTGTGATATTAGCAGGCTACCCAGGTGTAGTTAAAACACCACAGGATGCCCATGATACTCAGCACGGTGTAGGAAGGCTGAAATTCCTTGTGAACAAGAATTTCATTCCTCATGAATTGTGTGATTAAGGCAGGCTGAAGACAGGCTGAGAATTAGCTGAGAATTGGCCCAATTTTGTCTGGATTAGTGTGAGACAATTAGCTGAATTCAGGAGGGCTCTTGGGATAAGAGTTGTATGTAATTGTTTCATGATTCCTTGTGGAATATACAATAGAAGATAGTGGGGTTTTTAGTTGTAATCTTTCCCCAAGAAATTATCTCTGCTGTGTATGATTGATCTTTCTTCATGTTCATGTGATTAGCGATTGTGTTTTTAATGCCGCAAAATATTTGTAGAATCGATTCAGTATTTAAATTTAGTACATTATTTGATCGGGTGAATCCAAGATATACATGCTTGTTGTATAATTTCTACATTGTATCAGAGATGTGTTATAAATTTTCCCCATGGTATGAGAGCAGGAATTATTTGGGTGCGCGAGTTTGTAGAGAATATATGAAAATTTTGATGCAAAATTTTCAAAACCAAATAACATATTTGGATTCCTTGCGAAAAAATACCCAAATTGGAAAAAAAAAAAAAATTGGTCGAATCGGAGCTTGGATGAGGGAGATATCGTCGATTTAAAATCAGCTCTTTTGTTATAAAATTTTGCGATGGCAGGAAAATTACAATGTGTGCGAGTCAGAAAAGGAAAGGTGTTCCATAAACACATAGCCATGGGACAAGCCAATAAGATTGGGATTCATGTGAAGAATATTTATAGACTTGATGTAGATGTGATTTCTACAAAGCTTCCAACCATTGGGAAGTGTGATAAATCCATGCAATTGACCCTTGAGAGGGATTTGGATTTGCATGCAGGTGAGGAACTCTTGGTTCCAAATAATGAACCTCAAGATGTGGAGCAACCACATGCAAAGGATCATGGAGTGGCAGAAACCACTCAAGCAGAGAAAGTTCGAGCCAGATGGGCAGAGAGAATGCATGTAGCTATACCTCTAGGTGTGAGGTGGGGCGACGTGAAATATTAATCCTAAGAAGAAATTTGGGCAGGGTCCTAGAGATGGTGCCTCTCATGGATCGAACCTGGCTACGAGGAGCCTGCAGAGAAGCAGTAGCAGGATCAGTTAGATTGATGCAGTCAGATGTCAGGAGGACAAAAATCATAGTGTTATGTGTCGGATACTAGAGCGCAGATCAAAGTTGGCAGTAATGTAGAGTGCATGGATGCAGATTTCAACAGCACAGAGAATCCAATAGACATGTGCAGTAGCTAGCAGCAGTCAAAAGACTCTGATGACAAATGCATTATATTGATTCAGTTGTTTGGAGGCTATTCAGTTTCATAAGTGTTGCATGCAAATGTTGCATGTGTGAGAAACACTAGAGAAGTGTTGCATGTAAAGGTTGCATGTGCGAGAAACACTAAAGAAGTGTTGCATGTCGCATGCAAGGACATTCCTTTCTTGTTGAGAGGGAGTGTTGAAGTTTGCAACAAGAAACAGTGAAATTGGCATCTGGAAACAACATGATAGCACTTACACTAGTGTGGGACCAAGAGGTCCAAGCAGCACCTACACTAGTGTGGGACCACATGTCTTAGCATTACCTACACTGGTGTGGGATAAATTTGGTGTTGTCTATTTTAGTTATCCCTTAATAAAATGGACAATAAAATGTAATCTAATCTGAAAATAACTTGTAATAGTTAACTGAGTGTGGTAAACTCAATTAACTCATGAATTTTGAGTTGAGGGTAGTTGGTGGGGCATGCAGAGTAATTCTAGTTGTAACAGAGTTCGAAGTGCAGTGGTGCATTAGTTAATGCAAATTGTAATCAGTTTAACTCAGTTGAGTGAGTTAAACTCGGTTGTGCTAGTTGTAACTATTTGATACACTAGTGACAGATCAAGTGAATTAAATATTATTTAATTCAAAATCAGTGATCTCACATGCAACTAAGGATTTACTATTATTAGCTGCATGCATGACAGTTCCAGTGGAGACCCAGTTGAGATCTAGGTGAAAGGGAAGTGTAACTATTAGTTGTGATATTAGAAGACTACCCAAGTGTAGTTAAAACACCACAGCATGCCCATGATACTCAGCACAGTGTAGGAAGGCTGGAATTCCTTGTGAACATGGATTGCATTCATCATGAATTGTGTGAGCAAGGCAGGTTGAAGACAGGTTGAGAAATGGCTGAGTATTGGCCCAATTTTGACTAGATCAGTGTGAGACAATTAGCCTAATTCAGGAGGGCTCTTATGATAAGAGTTGTATGTAATTGTTTCATGATTCTTTATGGAATATATAATAGAAGATAGTGGGGTTTTTATCTGTAAGCTTTCCCGGGGAAATTATTTGTGTTGTGTATGATTGATCTTTCTTCATGTTCATGTGATTAGCGATTGTGTTTTTAATTACGCAAAATATTTGTAGAAGTGATTCAGTATTTAACTTCAATACATTGTTAGATCGGGTGAATCCAGTATATACATGCTTGTTGTATAATTTCTACAATAGGATATTTTATACCTGGGTTGAGGTGAAGTATTATTTTGTATTGATCATTTCTTTGGGTAGTGGCAACTTGAAAAAACTCATCCATTGTTGGGTGTAACTCATAAAAGATTAACTACATGTATGTGTCTTTGAATATATTATGAAATTGAGTACATGTTTTCCTTAGTCTACAATTTCTTCTATTTTATGAGTTTCTAAAATAAAGCAACGAATGGCACTATGTACTTATAGACAATGTATGAAGACGTGAATGATTTCAATAGATTTGAAACACTGACATCAAAATAAGGACAAATAAATTTGAATGGTAATGTCATATAAGGCCTAATGAGAGAGGAGTTTATATTAGTGAGTCATGTTTAGGGAATGTTCAAAGCAAACAAATTGAAAAACAAGAACTAGCACAAGTCTAGCAACATCACATGTCATATAGTATGTTGGAAGTATTTAGTGTTATGTGTTATGTGTTATGATAATTTTTTTGGTCAGATATTATGCATTCACCAATTAATTATTGTAGTACACCATAAATTTTGTATAGGTTGAGTTGTACATATTTGGATTTCAAAAAAATTAAAACCAATCATGTAGATCCTAGTGTACATCTTCCTTACATATTTTCCTTGGTCTGCAATTTCTTGCTTTCGGTGTTGTAAAACTATGTTCAAGTTTACAAATAGAGAGACAAATATTCACAGTTTTTTTCCTTGAGCCGAGCTGACCTACAACAGCCTCAATTATCTTCTCCATTTTCCACAATGGTTTTAGTTGAAATGTCTCATTTCTATTGAGTTTTGAAAATAAAAATAGGAAAATAAATTTAAATTTGAAGTTTGGAATTGTTTAAATTACAGATATAGAATTCAAGCAATATGATGCAATAAAAATATTGGAAATAGGAACTCTAATGGGGAGTGTCCTCCTCGAAAAAAATCAATATTTTGAACCAATTGACTCTCCTTGAACTTTCTTATTCCAAAATTGTTACACAACGACATAGGCTAGATTTTTTATATTCTCCATGTTGAAAATCAAGAACCAAAATTACTTGATTTATGATCAATTTGTTGAGATCGTAATAAATTTGAAAATCACCAAAACAAATGGATAGGAAATCTTCAAAAGACAAAGATCACAATTTTCAATTGGTGAAACTATAATTTGGCATAAGAGGATTGAAGATCTCCAAAACACAGAGATCACATTTTTGAACCTGAGATAATACGACAAAATATATCTTTATGTTATATATCTATATATGTGTTTTTCCTATAGATGCATTAATAATTAATGTATTTTTTACTGATTGCATGTTTAGTGGGAGAAGTACATTGAGCCTTGTCTGCATTAAGTGGAATGGATAGAAGCTAGACATGTGCCCATGTTTAATATGTACATAGAGAATGCCCAAGTTAGAACAAGGATTCGTATTATAAATTTGGTTCCAATTCTCTTGATGGGTAAAATTTTCTCAAACAACATCTTGGAGCAAATATATTACCCATCAAAGGTGTAGGAGCTCTGAGAGTTGACGATCTAACTCATCGACGACTTAAGAGATTTCGACATATTTGGCATCTAAATTTAGATTTAGTTAGAGATTTTTTAAAGAAGGTTGGATTCATAACATTATATACAAATACTCACTCACACCTTCCTAATTTGTCTTCAATTATCATAACCGGCAAGAAGGATCATGGAGATAGCGTCAACCATAGTGCTACATGAAATCACCTAATTCTACCAAACAAAATGCTTTAAGTCACATCAAACACATCCTTTATAATAAGATTGGAGATCTCCAAAATAAACAAAATTACCAACTTAACAAGAACTATAACCTCAAGACGAGAATTCTAGTCCAAAAAATCCCTAATTTTGCGCAAAATACATGGAAAAACACCGTGAAAATGAAAATTATTGATGTTGCATCAACATTTTTTTTCAAGTTAAAATTCCAATTTTTTTTGTAGAAATGGCATTAAAACCGTATTTTTTTGTCCAATAAACATGAAAAGACACCCTGAAAACGAAAATTGTTATTGTTGCATCGACACCTTTTTGGGGGGGGGTTAAAGTTACAAAAAAAAAATTAATGGCTTTAGAAACTAAATTTTTTGTGCAATAAACATGAAAAAACACCCCAAAATAAAAAAATGTTGATGTTGCAACAAGTTTTCTTCTTTTTTAGAAATGACATTAAGAATAAAATATCATGTCTCAAAAAACCTTAAAATTCTAATAGTTTTCACCGATAACGTTAAAATAAAATATCATGACTCCAATAAAAATAAAAATTTCAACAATTTTCAACCATGGCTTTACACATAAATATTATGACTCCGAAAAATCTTAAAATTTTGGTATTTTTCAACCATGGCGTTAAAGATAAATATCACGACTATAAAAAACCTTAAAATTTAGATATTTTTTAACCATGGAATTAAATCAAATACCATGAGTATAATAAACCTTGAAAAATTATTTACAGTGGATACCTAAATCAAAGAGACAATGTACCAAGAGTAATTTTTTTTAAATGTTAAAAGTATAGCTCTTTTAAAATCTTAGCATAAGACAACTTGACAATTTGCAAAGAAAACTTAAAAAATAAACATCAAATTGGCACGCAATGGAGGCGAATTTAACCCATTGCAATGAAAACTTAAAAATCAACCATCAAATTGACATGTGTTGGAAGCAGACTTGATCCATTGTAATGAAAAGTTTAAAATCATGTTTAATATTGTTTCTGGAATTTAAAAGTTAAAAATCAACTATCAAATTGACAAATAGTGGGCACATCCAAGCAGATTTTGTCGACATGTTTCGAATGAGCGAGTGTAATTCATCATCTTTTTCACCGAAAGATTTTATACACAAAAAATTGTATCGCTAAAAAAACAAATACAAAACAAATTATAAATAAATAAACAAACATATTTTAATTTAAAAAATAAAAAATAAATATTTAACAAATAGTTCAGGGGTCTTGGAAACAAATTATAAATAAATAAACAAACATATTTTAATTTTAAAAAAAATAAATAAATAAATAAATATTTAACAAATAGTTCACGGTGATCCGGTGTTTGGTTAATGCACTTTTTGAGATGAAGTCACTGATTCAATTCCCTCCCTACCTCTACTACTAATTAATTAATTAAGATTGTGCAGAGTGCAGAGAAAACTCAACACAATGAAATATTTCTGCACAATGAAGTCTTTCGATATTCTTCGAACAATGAAAACTCTCTGCAAAAACTTCCAACAATGTTGTAAAGACTCATGAATATGCAACAACGAAGTGCTGACCTCTACACAATAAGCTTAGCTCATTGTGTGGGAGTGCGGAGCTCTGCATGAAGCAAGAAAACACCATTAAATTCACTTCATAGCAATCCTGAAACTTCGAGAAGGGGAGATATTTTAAAACCCAAGCTCAGATATTCAGAGTTCAACGTCCTAATATTTCTGAAGTATAGGGGACGGAACTATACATGTCTAAGACAACCCAGGTTTCCTGTTCCTTTTTCTTTAGCAGTTGTGGCAACAAGGAATGGAGAGGAAACTATCTTCACCTTCACATATACCCGGGAAATTAAATGTTAAAGCTTCAACGATGGTTTAAAAACTCATGAATATGTAGCAACGAAGTGCGAAGCTCCGCACAATGAACTTAGCTCACAAATAATACATTGGAATCCAAGTTACATCAATGAAAAGTAACCTTGTTTTCATTAGAGGAATAAACATATCTGTCAAACTTGTAAGCTATAGTTGCAGTGGTTGGTGCAAAAATTTATAACACCGAGTTGGTAAACAAGGTATGTTTTGTTATCAAATTCATCAATCATTCGAAAAATAATTTACACTAAATGCTCGTGGTAACCCTCATAAATGACCATCTGAAACATGAAGTGCATTGAAACTAAAAATTGTTCCTACTTAGCTTAGGAAAGGGTCGAAACAGCTATAGCTATAATGTGCAAGGGGATGGGAAAGGCAATGGCTTCTTCTTCAAGACATCTTGATGATGAAATCTCTCAAATTAAACAAAGGTTCGAGATGAAAGCCACCCGAGCCCAAATCATGCCCAACATATAACAACGAGAGCAAAAATTATCAATTCAAGCCTTAAAAATTGTCGTGGACTGGGACTCTAAGCTCTATACATTAAAACCTGCAAACAAATGATGGTCGATGAGAGTACTGATTTGTGCATTTGTGGTTTTTGAGTTTCAAACAACTGTAGTGATTATTATGAGATATAGATGTGCCAAATAACAATCGAATCATAGTGTTTTGCTTCAGGGTTAACTGTTCATGGAGTTCTTATTTAAGCACGGGTTAGGGTTCCAAAAAATTTGAACTGAATAGTTGAGGCAAGATCATAGGCACCAAGCTTGGTACTTGGGAAACCAACAAAGATTCAATTGAACTTGCAACTCATCTGAGGTGTGGAGGATTTCATTGTGTAGAAGCTTTCATTATGCAAAGGTGTGGAGGCTACTTCGTACCTCCGCACAACGGTTATATGTTGTGGAAGTGCAAATAATAATTATGAAGCTTCCTTTGGATATCGTTATTCATGTAATTTTGCACTAATAGTTGCAATTCTTTAATAAAAGATCCTAGCTATTCATTATGGAGCTACGCTAAGGGACTTAAAAATCAATTCCCTACTAATGATTTCAGCTAATTAGTCCATAATTGGTGATTAAGTTACTAATTTAGTTCTTTCCTAATTAAGTAATTAGCTCATAATTATAACCCTTATTCGTTCATTTGCAATAGCATGGAGCTTAGCATATTTTGATATCCAAAATTTCTAAGCTTTCATAATAGTCTCGACATCTCTATTCATGTAATTTCGCTGCAATGAAACCCGAATCTAATCTAGCTTCAATGTAATCTAGTTATGTGTTTTACGTAAATACTCTTTAAATTATTTTGGACAAGGATGCCAAATTTAGATCAAGGAACAAAGGAAGCGGAAACATTTCTCGACATCTATTTTTGTACTTACTTCTACACTTGGGGTGTTCTAAGAGGCAATCCCACCTAACTTAGCCAAGAGCTAATCGTATCATCGTATAAGACTATTCCCAACCTGAGGGATCACAGAGGGCAAGGCTAAGAGGGAGACAAGCAAGCAAGCTCTCTTTATATTACCCACCAAGCGGTATCAACTCAGAGGGATACAGATAGTCTTCTTACTCGCAAGCAACTTCATTGGTTTGAATCTAGGATAGCTCGAGCATGCTTTCATTCGGATAATCGCTATGCAACATGAGCTTGAAATCCAAGGATGGGGTGAAGGCGAATGAATCAAGGGACAACGACAATTATTGACAAATACAATTAAGTGGTCAATCACACGCATTGAATATCTGGTCTCTATAGTCCATAGCTGCAACTACAAGCATTCAATGAAAGCTATGTGCAAGGAAACATAATAATATTAAATGGAGATTCATTTAGCCCCCTCTCTCATGCTCTACTTAAAGGAACTAAAATTGTGTCATTTCTAGCATGATTGAGCAGAGCAGTAGCATAATAGTGTGCACTTGCAGACAAAATTGCCACTCCCAAAATTAGCATTTTTTCGATTTTAAAATAATTTGTCAAATATTGAAAATTTCCAAAAATAAAATATCCTCCATTAAAAAAATTATGTTAGAGCTCACTCATCTAATCGAAAATTAGAAATAAAATTTTCATAAATTAGAAAAAAAAAATTTGAAGTTACCAGAAAAACAGGAATATTATTCATTTTCTTGTAACTTTGGTCAAAATTGCAAAAAACCTCAAAATTATTGGAAAGTCAACGCACTATGTGTGAGGCTATTGTTATAGTCCTGACCAAGCAGCGACTAATTAAATATTTATATTTAATTATTTATATTTAATTTTATACAATGAATTTAAAAATAAATATTAAAAACAATTTAAAAATAAATAAATAACATAGATATATTGTAAGTCAAAAATATTTCATTAGTTCAAAATGGGGTTGCAGATAAACATGGAATATGCCAAAATTCTTCTAACCTCTATCCTATCAAATTTATCGGCTGGAAGCTGATAAATAATTTTGAGTACAAGGAGGATAACTTTCCTGGAAATCCATCCATTAAGAGCCCAGTTAGACCAAGAAGTGCCCAAAGTCTGAATGCACCCAACTAGCGTTATATTTTTTTTCGAGTTGACCAGAGCAATATGCTCTGGCCTGGTACCTGGTGACGGAGGAGGATCAAAATCGTAGTGCACATGCCATTCCACATGGGCTAATATGCCCTCCATTCTCTCCATCTTCTCGTACAATCGTCTCTGCCCCCTTCGAAGAGTAACCATTCGGCCCCACATGTCATTGGTTTTGTTGAAGGTCATTCATAAAACCAATGACCGCATTACTCTCATCGTGGCAATCCCATCCAAGATGGTATAGGAAAAGAGTAATATGGAAAAATTTGTTGTCCATAGAATCAAAGGGGGGTGGAAAATCAATGCTACCTATATAAGGGTCTGAATTACGTTCAACTGCCTCTCCTGGGTTGCTATCAACCCCTCTGTGGGTTACTCGGGTTCCACACGGCCCAATGCCCCACATTTCCCTTCCACGTTGACGAAGCATGGAGGGTTGGAGTGGAATGCACAAACTAAGCCCCAACAACTAGAATAGAGCCCCCACACTAGTATTGATCAACCAAACAAACAATCTGTAGAAAGCCACATCTCTCAATTACCAGACAGATCGATTGCCACCCCTGAACCCCACTTCTGACTAAACTAGCCAAAAGAAATTCACTCCATGGAAGCATATCCCAAAGGCAAATTGACCCAATCCCTCCCTCCCGAATAAACAAATAATATAGAGGCGAAACACAAGCAGTGCACCCCACAACTTGACTACATATAAAGACCATCCACCAAGTTGACTTACAGTGCTCCTAACATATACCAAGCCTTAAACCACCACCACAAGTCATGCAGGATCTCTGGTAGTGCCAGCGCATGAAACCACCACCACAAGTCATGTAGGATGCCCAGTAGCACCAGAGCATGAAACCACCACCACTGATCACATAATTGAACAAGACTAGGTCCCACAATGGCCTTTATGATCCACTCCACTTCTAGTGCCAGATAATAGAACAATATATGCATTGCATCGATGCCCACCAACCAAAAATTCCCTCAACCCCTAATAGACACAAATTAACTTACACCACTAGACCCTTACTTATGCAACCAATGGTGGAAAAAACCTTGCCTAGGAAACTGAAGCAACGTCCGACAAATTTCTAGAATATATTGTGGAATCACCACTAACAGAATTAAGAAAAGACCCAAACCAACCCTCTTCCTCTCGAGGAGTAATAATGTGCCAAAAAGAGAATAAGAACGAAACCAACAAAAAACACAACTAAGAAAATCTTACCCAACCTCAAGAGGTGTAGGATAAGCTCTGATACTCACTCGTTTTCCCCAATGCCCACTGCTTTACAGCAAGTGCAGTATCCCTGTGACACAATGCTTTCTATATATGAGAGTAGCCTTTCCCTAGATTCGAAATTTGAACTCGTTGGGCATACCTTGGCTCTGAACATCCACCACAGCCAAAAAGAACACAACCTTCAAATATATCAATGAGTGTGTGAAATCGGGGAGACACTAGCGGAATGCCACCCTACTCAAGCAAGATCGAAGTCTGGTCTAGTATACCCATACCCATAACCAACACATAATAACCTAGCAGCAGATATGGGTGTAGCATAACAAGGTCAGGATGAATTCTAAACAGTTTGACTCTCTCCACTTGCATGCAAGAGTAATGACACGCCATTGCCATTAATTCCTTCCCGACAATGTGTCTTGGGACTCCTCCCATCACTTATTATGTTGTTGTTTCGTCACCCCCTTCGAGGTGACTCTAGATAGTCAAGGTGCTTCTATTACTTTGTCAAAAATTAATTACATCTGAGCATAATTTTCTCTACTCTCCCAACCTCACTCCAACCATATTTTTTAGCTGAGAGAGCAGTGCAAAATTTAGAAACAAAGAAATTTTTTACAAAATACCAAAATAAATAATGGCACTAACACACAACCATAACATAAAAACTACCAACAACAAGCATACTACATTGGAGGATTTTGCATTTGAGCATTTCTAGGGGCCGTAGGAGAATTGTGCCCCTCGTGGACATGAAAATCAATGTGAGATAGTCTAGCTTCAATTTCATCCATGCATTCGTCAGACCTACGCTGGGTACGATAGACCGAAGCTATGCGGTCCAACATTTCCCCTTGAGAAAACTGCAAATCATTTATATAATAAGTTACCTCATTCTTGTCCTCGTACCTTTGTTCCCGGAGGATGTACAAGCTTACATGGATGTCACGTAGTTGTTTAGAAATTGACTATAGCATCGGGGGTTGCACCACACTTCCAAGCGATGGGGCTCACCCCTGGGAAACCTCTCCCTCTGGAATTTCTCCCTCCTTGTCTTGTTCTTCTAGTTGCATTTCTCGGTCCCCAAGTTTCCCACGGTGGTCGGATCCTCGTTGAGCCCTTCCCCTTTGCCTCGGCATGATAGCAGTTCAATTCTAGCTCGTTTTCACTAACTCACTCAAACCCCACACCCACTCTAAAGGAGGGACCACACCAACTTCACAAATACACAGGACATAGATAGACCTTGCCCCCCAAAAGCACAATCAGCTAGGCACAATGAGACCATGACTCTCTTAGCACTCCAACCCTGACATTGTGAAACTCTCACCCTTTGTGTTAGAGCGACCACAACTGCACACCAACTACAGGCCAATGGGATTATACTCTAAAAAATGATTATGGACCAACAACAAGAAAAGGAAAGACAATGAAAAATGACAACCATAAATTGAACACTGGAACCCCATGACACTTCCCTGAGCAATTTCAGTTGTATGTAGAATTAAGAAACAACGGTCACTGAACCACATTCACCCCCCCTATCTACTAGATCCCAGACTGTTCTCACTTTGACCTAAAACTTACCCTTCGAAACCAAACACCACACTCCATTTATGCTCTATGCTCCATTTGGGCCAACACTAGCAAGCATGCATAAGGACACTACCTGTGCACACTCTATTACATCAATCCCTCTACTCCCCACTCCCATAACCAACGTCCACAAAGAGGTGAACAGATTGTTTATATAAAACTTCACCACCTTTTCAAGGCTTATGGCCCACCCATGCCACTTGGGATGGTTGTCCCACTTGTCGTTACCATGCGTCATGTCTGCCATCAATACCAGTTAGAGGTTGCTATGTACCGACTGCCCGACCATCTACCTTGCTTCATGTTTCAATGCACTTAAATTTATTTTAGTTTTATATATATATATATTTATTTATTTATTTTTCTAGTCATGGTGCTTCTATTACTTTGTTGAAAATTGATTACATTTGAGCATAATTTTCCTTTCTCTCTGGGCCTCACTCAGAACAATTTTTTGGCCGAAAGAGTAGTTCAATATTTAGAAACAAATAGACACTTTTTACAAAAAACCAAAATACATACTGTCACTAATGCCTAAAAACAACCAGAACCTAAAAACTACCAACAAAAACCATACTACATTGGAGGATTTTGCATCTGAGCATTTCCAAGGGCCGCAGGAGGACCATGCCCCTCATGGACATGAAATTCAATGTGAGCTATCCTCGATTCAATTTCATCTAGGCGTTTGTCAGACCTACATTGGCTGCAATGGACTTAAGTTATGTGGTCCAAGATTTCCCCTTGAGAAAAATAAAAATCATTTATATAAGCAATTACCTCATTCTTGTCCTCGTAAATTTGTTCCCAAAGGATGTCCAATCTTGCATGGATGTCGTATAGTTTTTCAACAATTGACTACAGCGTCAAGGGTTGTACCACACTTCCAGGCAATGCGGCTTGCTTCTTGGCAACCTCTCCCTCTACAATTCTTCCCTCCTCGTCTAGTTCTTTCGGTCATGTTGCCCGATCCCCAAGCTGCCCACGGTGGTCGAATACTCATCGAGCCCTTCCCCTTTGCCTCAACATGACAACAAGTTGATTCCAGATCCTTGTCGCTAGCCCACTCAAACCTCGCACCCTCTCCAAAGGAGGGGCCACACCAACTTCATAAACACACAAGACGCAAACAGGTATCGCACCCAAAATTAAGGTATCCTCTGGCCAATTCGCCCCAAAAGCACAATTAACATGGGACATCGATACCACGACTCTCTTAGCACTGCAGCCCCAAAGTCGCCAAACTCCCTCCCCCCGTGTTAGAGTGACCACAACTCCACGTGTTAGGTCCCTATAAGACTAGTGTATCCCCTTGTTGTTATTGTTAGTGTATTCCCATTATTTTTTTTATTGTACCCATGTAGTCTCCATAGTGTTATTATTGTTCCCCATAGAATCTCACTATTGTTATTGTTGTGCCCTTACATTATTATTGTTATGTTGGCTCTGATTATATTGTGGCCCATTTTACTCCTATATATAGAAATGAGGTTTTGTCATTTGTATCATCCAAGAATTGTTCATTTATGTAATGTAAAGGAGGTTTCCCCCTCAAAGAGGCTCATTTCTAAGTCATTGATCATTATTTTCTTCTATTTTGTGACTTGGTTGCATAACTATTGGAATCAAAGCTTTGGATTCTAGGGTTTTGCTTCTTAAAACAAGTCATCTTGGAAGTTTTTCTATAAAAAAAAATCTACAAAGTTTCGGAAGCTGAAATTGAAACCACGTGGAGTTGAAATCTTAGTAAAATTCATGCCATAATTTTAGATCTTGGTTCGCTATATTTTCATAGATATGATCCGGGGAAGTTAGGATTTTTGTAGGCTCCAAAATTCAGTCTCGAACAGGTGACCTAGGGAAAATCGTCATAAATTTAGTTTCAAGCATCAAATTTGAATTCTGTAAAAAGTGGAAGAAATTGCATGGACTTTAGTTTTTCGTGTAGAAATTTCAGGGTTGAAGGTCGAAATAGTGATACATGGAACTCTATACAATTTCGCTCTACTGAACCAGTCTATAATCAGGACATCGTGGGAGATCGGGCATAAATCTATCTTGAAGAATCCAACTTATGTTTGACCTATGGAATTGGAAAGAAGACTTAGATGGATACTACAAGGATGAAGTTCAAATCTTGGGGATCCGAAATTACATAGATACATCAAGTTCAATACTGAGCTCCTCAAAAGCAAGAAAAAGGTGTGTATTTTGTTTTAAAATTGCATAATTTTTTTTTGAAAAATCATTCGGAAGTGATTCCAAGGGAATATTGATGCACATGTATCAGTATTGGGTTCTAAAATGCCTCCCAAAAATAATTCCACACC
The DNA here is from genome assembly GCA_034641835.2 of Pinus albicaulis. NCBI lineage: Eukaryota > Viridiplantae > Streptophyta > Pinopsida > Pinales > Pinaceae > Pinus > Pinus albicaulis. Next base: position 428,373,225 of record CM076583.1, on the reverse strand, counting down.
CACTAAGCTCTCAGAAATATCCTCTATGACACATGAAGAGGAAGAATTGCAACATGATATATCAAAATTACGAGACCAAGTGCAACAAATTATTTCACTCTCACAAAGAGTAACCAAAAATGAAATAAAAGAAAAAATGGAGGATTTTAAGGATGGACTAAAATAGGACATGGATGATTTAAAATCAGGCATGGAATCTAAGATGGATGGTTTGAAAGTAGACATGGAAGGTTTGAGAATGTTGTCGTAAGAAAGGCTTCCTGGTGGTGACAAGGTTATCCATGAAAATCATGATGAGGACAAAAGGAATATGAATCGTGATTTTAGAAACTCCAATGTTGGATTTAACAACCACCACATTCCAAATATATATATGAGGCATTTGATGGCAAGGATTTGGTAACATGGATAGTACAAATGCAGCAATATTTTGATCTCAATGGTGTGCAACACTCACAAAAGGTACGCATTGCAACTTTATATTTAGAACCCAATTAGTTTTTATGGTATCGATGGATTTGTTCTCGTAAACTACTTGAATTTTTACAGAGGATATGGTAGCACAATATGAGGATACAAAGAGAAACACCTTCTTTAGATAATTGATAAATCTCAAACAAAAGGGTTCAATGGCAGAGCACATTGAGGACTTCCAAAAATTGAATATCAGGGTAGCAGATATTCCAGACGAACATAGGATTGATGTATTCATAGGGACTTTAAAGGATAATGTCCAACATGAGGTTCGCCTTTGGGAACCTAATTCATTGGAGAAGGCATTCATGGTGGCAAGAAAAGTTGAAATCAAAATTATGGCAACAATGAAATCTACTAATCACAACTATAAAGATGGAAATGTTGTTGCTCCTAGCCTTCCACAACCTACAAGGTTGACACCACAACAATTGAAGGAAAAAGGAGAAAAAGGGCTTTGTTATAGTTGTGATAGAAAATACACTAAAGGTCATATGTGCGCCGAGAAGAAATTATTTTACATAGATTGTGAAGAGGAATAAAGGAACAATAAACATTAAAAGAGGAGGATATACATTAGGAACCAACCCCAAAGAAGGAAGAAATGAATCCAACCATATCTTTTAATGCATTGGCAGGAATTATCATTCCTCAAACTCTCAAGATAGAAGGATATATCAAGAAAAAAAAAGGTAATAGTGTTGATTGATTCAGGTGGTACCCATAATTTTATTCATTGTAAGATAGCGAAGGAATTGAATTGCTTCCTATATCCAGCACCAGAGTGTCAAGTGATGGTTGCAAATGGAGGAACTATAAATTTCTCTAGAAAGTGTCATAATATCAAGCTAACCATGGGGGAATATGTATTGAATAGTCTAATGCTTTCTATTCCAATGGGTGGTGTTGATGTTGTACTATGAGTCCAATGGTTACAATCTTTGGGGACTATAGCTTTTAGTTTTCGAGAATTTTTCTTGAAAATTTTTGGGAAGGAAATGAAGTTGAATTACAGGGTATCATAGGGAAACTAGGAAAGATAATCAGCTCTAATGCCATGACAAAAATTCTCAAGAAAGAACAACAAGGCATAATTGCACCATTATGCTCACTACAAGTTCAAACATTGAAATCATCTATCTCTCCAGATCTCCAAAAAGTCTAGGACAATCATTCCAAGGTGTTTGAGACTCCCAACGGCCCCCCACCTATTTGTGATCATGATCATGCTATTCATTTGGTTCTAGGAATTGTTCCTCCAAACATAGGGCCTTACAAATATCCTTATGCCCAAAGAGTGAGATTGAACGTATGGTTGCATAAATGCTAGAGGTCGGTATGATTAAACCTAGTCAAAGTTATTTCTCTTCTCCAATAGTATTGGTGTACAAGAAGGATGGATCATGGCGCATGTGTCCGGATTATAGGGAGCTCAACAAGATCACTATTAAAGATAAGTTTCCCATTCCTGTCATTGGATTAATTACATGGAACAATTTACTTCGTCAAGTTGGATCTTCATTCAACATATCATCAAATAAGAATGAAGACTGAAGACATTCTGAAAACAACATTTAGAACTCATCAAGGTCATCATGAATTTTTGGTTATGCTTTTTGGGCTTACCAATGCACCTTCTACATTTCTAGGTTTGATGAATTCCACTTTCCAACCCTTCCTTAGAAAATTTGTGTTATTATTTTTTGATGATATACTAATCTACAAAAAGTCCTGGAAGGATTATGTTCAACATGTTGATAGGGTGCTCAAACTATTGGAGGAGAAACAATTATATGCAAAAACCTCCAAATGTTTCTTTGGAGTACAGGAGGTGGAATATCAAGGACATATTGTATCTCATGAGGGTGTTAAGATAGACCCTAACAAAATTAAATCCATTAAGGAATGGAAAATCCCCACAACCATAAAGCATTTGTGAGGATTTCTCAGGTTGATGGGGTATTATCACAAGTATGTTAAGAATGATGGGAGAATATCAGCACCTCTGATCCAAGTGGATATTGGTGGACAACCACCTACTCCACCTAGACCTCTAGTCAGTTTCCTTTTTTTATAGCAGCATTTACTATTTTTAGCAATTTTTCGGGTCCTGAACTTCCAGAGCAGTTTTGACCCCCTAAATGGTGTTTTCTGAGGTCTACAACAGGCCCATGGCAATTTGTTATGGTTTGTGGAAAAACATGTAGTACTCAGAGAGATATTTCTGTTGATATACTGTATGCGCCAATTGGAGATAATATGATTAATTTACGACCCCGGAAAGTTGGTTGCCCAACTAACCCCAATGGGGACCACAAACTCTTGGCGTTTCATCTCCTAGGGTTAGGATTTTCCTATGTTGTTCAATAATAAAAAGGCCCTTGAGCCTTATTGTAACACAGTTCAGAGGCTTGTAGCCGCCACATCTCTTCTCAGAGATAAGCTACCAGCGCCCTAGTTAGTTTATTTCCATTGTGTATGTAAGCATATTTCAATTATTTGATATTACTGAAATGAAGTCTTATTTCTGTCGCATCTCTGTGTTTATGTGTATTTCTATATTTTATTCCATTGTTGCAAAATAACTTCCTGCATGGCTAACATGCACGAGAGCGTGAATGGTCGAGCCTATTGTAGCATCCTCTCCCTTTGATCGAGCATGTTGTAGCATCCTCTCCCTTTGGTCGAGCCTATGCCTTCCTACATAACTCCATATCAGTGGTATCAGAGCGATCTTCTCTTTCTTGATCCTTCTTTTCATGTCCCTAATGAGGTCAAGGTATAAGGAGTTAGGGCTCGATCTGGTGGAACCTTTTCAAGATCAGCCTCGCAAACCCTAACGGTCGCCCATGGGGGGAGAAAAGAAAGACGAGGGAGCAAGAGATCCTATCAAAATATTGCTCGAGTAGGCCCTTGAGAAACAAAGAAACGTGATGATATATAACTTTTCCCAGATCCTTCAATGGTTTCCCACCGGCGATGCATCTGCATCCAACCGCCACTTTGGAGGTGCCACCCCTTTTAAGGTACAAGTAAACTTTGACATTCCCATATTTGAGGACCAAATATATGTAGACGTCGTAGATAGATTGTTGAATCTATTAGAAAGATTTTTCTTGTTTCATGACTTTTCCAACCGAAAAAATATTAATTTTTCACTCCTCAAAGTTGCCCCCCATATCAAGTACTGGTGGGAAACCTACCGTGAGCAAAAGGACGAGAGGGGACCCTCTCTATTCTCGGCCACACCCACTTGGGATTATTTTCGAGATGCCATGAAGGAAAAACATTATCCCGTGGGGAGCTGTGAGGACAGTACATACAATGGACTATGTTACGATAGCAAAGGGATCAAGATGTGCATGAGATGATGAATATGGTCCATACCCTGCGCACAAAGTTGGGTATCAAAGATTCAAAGAAACATTTGGTGCTGAAGTACTGTAGTTTTTTGCACATATACATTTAGGAGGAAATGGAGTTCCTCGACATCTCCTCACTTGGTGAAACATATCGTTATGCTGCCAAGATTGAGCAGAAATTCAAATAGAAGAAGCGAGACTTTTGATTTCTGAATTAGAAGCAAGGGAAAGGTGCCTCGAAACTGTAGAACAAAAAAAAAATCCAAGGTAGGGTGGCCCAGGACAACCTGCCAAAGCTGAAAGCAAATAACAACACCACGAAGCCAAAGAAGGACACGAGAAAGTGGTTCGAGCACCATAAGAGATCCACTCACAACACAAGTGAGTGTCAGGCCAAGCAGTCACTAGTGGTCGAGCTGAAGGCTTATGAATCGGATGCATGTTCTAACTCTGAATCAAAACCCGATAAGGGGAATGACAAAGGGAAGCAGATTATTGATGCGGATCCCAACGCCACTGTTACCACCATGAAGATCCATAAGGAGGAACCATAAGATTCATAGGAGTGGGAGCACATCTTCCATTCCCAGATGTGGGTAAAGGGTTCCCTTCTGTAGTTCATTGTCGACAGTGGGATCCAAAATAACCTCTTTTAAGAAGAGTTCGTGAAGTGGTTGGGCTTGCCAACCACAACACACCCATAATCACACACCATTGGGTGTCTTCACCAAGGACGAGATCTTCGCGTTAGCTAGCAGTGTCGCCTTCCCTACAGCATCAACCCCTTCACGGATGAGGTATTATGTGAAATTTCTCCTCTTAATGTTTGTGATATATTATTAGGCCAACCATACTTGTGGAAGTGACATGATGTGTATGAGTCCAAGACTCACATTGTTAACCTTTATTTGGGCAACAAGTTGTACAGGATACTGGAGCTAGCACCGCCTACCGCCATCTCTTTGGTTACTGCAAAACAATGTTGTAAGCTCATTTCCAAAACCAGGAAATTTGTTTTCCTGAGGATCTGCCCTTAGGGAAAGAAGAAAGCTATGGCCACGAACTCCAAACAGGGCTCCTCCACATGACAACAACATAAGGAAAAGGTCATGGAGAAGTATGGGGACATCTTCACCTAACTCACAAGGCTGCCTCTGCATTGTCAGGTCAAGCACACCATCGATCTGACCCTAGATGCATTGCTGCCCAATGGACTAATCTATCAGTGCTCTGTTCTGGAGAATGGTGAAATCAAGAGGCAGATTCAGGAGCTGCTGCAGAAAGGTCACATTCGGCCGAGTTCATCACCCTGTGGGAGCCCCATCGTGTTGGTGCAAAAGAAAGATGGGACTTGGAGACTCTGCATTGACTATCGGGCGTTGAAAAAGATCATTGTTTGGAATAGGTACCTGATCCCACGGATTGATGACCTTCTGGACCAACTCAAGGGGGGGAATATTTCAGCAATATCGGCTTGAAGTTCTGGTATCACCAGGTATCAATCGAACCCTCTGATGTGTAGAAGACCGCCTTCAAAACCAAGGAGGGCCTTTTCGAATGGTTGGTCATGGCTTTCGAGTTGACGAATGCTCCCACAACCTTCATGAGACTGATGAAAAACATCTTATGGCCATTCACCAACTCATTTGTGGTGGTGTACTCAGATGACATCCTGATCTTCAGCCAGACTTGGGAAGAGCACCTCCACCACATCCGACAGATCCTCCAAACACTTCGGCAACACAAGTTGTGTGCTAATTTAGAGAAGTGCGCTTTTGGAATGACCTAGGTTTAATATCTGGGATACATTATTGATGAGTGGGGGGTACATGTGCATCCATCCAATATCCAATTTATTCGGGATTGACCAACCCCAACCACTCTAAAAGAGATCTGCAAATTTTTGGGTCTTGCCAATTTCTACCGCAGGTTTGTGTTGGGATTCTCTCATATCACTAGGTCCTTGAGTCAAGTCACCAAGGGAGGAGCAAAAGAAAATTTATTTTGGTCTGAATCTCAAAAAAAAGCATTCGTAGAGTTGAAACATCGCCTCTCCTCTGCTCCAGTGCTCACGTTACCAGACTTAAAACAATCGTTTAAGATCGAGACATATGCCTTTGACTATGCTATTGGGGCAATTCTTACTCAACAAGGGCGCCCAGTGGCATATCACAGTGAGACACTTTCTGACATGGTCCAGAAATATCTCACTTATGAAAAAGAGATGTATTCCATTTTTCAGGTTTGCTGACAATGGAAGAATTACATTTTGGGGAAGGAAATGGTCATCCACATAAACCACTCGAACCCTGCAGTTCATACAGACACAAGGGAATTTGCAGAACGATCACCATCAGAAGTGGTCCTGATACCTACAACAGTTTCATTTGAACATCAGGTACAAGAATGGGAGCACCAATAATGTCGCAAACTTCCTCAACTGACCACTGATCTTGGCGTTAACCACCGTGCTCAACTCTTGTGGGCATGAGACTTCCAATTGGCCAGATATCTACATAAGTGATCCAAAATTCGGCCACGCATACAAGACGCTCTTGGAGGGTAATAAAGTTCCAAATTTTCACCTCCAAGAGACACTGCTATGTCACTTGGGACACCTTTGTGTTCCTTCAAGTGAGTGTGCCAAGATGGTTTGGGAAGCGCACTACAGTCGAGTCGCTCAGCATTTCGAGGTTGAGAAAACAATGGCACTATAGCAGAAGTATTTCTATTGGTTGAACCTTCAATAGGATGTTGAAAAGTATATTGGATCATGCATTCCATGCGTCATTTCCAAATTTACCATCAAGAAGCAAGGCCTCTATACTCCGCTTCCTACCCCTAGTCTACCTTGCGAATCCATCTCCATGGATTACATGTTGGGCCTTCCTTCTACTAAGCATGGCAATGACTATGTTTTTGTCATCGTCAATATATTCTCGAAGATGGCCATTATGGCGACCTCCAAGAAGAATATCACTGCAGAAGCCACTCCTAAACTCATCTTCGAACGAGTGTGGGTACACTTTGGGATCCCACAGTCTATCATCTCATATCAAGACAGCAAGTTCCTGATTACATTTTGGTCCAACCTCTGGTCAATGTTGGACATCAAGCTCATCAAATCCATTGCTTTCCATCCCCAAACTGATGGATAAACATAGGTCGTCAACAGGATGATCGTACACATTATGTGCTTGTACAACTCAAAGCATCCACACACGTAGGATGAGAGGCTCCCCTATGTACAACACAATTATAATCGGGCTCTCCATAGCTCAACTGTCCATAGCCCCTTTTAGGTGTGCTTGGGATTCCAGCCACTATGTCCCATTGATGTAGCCATGCTATTTGTGACTACTCAGGCAGATTTAGCTCATGTCCAGTCTGAAGCAGACAAGGAGAACAACTTCATTGAGCACATTCAGCCTATTTTCCAATAGGCTCATGAAACATTGGACAAAGCCAATGCAAAGTAAAAGCAATGACATGATCAGCGTCGAGTGCCACAAAACTTCCAGGTGGGCGACAAAGTGTGGCTACATTTGCAGAAGGAGCGCCTTGTTGGACCTCACCGCAAGCTTCACCCACTCCACTATGGGCCATAAACCATCACCAAGGCTGTAGGGGGCAATGCCTTCGAGATCAATATTCCACCATTCATTGGTTTGCACCCAATGTTCAATGTGGACCGTGTTCAGCGCTAATTTCCACCTCCACTAGACACATTCGACATGGAAGAATAACTCACACCAACATATTTAAACCCAGACTGCATGGAAAAAGCCACAACTAATCGAATCATGGACACACAGATTAAGCCTACACTCACTACTAGAGGATCCAACTATATCGAGTTGTCAAAGCAGACCAACTCCTTCACCAAGGCAAGTGGTTCACTAGGGACTAGTTTCAACAGAAATTTCCTCACCTCATGGAGGCTTTGCACGCAATGGGGACCATTTCTTCCTAAGGGGAGAGAAATGATCCAGGTGGATATTGGTGGCCACCCACACATTTGACCTAGACCTCCATTCAGTTTCATCAATTTCCTTTTTTTATATTTTTTCGGGTCCCAAACTTCCAGAGCATTTTTTAGCCCCTAAACGGCATTTTTTTGAGGTCTGCAGTAAGCCCATATCCATAGGCAAGGCCTATGGTAAAAGCTCTAGTACTCGAAGATATATTTCTGATGATATATCGTATGCGCCAAACGGAGATAATATGACTAAGTTACGACCCCAAGATGTTGGTTGCCCAACTAACCCCAATAGGGCACACAAACTCTTGGAGTTTCATCTCCTGGGGTTAGGGTTTTCCTATGTTTTTCGATAATAAAACGGCCCTTGAGCCTCATTGTAACATAGTTCAGAGGTTTGTAGCCGCCTTATCTCTTCTGATAGATAAGATATCATCGCCCTAGCTAGTTTATTTCCATTATGTCTGTAAACATATTTCAGTTATTTGATATTAATGAAATGAAATCTTATTTCTGTTGAATCTATGTGTTTATGTGTATTTATGTATTTTATTGTGTTCCTGCATAAGTCTGAATCAACCTCTAACAACATTATTGAAGAAATATTCATTTTCTTGGACTCCAGAAGCAAGTAAGGCCTTTGAACATCTTAAAGAGTCAATATGCCAAGCATCGGTCTTAGCTGCGCCACACTTCAGAAAAACATTTATTGTGGAATGTGATGCCTCAGGAAATTGAATTGGTGTTGTTTTAATGCAAGAGGGAATACCCATTTCTTTTGAAAGTCGTCCAATTAAAGGAAATTATTTACAAAAACCTATTTATCATAAGGAAATGTTGGCAATACTAGATGCACTTAAGAAATGGAGACCTTACCTAATGAGAAGACACTTCAAGGTAAAAACAGATCATGATAATCTTAAATACTTTTTAGAACAAATATTATCTTCAGAATACCAGTAAAAATGGGTCACAAAGTTGTTGGGTTACGAATTTGAAATCATGTACAAAAAAGGGAAGCAAAATGTTTTGCAGATGCACTCTCAAGAAAGGATGAGGATGTGGAAGCATTGATTTGTGCCATTTCTACTATCCAACCAGATTAGATAACTGAAGCAAGGGGTGAATGGAAGAATGATGAAGAAGTGTGGGAATCCATTCAAAATTTGCAACAAGATCCTGGTACATCTGATACATTTAGCTGGAAAAATGATTCATTATGGTACACGGATCGCCTATATCTTTGCAATAATTTCCAACTAAAACAAAAGATTCTTTTGGAATTGCACACCTCTCCCTTAGGAGGGAACTTAGGATTTTTAAAAACATACCACAGGGTTAAGAAGGAATTTTTTTTGTGATGGCCTTATATCTTATATTAAAATGTTTGTAGCGGAATGTTTGGTTTTCCAACAAAATAAAGTTGAGACAATTAAGACCCCGAGTCTGCTACAACCTTTATCCATTCCAAGTCAACGTTGGGAGGAGGTTTTACTGGATTTTATCACAGGTTTACCCAATTCTGAAGGAAATATTTTCATCATGATGGTAGTTTATAGACTTAACAAGTATGCACACTTTTGTCCATTATCGCATCCATTTAAATTCAGTACAGTTGTTACTATATTTATGGAAACAATTTAAAAGTTACATGGAAACCCAAAGATTATTGTAAGTGTCAGAGATCCCATCTTCCCCGGAAATTTTTGGACAGAAGTATTTTCTTGTTTGGGTATTCAATTAGCTCATAGCTCATCTTATCATCCTCAATCTGATGGGAAAACTGAGATAGTGAACAAATATTTGGAAGGACATCTTCGTTGCTTTGTATCTGATAAATATGGGTCAAGTAGGTTACCTCTAGTTGAATGGTGGTATAACACTTCCTTCCATATTGCAGTAAAAGTGACCCCATTTATGGCACTTTATGGATATCATCCACTGTCCATCACATCATCTTTAAGAGAAAATTCTAAGGTTCAAGTAGTGGAAGATCACATCGAGCATCAACAACAAGTTCTCCAACTCTTAAAGGATAACCTCACTTTGGTGTAGAATTGAATGAAACAATAAAAAAATCAACATCGCAACGAAAGAAATTTTGATCTAGGTGACTGGATATTCTTACAGCTACAACCATACAAACAAATATCCCTCAAGCAAGCTAAGAAGGATAATAAATTATCACCAAAGTATTATGGTCCTTACAAGGTGTGGCAAAATATTGGTATTATGGCATACAAATTAGAGCTTATGACATCTTCCCAAGTGCACCTAGTTTTCCTTGTTTCATGCTTAAAGAAGGTGATAGGTGACAAGCTCCCAGTTCAAACAATATTTCCAGAACTTGACGAGGAAGGAAAAAACATATTGGAACCTAAAGCAGTCATAGAAACAAGAACTCGAGAGCTGCGAAATCGATCAATCTCATAGTATCTCATCAAGTGGAAGAGCTTACCCGCTGAAGATTCCTCATGGGAGGATGATAATTTTATACATAAGAATCCAGAACTACTCAAGTTTTGAGGGCAACACTATTTTGAAGGAGAAGGGAATGTTAGGTCCCTATAAGACTAGTGTATCCCCTTATTATTATTGTTATTGTATCCCCGTTATTGTTATTGCTTTACCCATGTAGTCCCCATAGTGCTATTATTATGCCCCATAGAAGCCTACTATTGTTATTGTTGTGATCTTACATTATTATTGTTATGTCGGTTCTTATTATATTGTGAGCCATTTGACTCCTATATATAGAAAGGAGGTTTTTTCATTTGTATCATACAATAATTGTTCATTTGTGTAATGTAAAGGAGGTTTCCCCCTCGAAGAGGCTGATTTCTAAGTCGTTGATCTATCTTTTCTTCTATTTTGTGAGATGGTTTCATAACACCACACCAACTGCAGGTCGATGGGATTAGACTTTTCAAAGTGAATGTGGAACAATAACAAGAAAAGGAAGTACAATGAAAAATTCTAACCAAAAATTGAACACCGGAACCTCAAGACACTTCCTCGAGCAAATTCAGTTGTACCTAGAATTTAGTGACGACGGTCACTAAACCACATTTTTCGCCCCTATCCACTGGATTCCAGACCATTCTCACTATGACCCGAAATTTACCCTTCGAAACTAGACACTTTACTCCATCTATGTTATGTGTTATATTTGGGCCAACACTAGCGAGCATGCATAGGGAGACTACATGTGCACACTCTGTTACATAAATCCCTCTTCTCTGCACTCTCATAACTAGAGTCCATAAATAGGTGAAGCATTGTTTATATAAAACTTCGCCACCTTCTCGAGACTTCTGGCCCGCCCATGCCACTTGGGGTGGTCGTCTCACTTATCGTTACCACACGTCATGTCTACCATCAATACCAACTATACCAGCTAGAGGTTGCTCCATACTGACCATCTCCCTCGCTTCGTGTTCCAATGCACAATAATTTATTTTAGTTTTATATTTTAATATGTTATTTTATTATTATTTATTTTTGCTTAAATTTGTGTGATAATTTTTTAAATATTTTTTTCAGTTTGTTTTGTAATTTTTTTATTCTTGTTTTCATTATATTTTTAAAAAAACAATTAATTTTTTTCCCTCTTCCAATTTTTTATCTAATAAATTTTGATTTTAACTAGTTTATAATGTTTTAACTTTTTATTAAAAAAAAATTCTTAAACGTTTTTTTTTTCACATTGTTATTTTAAATGTTTTTTTTTTAATAATTTTTTTTTTTTGTTATTTTGATTTTCTATTTTTTTTTTTTGTTAAAACTGTTTTTAATTAATTTTTTGAACTATTTTTTAATTTTGTTGTTTTTACTTAGAATTTTATGTGAATCGTTATTTTTGGAAAAAACCTTCAAAAATTACCATCTTTGTACATAAAATTTGCTATTTTTTTTACTTTTTTAATGGCAGAAGTGTCCTCAGACACGTAATTTTATTAATAATGGAAAATAAATTACATAAAAAGTTGCAGGAGTTTACAAACATAAACTTCTACTAAATTTTCAATTAGGAGACTAAACTATTTATAAGCTATATGTCCTAACTTAATTTGGTTATGGATCACTTGAAAAAATAACAAGTGTCCATTTAAAAGAAATGATCTTCTATCCAATCTACTAACTTTATTCCTATTTTAGAGCCTAAGATACGACTCAATTCTAGAGTCTTATATTTTCTAACAATATTATATTTCTAAGTGTCTCTTAAACTGCCCATTTTGGCAATTGATGTTCACTGGTTTGAGATTGTGAAAAATCACCATCATTGTAAAGAGGGTTGATATAAACTGATGTTTTTTTTATCAACCATAGGTTCCGGGGGCGGAGAGTCATTTTCAGAAGAACTGTTGCTGCTAGGAGAGTTGGATGAACTGCTAGAAGACCCAGATAGCGCTAATGATGAAGACGGACTGGATGAATAATTTGCAGATGAAGGAAACTCAAGTTCATACCAATTTTGTGCATTTGGTTGACTTTGTAAATTTCCGTTTCTTTTATCACTTTTTGTTTCTAACTTTTGAAGAATATTTTCAACTTCTTCAGCACTCTTACTCTCATTTTCATAAAAAATCACATCTCTGCTTACAATAAATTTCCCATTCGACAAAAGTTGGTACCCTTTCTTCTCGTCAGAATACCCGATCATTGTGCACTTTAAGCTTCATGCATCAAGCTTAGTTCGTTTTTCTGTCGGAACTAAGGCATAACAGACTGATCCAAAAACTCTGAGATGTTTTACCCGAGGTTTGAACCCAAACCATGCTTCATAAGGTGTGATTCTGTCTAAAGAAGCAGTGGGAGATCTATTTCTAGAGTAGACAGAGGTATGAATTGCTTCGGCCCAATATAAAGGACTTAAATTTTTGAAAGTTAACATAGATCACGCCATTCCTAACAAGGTAAGATTCATTCTTTCTACTACTGCATTTTGCTGCGGAGTGTAGACATTGGTAAGATGTCGTTTTATGCCATTATCCAAGCAATACTTTTTGAATTCATTTGAAGTGAATTCTCCGCCATTGTCAGTTCTAAGAGTGCCAATCCTCTCCTTTGCTTCATTTTCAATAAGCTGACGAAAAGTTTTGAACTTTTAAAATGCTTCTAACTTTTGCTTTAAAAAATATACCTAAGTCATCCTGCTAAAATCATCAATAAAGAGTAAGAAATATCTACAACTTCCGAGTGAAGTTGGAAAGGTTCCACAAATATCACTGTGAACCAACTGAAAATGCCTGTTTGCGTGCCATGAACTTGTAGGAAAAGTCTCTCGATGTTGTTTTCCAAAAATGCAAGATTCACACTTTGCATTTTCCTTTTTGAAGGTTGAAAGTCCTTTAACCATTCCCTGTTTTTGTAACTAAGAGAGACTGTCAAAGTTGAGATGGCCATATCTTACATGCCACAATCTGATCGGTGAAATATCTGTACTTTTTTCTCCTGCAAAGTCAGAATTTCTTGGAATAACTATCCCTTTCATCCTTAACAGTTTTCCATCTTCATAACCTGTCATCACTTTTTTCATGTTTTGTTTGACTAAGTTGATTTTAACTAAGCCATCTTCCATAATTACCATATGTCCTGCTTGTCGAATTGTGACTAAAGATAACAAATTTTGCTTGAATGTTGGCACATACCATACATTTGAAATCATTCTTTCTCCAATTCCTGGTAAAAAAAACTTTAACTACGCCTTTTCCTGAAGGAGTATGTTTTTTTTTATCATTAAGATAGATTTAATTTAGATGGCATTCTTTGAAATTCCAAAAGAAATCCCATGGAAAATCATGTGTTGAGTTGTGCCTATATCCATAATCCATGCATCTTCATAATCACTTTTGAGAAAGATTGAAACCTATAAAGTTGTTGCTTTTGTTTTGGTGAAAACGTTTTCGGAACCATCAGGATCATCTTCATCATTTGCAAATTGTGCAGAGTTTGGATGAAACTTAGGAATCTTCTCAATAGAATTTCTACAATCTACCACATAATGGCCAACTTTGTTACATCTTCTGCAAACAATTTGACTGAAATCGTTGCCTCTGCCTTGAGACTGTCCTCTGCCTTGATACTGTCCTCGGCCTCTGCTTTGGCCTTTGTTTGGAGTTTGTCCTCTACCTAGACTTTGTCCTCTGCCTTGATGATATCCTCCGTTTTGATTGTTGCCTCTTCCTTGAAAATTGCTCCTTCCTAAATTGTATCCTCTGTTGAAATTGTTTCCTCTGCTTTGACTGCGACCACGACCTTGTGTTGCTTGATTTTGATTGAAATTTCCTCTTCCTCGGTTTCTTGAACTATTAGCTGTGGAGTTACTTGAGCTGGCTTCGGTGAAGAAGACATCTTCTCCAATCTGTTTCTTCTTCCCAAAGGTTTTATCATGTTGAGCTAACATGTCACTCAATTCATCAAGCTTTAGCTTCTCTAACTTTCTAGTGACTTGCAAAGTTTCCAAAAAATGTGTATATGATGACAGCAATCCAGCAATTAAAAGTGTGGTCAAGAAGCTTTCATCAACAGCTTGAAAACCAGCATTTATTATTTCTTGCTTGATGTTTTTTAGTCGTGAAATATACTCAAGGACATCACCACCTTCAATGAATTTCTGTTGAAGCAATTTTAATTTAAGATCAACCTTCCTTTATTCAGATTGTGTATCAAAGAGATCTTTGAATGTACGTAAAGCATTCCATGCATCTGAGGAATTTTTAATATGTATGTACATTTCATTATTAACTGAAGCTTTTATAAGAGTTAATGCTTTTCCATTTTTTACTTCCCATTTTGCAAGTGAAGCTGCATCTGTTGGTTTATTTGGCTTAACGTTGCCATCACAAATTTCATGCCACAATTCATTATATATGAGAGTGCTTTCAATTAGATGTTTCCATGTCTTATAAGATTTCACTCCTTCTAGCTTATCAGATTCAGAGAACAGATTAATTAACTTCGACATTATAGTGTTGAAGCAGTGCACCAAAAGAATCAAGCACAAAAATTTAGCAACTCGTCACACAAAACATGCCACGCAAAAAACGATCTATCGAGGCTTGGCCTTGACCCTCGTATAGTTGTTGAAAAGGGAGAAAAATAATTGATCTTTGCACTTGGCTCTAGTCAATTTCTCGTTGAGTGTTTACAATGAAATCTTTGCAAATTTTGACAATGCCTTTACAAATCTCTTCTTAAAAAAAATTCTACCCCACCTCAAAGTAAAAAGATACTTTGAGTTACAAATAATGACCCTTATTTCTCCAAAATAAAAAAAATTCTTCTTATTCCTCTAAAAACAAAGTTTTACTTCACCTTATTGCTCCAAAAAAAAAAAAAAATGTCTCCCTTATAACTCCAATTACAAAAAAAAAATTCACTCCTTATTTTTCCCAAATCACTCTTTAAAGAGTGAGCTTATGTCCTTCATAAAAATGTAATTGATTTTTTTACTAGCTGGTAATTCTACAAGTTCTTCTTCAAAATTTCATCAATTACATACACTTCAATCCACCCAATGCTTATTAATCTGAAAACAAAACAACTCTCCATAGGAATGGAGTAATATTCTCTACACTGGTTCATACAGTTTCATACATTCATTAAATAAATGCACAAATTCTGAATCTCAAACCCAGTGCAAAAATCTGAAGATTTTAATAAATAGAGGCTTGGATTTAAATTCTTAACTTCCAGTTGATGTCTCCACTCAACAACATCATTGGAGATCTATTGCCACATCCGAATCACACAAAGAAACATTGTCTAAATAATGCGTTGCTTACCATCCAGTCACAGCGTTCAATTCACACGTTGCCCATCCCTTCACGGTGGTAACGTTTACTAGTATCTCGCTCCTTCAACATTGGTGGCCATCGCTTCCACAGCATGAGCACTTACCAATGTAAACACCGTAATTTAACTCTACTACAAAGCGTTACGAATTTCGTTATGTCTTCAAACCGTTTTGATCTTATTCATGCCTCCACCCGGTGATCGATCTTGCAATAGTTGATTGCTACGATGGCTGAGTATGGCCTCTGTGCCCATGTTTGCTCACGTCCCTCCGATTGCTATGTATGATCTCTGCACCTTCGTTGGCTCACGTCCCTTGAGTGCTACATGCACACAAAGATTGATTCATTTCACGCAGTTGACAATACCCTTCAACGAGCATGAAAGCTCGGCTCTGCACCCTTTGAAATGATTCTGCGTTGGTTCATCTATGTAAATCTCTACGTTAGTTAGCCTCTGTGCTAACAGTAACATTTAACAAGTTTGATATTGGGCTTTGGTCCACCTAGAAATCTTTGCGAGTGGTTGGGGGCTCTTTTCACGAACAAGCAATTCAATGGGAAGAAAAACTGTAGGAAGATCTCGACAGGAAGCTCGCAAAAAATTGAATTTAAAAAACAAACGAAATCTTAAATAAAAAATTGATTTTCAAATTATAACCAATAAATTTCTTTTCCTTAAAGCATTGACAAGATTTCATACCAATTCATCCTTTAGCAAAATTTTCCAAGAGTCTGCAAAGCTGAAATCTTCACCTTCAGTCATCTGCATTACCGGTGGCTCTGATACCACATTAATGGCAGAAGTGTCCTTAGACACGTAATTTTATTAATAATGGAAAAGAAATTACATAAAAAGTTGCAGGAGTTTACAAACGTAAACTTCTACTCAATTTTCAATTAGGAGACTAACCTATTTATAAGCTATAAGTCCTAACTTAATTTGGTTATGATCACTTGAAAAAATAACAAGTGTCCATTTACAATAAATGATCTTCTATCCAATATACTAACTTTATTCCTATTTTAGAGCCTAAGATACGACTCAATTCTAGAGTCCTATCTTTGCTAACAATATTCTATTTCTAAGTGTCTCTTAATATTTATTAAATATTATAATTTAATAAATATTTTTATTCTCTAATATTTATTAAATATTCTAATTTAATAAATATTTTATCCTAACTTTACATTAATATATTTGGATCATCTAGCATTTTTCTATTCATTTTTTTCCATCAAAATCATTTATTTGACATATCATTTTTAGTGAAAAGGTCTCATGTGTATTTTTTTTATTACGCCGAAAGGCGTTCTCTTTGTTGGCTTGGGGTGAGAAACACTGTTCACCCCAGCCAATGAGAAGCATTTCTTATCGCCCTTCCAACCAATAAAATTTGGACATGTGGCACATCCTCCAACAAATGAAAATCCTCCATTTGGACTTGGCCCCTCCAGTGACAGTTTTTTAGACTTAACACCTGGACAGTTTCTTTACCAGCTATGACGTGACACTTTTGCAAAGCCCTTGATAGTACTCATTTTTCCATACCGTGCCCTTGACAGTACCCATTTTTCCATACCAGGCCCTCGACAATACCTATTTTTCCATACCGGGAGACTTCAACATAATATGATGAAGTAGATATTTTGCCATGCCAATAACTATTGGGAGACTTCAATGGAGTTTGAGGAGGGAGAGTTAAAGATAATGTAGTACTTCCATACAAAATTTCTTTGTGGCCATGCATTTTCATGGCTCCCCTCTCCTACTATTGTACCATTCTCCTTCTGCCTCGACAATCTAACCCCTTCGTCCATACTCCCCATTCATTTGCATTCACCTTCTCTACAGCCCGTCATTTTGTTCTTGTGCTCGTATATTTTGATGACCCTCTCCTGCCTTCCATTTGTTTCAGTACCTGCCAATTGGACTTGCAGCCTCGACTACTTGCCTAATTCCATCTTGCAGCCTCATTGACTTGCCGATTTCCAGCTTGAAGGATTTACGATTACTTTGTTGAGTGAAAATAACGAGTAAGTTGCGACTCGTCTTCCTCTGCTAACAGCTACTTCACAGTGTTGGGACTTCTCTTCCTCTCCTTTTCATATTTGACTTAATTCTTCAGCTAAAGAAATGAAGGAAAATTTTTTATTTCCACTCACATAAGATTTTCTATTATGCTCGTGAAAAATCCTTCCAAAAGTATGTTATTGATTTTCGGTTGTGTCACTTGTGTATAAGCATTAACCAATTTGGTCATTCACCAAAACTTCATTGAATCAAAATAGCACCTTCTTTTAACAAGACGCCCACATTGCCATGGAGACATCGTTAACTCACAATGCTCTTTCTTCGCTTTTCGCTGGTGCTATCGACCTACAACCAACCCTCTAGGTTGTTGCACTTAAATAGTTAAGTTCTACTCAGACTGCGATGCCTCGCTACCGTGTCTCCCTTTTCAATGGTGCTCACAAACATACCATTCTGCTCCCTTCTTCGCATACTGGCCTTGCACAAAACGGGGAATTGCAAATAGGCTCCATTGTTCTCCTCAAAAGAAGCTTGTGCACATATGTGCATCAATCCATGTATGTTTCGTACAAACCACCCACCCCTTCCTCCCTTTTATGATTCTCCTCTTATGTCCCTTTTTTATTTCTTCTTCTCATTCCTAACGTTTTAATTCCCCTCTTCACTGATACAATGCTCCTTCTTGCATGTCGCTTTTTTTCTTAGAGCTCCAGATAGTCCAGCATGTTGCACCATTGGTTGGCGACCCATACCCTCTTGGTGACCTCCTCCTCCTCTTCTGCCTCTCCCTTTTCATCGCCACCCTCCCTTGAAAATCACATGTTGTCCTCCCAAGACTCCACCCCAACATCTACAACTGCTCTCACTTTTAAAGCACTCCCCCCTACCCAAAAATCTTGGTCCATCCAGGGCAGAGTGCTTTCAAAAACACCCCTTCATGAATATGGAAATGCATGTGGCGATGGAAAATCGCTAGGGTCTGACCTTGTCACCCACAACGGTGATCAAATCCACATTTTCAGCTTCAATGACTTGGCAGAATCCCTACATGCTCTCATTCAAGTTGGCCACATCTACAATGTTGCGAACAGCACCGTAAAGGTCCCCAACCCTTCCTATAACCATCTAAGATGCATGTTCGAAATCCTCCTCTTCTCTTCATCAACAGTGTCTCAACTCTTCAATGATGACCTTACAATACCTTCTGATACCTTTCACTTCATTTCGATCAGTTCCCTCAAACTTTCACCTCCTAACTCAATCTTTGATGTCGTAGGTATTGTCGCCTCGCTCTCTCCTACCTCTGTTGTTCGTAGACGCGATGGCTCTGAAACTCCAAAAAAAATATATCTCTTCACAACATGTCTGGGAGCAGCATCGATGTCACCTTGTGGGGGGAACACTGCCATGCTGAAGGTCGCGCACTCTCCGAACTTCACATGGCTCGTGTCGTTTCCGTACTTGAAATCGGGGGGTGGGGAGAATCGTCAAGTTCAATGGCCAAAATATCGGCACAATCCCTACCACTTCCCTGCTTATAAATCCAGATATCGCTGAAATGCAGCAACTTAAACAATGGTTTGACGAAGAAGGAATAAAATCTTCCTCACCCTCGCTCAGCCGAAAATACATCGACACGAGAAAGAGGCCCCTCAATACAAAAACAATTGTCGACATTCTCTCAATGCCGCCCGGCGAAAAAACTCGATGGATTTCAGTTCATGCTACTACTACCTCAATTAACATGGATGATTTCTACTTCCTTGCATGCCCCTTACCATTGATGGGGTGAAATGCATGAAAAAGGATTTACGACGAGATGACAACACCTGGCGATGTTCAAAATGTGAAGGCTCCTTCATCGAGTGCGACTACCGCTACATCCTCCGGCTCCAGTTGCATGACCACACTAGCCACCTTGAAAACATGGTCACTTTCGACGAAGCCGCAACTGTACTTCTGGGCATCTTTGCAAAGGACCTTTGCCTCCTCTCAACCGATCCTGGAGCTGTCCTTGACATATATATCAAAATCTAAGGATGAAAATTCCTCTTCACACAATCTTTGAAGACAGACACCTTCAACGGTGTTGAACGGCTACGCCCAACTCTTATGCACACAAAAGAACTCCCTTACGTTGATGCGTCGACTATCCTCCTACAAGTCCTATAACCCGCTCCTGCCCCCCCAACACAGTTTGTCACTGGATTAGCCATGCATTTCTACCTCTCGCCCGTTTTTCCCCCTCCTCTCATTCCATACATCCTTTCCCACTAACACCTTTATGCTGAAATTCCCATCCCCCCTCCCCCCCCACACACATCCTCCATTGCTTCCCATCGTTCCCCCTGCACTCTTTTTGAACCTCGCTTCCCATTCATCGTCGATTGTGCATACAACTTTTGTAATCGTTACTATATCTTTGCAACCCCTTATTCTATTTAAGTTGTGATGCGATCACAATCGCATATCGCAAAGATCAACGGTGACCCGCGGGCACAAGCAGCCCCACTGTTTAGACCAAAGGGTACCTCCGCAGTTGACCTCGTCAGATGCCCTTTGACCGAGATCAATGGCTGATATCTACTACGGGGGCATAATGTCGATGAACGAGCCGTACTCTGAGGTCCCTCCGCAGTTACATAAGCAAGTTGTCAAGTCAGCTCGGCGACAACTCATCTTTCGTGTCGCAAGCTCAGTGCTTTAGCACTTCGCAAGTTAAAGTTTTTAAGTTGCGATGTGATTGTGCCATCGCACATCGCAATCGCAAGTTTTTAAGTTTTCCCATATCATGCAAATTTAAAAGTTAAAATTGCCGAAATGCGATTTTGCGTAGAGGGCGCGGATGCGATGTGGTTTCGTAGTCGAAACCTAAAATTTCAATTCCAGATTTTTTGTGTTTTGTAAGCAGTTTCATGTAGAAAAAGAAGAATAGAGTGGAAGGATGATTTGGTTGTTATACGTCTGTTCTTGCATTGAATTGCATTAAATCTTCAGGCTCTACCATTTTGTATTAAAAGTATGTAATTTCATATGTTTATTTGAGATGAATGAAAAGAAGAATTAAATTCCTCTCCTGTGTTCTCGCTCTCTGTCTGTGTGTAATTTTTATTTCCGCAATATTGCATTGTCTCTATTGTAAGGGGGAAACGCATCCCTCTATTTTTTATTTTCATTTTCCAACATCATACACACGTTTTCGTTGTTGGAAATAGCTCCCAACCACCGCCATGAATTTAATGGCAATAGCCCACACTTTGAATTGAATTTTTTGTTGCAAGAAGGATGAGTCGGGGATCCAAATCCGAAGGTTTTTTTTTTTCTTTACGTAATTTCCAGAAAAATTTAGAGAAGGGTACCCAAGCCATTCTCTGCGTTAATTTCTTCACCTACCGCATTAATTACCATTTGCCTGCAGTCACAGCCCACAAGTCTCAACCCTTGCCTTTTAACGCATTACCGCAATGTTATTTCCCCGCCGATATGATTTGGTGGGACACGCAACCCATACCCAAACTCCATACAAACCTTTTATTTCCACCTTACCTTATGCATTTTCCATTTCGCACTTACCGTTGTTTATCGCACTGCAGCCCGCACATCGCACATCTTAATTGTTACCCGTTATGCTCCTCGCCGAACCTTGCAATGTTGTGATGCGATATAGCATCGCACATCACAATCACAACATTTTATGGTTTCCAGTTAATCGCCCACAGGCTATGTTATGTAAGTCGTGATGCGAT
This sequence comes from Pinus albicaulis, assembly GCA_034641835.2. Lineage (NCBI taxonomy): Eukaryota > Viridiplantae > Streptophyta > Pinopsida > Pinales > Pinaceae > Pinus > Pinus albicaulis. The sequence goes on along the minus strand of CM076583.1, from coordinate 428,351,830 downwards.
AGTGCCAGTGCACATCACAATTGCAATCGCAACACTTTGTGTTTTTCGTTAAATTCCCACAAGTTATGTTATATGCATTGCGATGCGATAATTATTTCGCACAATGCAATCGAAACATTTTAACTTTTCCCGTAACCCACATGTTGTTTTGCTTATGGTGTGATGTGATCGTGCCAGTGCACATCACAGTTCGCAAAGCTTAATGGATAACACCCAGGTTAAAGTTTGATATCACTAAAATGCCATAAGGGCATGGACGCAATGAAGTTTCAAAGTTGAAACCCATAGAATTTCAGATCCGCCAATTTATGTGTTTTGTACATTGTTTTGTGTATAAACAGCAGAATAGAGAAGAAGGGCATACGTGGCTTTATGCATTGTTAATGAAGAAATGGGCTTTCACGAAAAAAAGGACGATTGGTTGTTACCCGTCCATATCTGCATTGAATTGCATTGAATTGTAGGATTCAGTCATTTTGTATAAGCTATGCAATTTCATATTTTCAGAGTGAGATGAATCGAATGTAGAGAAGCGTTGAATAAATTGAAAAATTCCTCTCCTTTGTGTTTGTTGTCTTTCTGGCTGTGAATTTTTATTGTTTATGTTTATTGCATTCTCTGTGTTGAAAGGGGAATTCATTCCTCTATGTTTTCTTTTATTCATAATTTCCAACATGCTTCTTGACATATGTTTCCTTATTTGCAAAAGATATTCCAACCACACCAGAGAATAGTGTGCAAAGGGAACGACGACAACGCCACTACGCGCTTATCAAATAAAGAATTAATGCACATCATCACCTCCTCTTCGCCAATCATCAAGCCAACCTTCACTCTTAATAAAACACAAATAAATCTCCCATTCCTTCCCAAAATAGCCTCTTCCCCTACATTCCACCCAACCTTTCCCAGTTCCCCTTCCATCTCCACCCGTTGACGAAACCTTTCCAAACCCTTCAAATCCTTCACCTCTCGCCTGCCCTGTACATCCGCCCCCCCATGTGCCTCCCTTTCCACCTTCCCAACAATTTCTCCCCATCCATCTCCAACATGCACACCGTCGCTTTTGTGTAAGGATCGATGCACTTTGTCCCATCCAAGTTTGCTCAAATTTTCATGAAGCTTACCGATCCATGAAAACAAAAACAAATAACGAAATCATTTCTTGTACCCGTTGTACCGGCGAATGAACATCCCATTGTTTCTCGTCCACAAACAACATGGACCCAGGTATCCAACCACATGTCCTCTCCTCCTTGACTCAAGTTGAAGAAATGCTCATTGCTCGTGTCAACCCTGCTCTTCAAGTCACCCATGCATGTGGTGAAGTTCATGAATTGTTCATGTATAATATTAGCCAAGAAATGGTTGTAATTGTACATAAACAGTGGTGATTTTTCAAGACTGAAGATAGATAAGAAACCTAGGATGGGTTCATCAACAGTTTCATCGTTTGGATATCCTAATAGATAAGAAAGAAGGGAGATGCAGTGTTTGGAAGCTATAGTAAAAATGGAAGATGCATATGGGAGATTTCTCTTTGGTAATTCTACATCTTCAGGTAAGAAAATATCAAATATCTCAACTCTCTGAGGGAAAGATAATTTACTATAAAGGTCCATGAGGGCAGCAAGAGATAAATAGGATAAGGCATCAGAAGGAGGGATGAGAAGCATCTAGTTAATAGTTTCAGGGGATATGGTGATTAGAATGTTTCCATTTTCAGCCACCAATGACCTGGTTATAGGTTCATACTTCTTTTTACAACAGGCAATTAGATCCGGAAATGGGTAAGTTTGAGGAAATGCAAACAGAGGCAACATAGATTCCCAAAACCTGGCAGGGCCTTCGTTATCCATGTGCTTTTGTTTTAGCCACACATGAAGTTCATACAAATAAAATTCACAGTGGCACTCTGTGATTTTGAAATAAGCATTGGCTAAGGATATGAGGTCGAGATTGATTACCAGAGTTGCAGGAATGTCTTCTGCAACGGATTTGGCAGCTTCAAGAATGACCTCATTAGTTGAATGGGCGACCTCGAAGATGACCTCTGCAACACTGTCGACAATTGATATTTATTCTATCACTCTTTTCTTACCTTTACCTTTTGGAGTCATTTGTGTCTTCGTTTTCGCGTTAGGTGCCATGCTTGACTAATACAAACTAGTACAGGACTTTGAAGCTCGGGTTAAAGAAACGATGACAGGGTTTCGGGAATATTAAGGGTGTTTGCAGAAATGGCAGTTCGTTGTGAAATGAAATGAAGGATGAAAGGAATTTTATCGAGCATGTAAAGTAAAGAACGAGAGGTTGTTGGTAATTTTATAGACTGCACTTCGGCTTTAAGGTCATGGCTAACAGTCTAATTAAGATTAATTGCGTAACGGTCAAATTAACAGTCTAGGAGTGTATCTATTGCCCAACGGGAGGATTAATGATATAATGGATCGTTGGGGAGTAACGAACAAGTGACGTGGAGGGAGAGGATTGATTGGTTGACAACGGATATGGCGTATGAACAAATGGTCATCATCGGATGAAAACCAGAGGGGGGGGTACCTCTCGATTTCTAGTTTTAAGGCAGAGGGGGTGCGAAGTGATACTGTGTTGCCAGATAGCGGAAAAGCGCAGCCATTAATACCAGAGTTTGGACCCCCCCCCCCTTTCCCGTTAACATGAAACTGTCACCGGGGAGGGGATGCGATTTGATCTCCATCGTAGATCTGAGGAGATCTCGAGATCTGCCGTCAGAACATACCAACGCTTTATCTCCAGTGATTTAACCGCTTTGCCATTTAGCGACCTTATAATAAAATCATATATATATATATATATAATAAATGAACATCAAACCCTTTTTAAACAGGCGGCCATTTTCTAACATGAATGTAATAAAATATATTTTTCCTAAAAATAATTTTAAACTTTTCTTTTTCATCCATGTTCTAACTTACGATTTAATTTTTTTTTTAACTACCATGCTAACTTATCAAAATCAAATAATGTTACAACAGGAGGCAATTGGACAGCGAGGATTGAATCGCATAATTGAAGTTTTTACATTAAACGGAAAATATCACATCACAAGGTAAATGATATAACTTGCGATGCAATGGAGGGCGAGCAGTGAGGATTGTTAGATCTGGCCGCATATCAATGGTGGATGGAAAATCATAAGGTCGCACATCGCACATTTTACTAGATAGTGTTAAGACTTGGCTGCATAAGTTATAATTCTTGTGATGAGGAGAAGGGCCACGTGTCCACAGCGCATTAGCGCTTATCGCACATCGCATGATTTATAGTTTAACCATTATCGGTATAAGAGTTAAACTTGCGGGCAAGAGAAATGCGATAAGTTATAAAAGTTGCTATATTGCAATGCGACATCGTTATCGCAACTTCACATTGGCGGAATTATATGTTTATTGTTAGTTTTATTTGTTAATTTTGCTGATATGTGATGCGTCGTGATTAGTCACCGTATTGTCAGACCGTAGAACCACAGTTCCACCTGTAGGCATGTTGTTTGGGAGTATTTGTGCTTTGTTTAAAGTCCCGATAAAGTGATCATTGTTGACTGCACGCATATGTATTTTTAATAAAACTCCAATAAATTAATCTGCTGCAAGTAAAGGGAGTTTATGTGGCCCTTACATGTACTGCAACGAGATTCATGGCTCCTCCTTTCGGCGTTCCCTTGCACCTCCCGGTGCAATTGCTAGTTATATCTATATTTGAAACGTGTATTTTTTTGTAAAGTGTTTAAAATTGTATTTTGTTAATGAAAATTTTTTTATATGTATTGAAGTATTATTAATTATACATAAATGTATAAAAATCCTAACTTCAAAATATTAATTTTATTATTTTTCTAACTTTGTAAAAAAATTGAAAATTTCATTACAAATAAACATTGCAAAGAAAAACAAAAAACATAAACGTGAAAAACACTTAAAAAACAAACATTTCATGGAAGGGAAAAGAAGAAGAAGAAGAAGAAGTAGACAACTTGAAAAATGGTTAAATAACATACATTTAAAAACAAATGCATATATTTAAGACATAAGAAAATTTAAACTCTCAAAAATATGTCATCAAAAAAAGGTTAATTCTCCATCAACGCTTTTCGAAATTAGCATGAAAATCACCAACATTTAATAAAAAATGTCCATACTTAATACATAAGAAAATTTAAAGTGTTAGAAATATGCCCCAAAAAAAGGTCGATGTTGCATCAACACTTTTCAAAGTTGGCATTAACATCACTAACATTTAAAAAAAAAAATGTCTATGCTTAACACATAAGAAAATTTATAAAGTGTCAGAGATATGTTTATACTATAAATAGTTGATGTTCCATCAATACTTTTCAAAATCGGCATAAAAATCATGATTTAATGCGACTTCTAAAAAATGAGAACTCGATATAATTCTTGTGAACTTGGTAACTTTTTTATCACATAGATCACACTTTTGAATGATATGATATTATAATTTTGTGATAATACGACACAAATATAGAAATACAACCATGGAGAGATCATAAAAGTGGGAAAAAAAAAAACTATGCTCAATTTTACAAATAGAAAGACAAATATTCGCAGGAAAATATTTTGCGATCAGAATACATACTAGAATCAAAATGGTGTTTCAAATCGTGAAACCGTGTTTCAGATCGTGAAACAATCTTTCCTTAGTGTTGGTGATTCCCTGTAATGTTGGAGCAGTCGACTATCCAATTGCAAGATGCTGACAATTCCCTGGATGAGCGATGGTTATTTCCTTTAGTGCAATTTTGTTGCAGGTTTGTTAAAATGTAATAGAGATTCTGTTGATTTGAGACTTTGGTGTCGAGAGGTGATCACCATTCATATGTGGTTGGTGGTGAAGTGAATGGTTGGAGATCGCTTAAAGATATAGAAGAGAGATCATGTTTGATGGTGCACACCGCTGGTAGGATGCGCAATGAATAGCAAATATCACGTCTACTCCTCCAAAAAAGTGAGTTATGACACGTTGATCCATACTCCGTCAAACATATTATGATACACATTCCATCCATGATCATCAAACCATTAATTTATGCATCGTGTGAATAATCCCATCCATAATCTGAGATATACCATGGGAATAATCTTTTCCTTTGGGAAATGGTGGAGCATACTCCCACCAGTGCCTTAGGTGGAATGATGAAATAATAAGATTGAATTATATTATATTATTATTTGAGGTTTTTTTTTTTGTTTTTTAAAAGGAATTTTGATATATGTTTTGGTTTTTTACTAGGAATTTAGTTATAAATTTTGTTTAAAATGTATTTTTGAATACATGAATGGATTTAAGGTCAAATTTTGGGCACTTGAATTATTTAAATTTCTTTAACCATACTTAAGATTACAATAAATTTATGAAAGTTTTTTAACAAAATTAATTAGCCAAAATTTGGATTAGTTAATACTCACATTTATGACAAAGCCTATTGTTGGAGTTAATGCTTACATTCCATATTTTAGAAATTGGTTTGTGATGGTTGAGAAATTCTCTCAACCTCTCTATCTAAATTAGGAATAAGTTGGATCTCAGAAACTCTATTTAATAGAGTGATTTGAATGTAATCTGTATGTGAGTGTGTGTGCACATACACCATTTGTGCATAATATATGATTGAGTTTTTGTAATTGTGTGATTTTAGCTATTTCTATCATGGTATTAGAGCCTATCTGAGCTAACCCTTTATGGGAAAGCCAAGAGACAGAGTGTAAAAATTTTTGTTGTTAGACTAGACGTTGTCTCGTGGTAAGTTTTTTATCAGAATCGCGCGGAGGCCAATGCGGGTGTCTCACAATTGCCAGAGATATCATTGAAAAGCCATGCAAGCAAAGACCTCTTCCGCCCGGTAAAGTGTCTACATAAGGGCAACCTGTTTCCTTCAATCATAGTGCTACGAAGAAGACAAAATCAGGGTTTGACAGAATCGGGCTTTTCTTGCGGTTATTGATGGTGTAGGCTCATCCTTCACAATTCAGCCCTGTTCTGTACACCACAAGAAAAATTATTTGTATATCAATAATTGCATATGGAAATTTTTTGAGGTGTCGATTCCCTGGATTGTACGTCTGTTTGGCCTAGTCAATACCGCAAATAGACGAATGCGACTGAATTATTGACGTTGATTTGCTCGAGTAAATATATCAGACCTGGATCGTGAGAACAAACTCTTGAATTGATACGGGCGAACAGAAGTTACATAGGGTAGATGATAGGATCACGCCTTGCATGAAGAAATCGAGTGAAGCAAATTATTGGAGCGTTGTCTGCCCGTTTTGTTTGAAACAGATGTATAAAGTGTTTGTTTCATTTGTAAACGCGCCAGGGAGCAGAGTTTGAAGAATTGTGGTCAGATAAATGCACATTTTGGAGCAGCGCTAAATGTTACTAGAGCAGTGCTATGCATTATGCATATTATTATTAACAGCGCTCAATTATATTCGTGGCAGCGTTCTTTGCATTGGTTTGTAGTGTTGATCATTGTGATGGAGCAGCGTATCCATTGTTTACATTATATATAACAGTAACCATGTTAATATATGATATATATTAGTGGCACAATAACAAGAGCCCATTGATATATATTATGGAAAACATTACTAGTGTTTATATGTAGCATTATAGTTGTATGCAGCTTTTATATGCAATGTTTGAAGAGATCAAGTGGCAGTAAGGCTCAATATGAATGGTTGTCCAGATAGTATGGCAGTTGCGGATCTAGGGAAGGATCCCTCATTAGTGGTAGACGTGGAAGTGGACTCCTAATGAGGTTATGCGACATATTGGGATGTTGTTCAGTAATTGACTTGGGGAGGTCCTTGATTCAGGAGTTGAGGAAGCGAACTCGGGAATCCAACTCGCCAACTACACCTTTCCAAGGGTTATGAGGTAACTTGATGGAGCATCTACTGATAAGCTTGATTATTTTGTTATTTTCATGTAATGTAATCATTAAGGGGGGATGTTGGAGTTAATGCTTACATTCCATACTTTAGAAATTGGTTTGTGATGGTTGAGAAATTCTCTCGACCTCTCTATCTAAATTAGGAATAAGTTGGATCTCAGAAACTCTATTTAATAGAGTGATCTGAATGTAATCTGTGTGTGAGTGTGTGTGCACATACACCATTTGTGCATAATATATGATTGTGTTTCTGTAATTGTGTGATTTTAGCTATTTCTATCACCTATTACATAATTTGTCCAATAAAAAACAAAAACAAAATCGCCTCATTGGACTACCAATTTTGAAATAATTTCATAAAAATATAATGTTTTTATCATGATATTATTTTCGGAGATGATAAATTCAATAGTTAATTTATATTGAAAATAGATTTTATCTTATTTAAAAAAAGTTATATCATTACTTTAAAATAAAATAATACATAATACATAAATAGTCTATAAAAGGTAGATTTTCATTTTTGTGATATGTTTGTAAGCTTCAAGCAAAATCTATTTAAGATAAATTATTAATAAAACAAAAACATTTTTAAATCTAAATCCAAGATTAAAAGATAATTTCAATGTATATAATGTTTACAAGAAAGTTAATATTCTTTTGGTCATTCTTTAAGCATCTTTAAAACTTACTTCAATAAAATTATAAACATTCTAATAATGTTTAATGTTAAAGAAAGATATAGGTTTAATTTTATATATATATATATATATATATATATATATATATATAATTTCAAAATTGTATTATAATTATAAGAAAAGTTTACTAAGAAAAATGATTATGTATGCTACAAGAATAAGAGAATAAATTTTTGTAATTTCAAAATTTTATTATAATTATAAGAAAATTTTGTATGGAGAAAGAAATGATTATGCTTGCTATAGTAATAAGAGGTTATTTTTTAGATTCCATTATTGAACTTAAAAGAAGAGAATATATTTTTTTTCAAAGAGAAAAAGCAACATTTTTCTATTAATCAAAAAGTGTTTACACTAGCTTAAAATTGTTATCAAAATTGAAATATTGTTCAAAATATGTGAATTTTCACCTCACCAAGTCTATCTGGTAAATTTTCAATTTAAAAATAAATGATTTACCAATTCTTCCTCTTCAAAACAAAGGGAACGCGTACCTAGGCCATTGAAGCCTCTATTATGTATATTATCCCATGTAAGGACATTATTCCTAAGTAAAAGGCATCCAAATATATATAACTTAAGTGGTAGATTCCAATTCCACATACTCTTACATTGTCGCCTTCCATCTCTTAGAGTCGTGTGTAGTGATATGGTTCTATAGACTTCTCTTGTTGTAATATTTCCATCCCAAGACTAACCCACCTAAAACAACTTGTCAGGAGCTTCATTTAAAATTATCACATCCTAATTAAGATCCAAAATAAATAAAGACCACTGTATTGAAAAATCCCCATCAAGTCCCAAATTTGTAGCTAGCATCCATGTCAGACAAAATGTGTGACTTGCATTGCGTTTTGAGATTTTATTTAAGAAAAATATACCTTTGTCTCTCAAATGCCTAATCTATGGTGGTGAAATTTTATTGTTTCTAATGTTGCCAATGAATGCCTCTTCCTCGATCTTTATAATATTGCCAGAACCGATTCTCCATTGAATGTTCTTTTTTATCAGTGATTAAATTTGAGAAAATTGCTACAAACATAAGAGGCTCCATTGTATCTTTGTGAGGGGACATAGATCCACTCACGAATATCTGCCTCTTTTAAGTATTTTTCATAAATGACCACATGCAAAACACCCTCACTGGAAATGACCCTCCAAAGTGCCTTTGTTTCTAGTGACCAGTTGAACCACTCCAAGTTCTTTAAGCCCCATCCTCCCTCCACCTTTGGCCTAGCTATGTCTTTGAATTTTGCAACGTGAAATTTTTTATGTTCCCTTGCGCTGGACCAAATGAAGTTTGCTATAATTTAGTTTGATCTAGATGGCCACCCACCTATTCAACCCGGAACTCCAGTCAATTTCATAAGTTTCCTTATTTATAACACATTTTATTATTTTTAGCATTTTTTTGGGTCCTCAACTTCTGGAGCAGTTTTGACACCCGAAACAGTGTTTTTTTGAGGTCCACAATAGGCCATAGCCATAGGCAGGGGTTCGCTAAAAATATTGTAGTACTCAAAGATATATTTATAACGAGATATCTTACGCGCCAAATGGAGATCATATAACCAAGTTACAACCATGGGAATTTGGCTATCCAACTAACCCCAAAGGGGCCCACAAACTCTGTGTTCCATCTCTTAGGGTTACATTTTTAGTTGTTTAGAGTTTCCCTTTGATGTTCAATAATAAAAAGTCCCTTAAGCCTCATTGTAACACAATTCAGAGGCATGTAGCTGCCACATCTCCTCTCAGAGATAAGTTACCATTTCTCAAGCTATTTATTTCCATTATGTATGTAAGAATAGTACAGTTCTTTGATATTAATGAAATAAGAATTTATTTATGTTGCATTTGTGTGTTTATGTTTATTTTTTTATTTTGTTGTGTTCCCACATAAGTCCAGATTAGTAGTGTCAGAGTGGTCTGTTCTTTATATGTTTTACTTTACATGCCCCCAACATGGTCGGGGTATAAGGAGTTAGGGCTCAAACTGGTTGAACCTTTGCAAGACTAGCCTTGCAAACCCTGACGACCTCCCATGGCGGAAGAAAAGAAAGACGAGGAAGCAGGAGATCCTTTCAAAATATTGCTCAAAGAAGCCCTCTAGCGACAAAGGAACACGATGATGGAAAACTTCACCCAGATCCTTCGACGTATGCCCAAAGGCAATAAATCTTCATCCAAGAACCACTCTGGAGGCACCACTCCATTCAAGGTACAAGTCAACTTTGACACTCCCATATTTGAAGGCCAGATTGATGCAGAGGTCGTAGATAGATGGTTAAATCTATTGGAAGGATATTTTTCAGTTCATGATTTGTCCAATCAGGAAAAAAAATATTTTTTCACTCCTCAAATTCACCCCCTATGTCAAGGACCAGTAGGAAACCTATTTTGAATAGAGGGATGAGAGAGAACCCTCACTATTTTCAGCTACACCCACTTGAATTATTTATGAGATGTCATCAAGGAACAATATTACCCTATGGGAAGCTATGAGGAAAATCACATACAATGGACGATGTTGTGACAGCAAAGGGATTAAGATGTGCATGAGTTAAAGAATTGTTTCCATACCTTGCACACAAAGTTCGGTATCAAATATTTAGAAAAACATCTGGTGCTCAAATACCGCAGTTTCTTACATAAATACATTCAGGAGGAAATGGAGTTTTTGGACATCTCCTCGCTTGTTGTAGCATACTGCTATGTTGCCTAGATTGAGTAGAAACTCAAGAAGACGAAGCAAGACTTTGGATTTGTGAACCCAAAGCAGATAAAAGGCGCCCCCAAGCCACATAGCAAAGGGTAGAGACAGGTCGCAACCCACTGGAACAACTCCTTGAAGCCGCAAGCATAGAATAATGAGGAGGCAAAGAAGGACACCGAAAAGTTGTGCGAGTTCCATAAAAATCCCACTCACAACATAAATGAATATCGCGCAGAGCAGGCACTGGCACCCGAGATGAAAGACTCAGAGACAGATGCATGCTCTGATTCTGATCCAGAAATCGACAAGGTAAATCATATCATTGATGCAAAACCCACAACGATGATAGCCACCACCAAGCTCCCAAAGGTGGAACCTAAGGATCTAGAGGAAGGGGAGCGCCTCTTCCACTCACAAAAGTGGGTAAAGGGTTTGTCGGTGTAGTTCATCATTGACAGTGGGAGCCAAAAGAACCTGATCTCAGTCAAGGTCGTTAAGATATTGAAGTTTCCGACAAAGCCACACCCACATTCGTACACCATCAAGTGGCTCCATCAAGAGCAAGATCTTTGTGTCAGCCAATAGTGTCACTTGACTTATAGCATCAAGCCCTTTGTAGATGAGGTATAGTGCGACGTTTCCCCTCTTGAAATCTATGATGTTTTATTAGGTCATTCATACCTATGGAAATGTTATGTTGTATATGAATCCAAATTTCATTATGTTTTATTACTTTAGGTAAAAAGTTGTACAGGATACCAAAGGTAGTGTTTCCTATCGCATTTTCTTTGATCTCTACTAAACAATGCAGTAAGATCATTTCCCATACCGAGAAATTTGTCTTCCTTATCATTCACTCTCAGAGCAAGAGGAAGATTTTGGCCACATCCATAACCTCCATACAAGGCTCCTCCGCACGACAACAGCAAATGGACAAGGTCATGGAGGAGTACATGTATATCTTCACCTTGCCCACAGGGGTACCCCTGCACTGTCAGGTCAAGCACTCCATCGATCTTACCCCGCGTGCACTGCTACCTAATGGACTGATTTACCGAAACTCTGTTGTGGAGATGATGAAATCAAGATGCAAATTCAATATTTATTGCATAAAGGGCACATCAGGCCAAGCTCCCCCCTGTGGGAGCCTGATCATGTTGGTACGGAAGAAGGATGGAACCTAGAGGCTATGTATTAACTATCAAGCACTTAATAAAATCATTGACTGAAATAGGAATCCAATCCCACGGATCAATGACCTTATGTACTAGCTCAAGGTGGCTAAATATTTCAGCAAGATTGACTTGATGTCCGGTTACCACCATGTACCAATCGAACCATCTGATCTGTGGAAAATTACTTTCAAATCCAAGGAGGGCATTTTTGAATGGTTGGTCATGCCTTTCAAGTTAACGAATGCCCCCGCAAACTTCAAGAGGTTGATGGATGACATCTTGCAGCCATTCACCAATTCATTCATGGTAGTATATTTGGACATCATATTGATCTTTAGTTAGAACTAGGAAGACAACCTACACCCTATTTGACAGGTCCTCTGAACCTCGTGACAACACAAGTTGTGTACCAATTTGGAGAAATGCAGTTTTGGCATGACCCAGGTTCAATATCTGGGGTACATCATTGATGAGCGGGGTGTGCATGTCGACCCATCCAAGATACAAGTTATTCGAGATTGGTCAGCCCCAACCACTCTAACAGAGCTCTACAGCTTTTTGGTTCTTGTCAATTTCTACTGTAGGTTCATATTGGATTTCTATCATATCACTTGGCCTTTGATTCAAGTAACCAAGGGTGGAGAAAAAGAAAATTTATTTTGTTTTGAATCCCAATAGAATATGTTTACCGAGTTGAAGTATCGTCTCTGCTCCACACTGGTGCTCATGTTACCAGACCTGTAGCAACCATTTGAGATTGAGATAGATGCCTCCAACTATGTTGTTGGTGCATTTCTTACTTAGCATGGGCATCCATTGGCTTATCACTGTGAGACGCTCTCAGACACAGTCTGAAAGTATCCCACCTATGAAAAATAGATGTATTCCATTATGCAGACATGTCGACAGTGGAAGCATTACATTATGGGGAAGGAAATGGTCATCTGGACAGACCACTGACCCCTACAGTTCATACAAACACAAGATAGGTTACAAAGCTAATAGGTTGTCTAACAGTAATATTTCAGAGCCTTTTTTTTACTTCATGTATATCTCTACAAAAAGTTCCTTTAAGGCCAATAATGTATTACTAACTATGTAATGGTAGAGATTGTTTTATTCCATCAAAAATCATGTAAAGGATGGAAAGACAAACGTGTGCAAGATAAAAGTTGACGGTGAGATTTTTATGCATATTTAGTCAGAGCACGAGCTAAAAACTAACCAACCATTCACTTGTCAACATGAGAGAGCACAGATAAACCACAAAATTGATCAGGAAAAATTGTGAGCGGGCTACCTTGAAATTTTCTTAATTACATATGTCTACTAATGTCGACTGGATACAAACATTGAATGTTTTTCTTCTTGAGAAATCCATCAAAATCCCCTCGTTTCTTGGGCATGAAGCTTTCTAAATGAACTCCTGATTTGTTGTACAAAGCAGATAATACAAGCTCCCCCTTCAGTCTCTTAATATCTTCCAAAATAGTTTCAGGAACTTCTATTGCATGACCATTTTCTAATAAGCTTCCTAGCTTTGTACCTCCATCCTTGATTTCCCTTCTTATATCTTGAATAAATAATATCCCTTCAACAACCAGTTTTGTGAGAATCCTACCAACGAACTCAGGAGCCTTGGGCGCATCAACAGTAGCATCCTCCAATGAAAATAGTACAGTCTCCAACCTAGAAACATCAAAATTATATATAGCTATAATTCATAATCACAAATGGCCATAGACTGTAGTAGTCATGAAATAAATTCAAACTTGAATAAGAACAAACACAAAATTTCACACTACCCTTTAATAAGTTGTCCTTGATTTAGCAATAAAGGCTCAGACTTGCATAAATGTGTAAGTAGATTCCCCAGAAGATCAATTTCAACATCTTTCCGGACAAAAAAATCTAATATCCAAAGATAAACCATATTTGAATGGAACAATGGTGCTTTAAGGTCATCTACACAAAAAGTTGCCTACTTCAAATCTCTCACACTAGATGGTATGTCATGCAAAATTAAGAAAAAGTCAGGGAAACTTGTTGACTTCTCTAAAAGACATAATGAAAATGCATGGAAGCTTTGTAAATGAATGCACCTGTAATATTATTTGATTGTCATTTCAGCCTTTTTCTTAAGTTGAACCTCAATAAGTTGTGAACTCAAAGTTCGTTGATAAGAATGTTCTTACAGTTGAAATTCAGCAATTGTAGTCTTCCCACCTCTGTCATCTGATGAGTAGGAATTCTTAAACTCTCTTATGTCATTATCCAAAACATTTATTTCCTGGACACATGATTTTTCAAATAAAGGCTTTTCTGCAGCATAAGTCCTTGTCAAAATTTCATCTCTCATACCAACTGGCATCTGGTTAGAACTGCAACCTTAAATCGGACCTGCACCTATTCATCTATTACTCAGAGATGTGAATGTGGAATGTCTTCTAGAGCACTCTTAGCATATGGAAAAATTTGAACCCTCTATCCTATTCCCTTGCCAAGACCTCCCTTACGACCAAGAGTCAAGTGGCCATCATCAAAAGCTCCTTGTGTTGAAGGGCTTAGCATAGACTAATTTTCAAATTGATCCCTATCCACAATCTGAGCATCTTGACTAGTGAATCCGCGGTCACGTGGTCCCATATGGGGTTGTGGCCCTTTAATCCCACCCATATGTGGAAGTGAACCCATTTGTGCACCCGCCATGTAAGGTGGCATCGCGGGTCCTCTCACACCATGATCAAGTGGTGTCACAAGTCTCTGACCTAAATGTCCCATATTGGTACCTCGAGAGCGGTCTCCCTGTGGGAGCATTATATAAATCCCATATAATTCATTATATAAATCCCTGTGGGAGCATTTTCCTAAATGAAAAAATCCTTCTTTTTATTCTTCTTGTTGACAACTACTACCTTGGCAGCATCACCAATATTTGCAACATTATTATTCGCAGAAACATTGGAAGAACTTTTATTCTCCTTTTCTGTCAATATAGCTACTAAATCCTGCTTGCCTTCACGTTCAACAGCCAAAGATGACACCTGAAGTTCAACAGATGTTTCACAAATATCACTATTAGTGGTGGATACGTGACCCTTATCTTGTGTGTCAATTGCCTTCATATTGGCAGTTGAACCTTCCCCAAGTAATTTAGCACTATCATGGTTAACCCTAACTTTGTTTCTATATCCAGAAGATTGTTTGCAGTAAACAAGTTTGTTACTAGACAAAAAACCTGGTTTTTCCTCCAAAATTGCCATATCAGCTTTAGGGAGCACAGATGTAGCTTCTGATTGTAATTTCCATTCAGACACCTTTCCTGTATCTGCTGTTGACTGCTCAGATACAACTAACACTTCACCCTTTTTGTCTTTGAGCAGATTTTGATCAACAGCCACTGTGCCATTGTCATGTGTAGCCAGTTGAGATGACAACCTACTCATGCATTCCATTGATTTTTCTCTCCCGAGCATGAAAACTATCTTTTTCTTTTCCAATGACAGAATTGGAAAAATAAGTCAGCTCTCTGTTTATGACAGCATCAGGTGAAATTGACAACTCATATGGGGAATCAAAAACCACAACAGTCCCATGCTCAGGATGGAGAACATTTCCAAGATCTTGCTTCTCTCCAATTACAGAATTAACAAAATTATTGATGCAGCTTTGTCTAACATTATCGCTTGTTGATTCAGATTGTTTATTCTTCACATTTCTAATTTTTGAATCTAATTTAATGCCATCCTCACTGCATGTATTCTCCCACAGGCCATGAGTAATTTCCATGGCGAGGCTATGATCTGGCAGCAAGCCGGATAACTGATGATGACCCAGGTTTAGGATCTATATGGCATGCTACCCATGATAATCTCATTGAATCAGTTGGGGTTACTGGGTTGGGTTAGTAAAAGTGGCTCTCATGGACATCTGGGAAGGCTCTAGCATAAATGGCCTGGGGACACATGCATAATTATACTAGCCTTAAGATTTTTCCTTGCTTTCCTCATTGGATAAGATAGGATATAAAATTGTTATAGCTTTTGAATAGATGGCACAACCTCTTCTAGGCCTATTTTCCATGGTTGAATATGCCTCTTGCATTTTCAAGCTCAAAGAGTTGCCATAACAGGCCATTTCCAATTTTACTAGGCATTTTGCTAGTTTCATGCCATTAGGTTCCAATTTTGAATCCCATGTGTGAGGTGTGCTATCCACTAGTTTATATTGGGATTTGCACAAAAAATCCAAAATATGAAAATGAAGGAAGTAAGGGTTCTACTTCATATATTTTCATAGTTGGCTGATCCCATGGAGTTAAAAAGGTAGCACTATTCATCAACAATGGAGAAAATCAGTGACAAATAACAGTGATTGTTTATTTTGAATCCTTTAAGTATGAGATCACAGAAGATAGTTGTCAAATTCAAATTTCAAAGAGGACAACAGTCATTGAAGGCACAAGTCTTCAAATTGCGAAAGAATTTTTCCTTTTGCAAAATTTTGTACAAGGCAAGAGGGATATTACACTTGTCTCCAGGGCACACAGAATTAGTTAGAAGTATTCAAGAATTTTTGCATACAAATATCAATGTCACTCAAGCAGTCCTCCTTGAGATCTTTGGCCACAAAAGATGTAGAAATATAACATGTCAGAATCAGATTCCTACGGATGATTGCAGCTGTGAAGTTTGTAGCACCAAGAGTGGATTATGTTGCCTTTACATGTGTGTTATTTGGAGCAAACTTGACTTTCAAGTGAATACTTTCTGATGGGTAGTCTGTGATCTTTTTTCCCACTAGACATAGACAGATTCTGCAATCGATGAAGGAGAAATAAGCATGGGTATCAGTAGTAAGGGTTGTGCAGGGTCATCCGAAATGCTTTTCATATGTATGGCTTGTAAGAGAACACTAGAACTATTAGGGTAAAGGATTTTTTTCAGCAATGTGAACCTGCTTGTGATAGGAAAACCCTTGTGAAGGAATTTGATTGTGTTCAGAGGATATTTCATGGAAGTGAGAACTCCAAGGGGAGAAAACTACTTTGAAAGTCCAAAGAATTATTGGAAAGACTGGAGTTGATGATGAGGCTACAATTTGTAAAGTGATGCAACGTGTCTTTCAAGAGTTAGAGATAGGATTATACTTGGGGACCTCCTTATTCGATTTGTGAAATACCTTGTTTGATCCAATGATATGGAAAATAAAGCCTTGCTGAGAAAATAGATTTTCATCGTTGAATCAAGAAAATTGTACACGGATGCACTTTACATGATACTCTTCACATTAAGAGTGGTGTTTGGCAATGGTATTTTTATACAAACCTTAGATCACATTAAGTATTTCCTTCCAAGTGGAGATAGTGGCATCATTATAATACTTGATGTTCCAGGACAAGCAACAATTTTTCACCTATAGCAGACTTGGAATTGAGGCTCTTAGGAAAAGCAGTACTGGCATTGCCGAATATGCTTACCAGAAAACAAATAATTTTGAAAGGTCTTCATCTTACTATGTGAAATAAGGATATGTTTTCAAATATGTTGAGGATTAAAAATATGAAAGTGATGCCTCTTACAGACATTTAGCATAGGTCAAGTGGCAGACTCGTTGGCAGATTTCAGTTTCTTTTTTTAGAGAATAATCCAAAGTAAAATGGATCCCAAACAACCCTTGTTCAATAGCACAGACCTCAAAGAGAGAGGAATGCTCCCATCCTGCTCCCATCATTATAATTTTGATGAGCCAACCTACAAAAATTGAACATACCAACCTGTTCATTTTGGAAGCCAACTTGTATATCTTGCTTTGGATGTATTACAAATTATTTTTTCAGCTAATTTGAAAGATTGCCCACCTTTTGTGGGGTCTCTGTCTACAATTCCATTAGAGGAACCTGAGGAGCATTGGTATTCATGACATGGAGATTTCGCACTTGGTTTGTGGGCTTGCTTTGAGGAGAAGCCCCCTGCATGGAGTTTTCATTTATATTTCATAGACTACATATTGTATGTGGAAACCCATTTATTCTCTTTCAAATACCGCAGGTATGTACAAACCCATATATTCCCCTTGAAGGCTGGAATGCCTTGTCTGTAGTCCCTACATTCACCATTTAGAGAGGACTTGGGTTTGCTTCGCATGATTTAAGGAGGAGGAATATCTTTGAAGACCAAATTACTCTATATTTTCCTTTACGTCATTACTCTATAATTTCCTTAAAGTCATAAATAAGTTATGCTAGATCTTCAAAAGAATAAATATCATGATGTGGAGGGCTAATAAGTCCCACATTGGCAGTTGAGTTTCTTGTAACATCAATATCACCAATGACTTTATGGCCAATGGAGCAGCATCCATCACATATACAAATGAATGCAAAGATTTTCCACTCATCCTGTAGACCTTAAAACTTGATAAGAGTGGACAGAATATTGGGAAGCTCAGGCACACAACAGAGAAGTAACAGAGCAAAATTTTGGAGGAAGTACAGAGAAGTAACAGAGAACTTTAATTAAAATTTTGAACCACAGAAGATAGAGGAAAAGAAGTTTGAACCACAAAATTTTGAAAATTTGGCTACAGTTTACAAAGAAATTGATGTTTTTAGGTATTTCATGGTGTTTGTAACAGTGATAAGTGTCTTTGAGATTAAAAAAGTAGTTTCTACGTCATGAAAAAATCAATGTGTCAGTCTGCCCTTTTGGCAAAATATTATTAAAGGATTATCTAGTAAAGGAACAATTTGGAAAGGGAAATGACTCTCTAGTTGGCAAACTACAACTGTCAAAGTCTATTCTACAATTAGCCAATTCTAAAAATATCAACAAATGTGTAGTCAGATAAGGAACATAACAGACCAAAACATATTATATTGTTGGCCTGGAAGAATGTGTATAAGGCTTGCAGCGGCTTGGGTCTATGTTATGGGGGATTGGATTAATAAGGCTTTAATGGAAAAGATGGTCTGACATATTTGCAAGGAAGAAAACAAGATTTAAGGCAAACTACATAGGCACCATATCCCCAAAATGCCTGCTCGTTCATCTGCACTTCGTTTGATACAACCTGGACATAATTAAGGATTATATTTTTTGGGATAGCAAGGATGGATCCAATGCTAAGTTTGTGATAACTCATGGAATTTGAAGATAACCCTTTCTAGCATGGAAGATTTAGCAAGTCCAAAGCGGCCCTTACAACAACTCTTGGGATCTATCGTTTGGAAATTTAGGTATGAAGATGAAGATGGGCACCTTTAAGGAGAGACGTAGGAAAATATTGGAGGAATTTAGAACCCAGATCAATAGAGATGTAACAAAACACTCAACAAAGATCTTATAAATTTCAGAATTCCAATGAGGGGGGGACAGGATGACTGAAAATGGAGACTTCCAATACTGGATTGTACACGATAAAGAGAGGTCATGAAAGAAGGTGCAACTTCAACAAAACCTGGAAGAAGGTTTGGGTGAAGGAGGAATTGACTAAAGAAAAGACTTTATTACAACTATCCACTAAAAAACAACCTAACACAGGATCATATCCTGAGAAAAATACTTCCTTGGCCCTTCTTAATGCCCCATTTGCCTCTGCTCCTTATGTGTAAGTACCCCTGTCATATTTCAATTCATTTTAGAGAGAAGCATGACCTCAATTGGAGATTTCCTACCTTGTTACCAGATCTCTTTCAAAACTAGCATATGATATCACAATCCCCAAAGCTTAAAGAAATTTGGAAACATGTTTCTAGTTATGGAAGTTTGGTTAGAAGGAGATTTCCTACCTTGTTACCAGATCTCTTTCAAAACTAGCATATGATATCACAATCCCCAAAGCTTAAAGAAATTTGGAAACATGTTTCTAGTTATGGAAGTTTGGTTAGAAAGAAACATAAGGATTTTCAGATATCAGTCTATGAGGAAGCCCTTGAGAAAGACTAGTAGCAAGCGTGGGGACATTTATAATTGAAATAGTAAAAGCCATTGTGTTTAGTGAGAGAAAATCCCCCAACAGATGATTGTTGAATTAAAAACCAAGGCAGCTTAAATCCTCCATCCCTGACAAATAAAGTGGGACCTGCCGTAACAATCAAACTAAGAGACAAGGAGGATATTTACGACACAATAGACCTATGGGAAACTGTAACAATCTAGCTAAGATAGAGGCCTGATCAAGGGATTAAAACTGTCTTTTCAAATAGGATTCGCTCATTTGAATTGGAAGAGGACTTTGCCATAATCATCAAAGCCTGGATGAGTATTCAAGGGGCTTATGTTTCATTCAAGATTGAATTGCATTATATATGAAGCTGGTGAAATTACAAGTAGGTTCGCATCTAGAAACATAAATCATTACCCAAAACATCAAAATATAGCAACTGATTTGCTTTTCCAATAAGGGTTTGATATGCTGGAAAAGATGGAAATGTTCTTCTACTTGAATAAAGGGTTGGGTGTAATTATTATTGATAATATCAAGGAAAAGCATCAAAGTTTTAAATGGCACTATTATAAGGTACTTCACATTTAATCTCATCATGAAGCCTGTTGTAACACCCCAAGGATGACCCGTATGTGTGATGTACATATTATGTTTAGGCCGGTGACCCATGAGGCCGTTGGAACTCATGGAAACCACAAGGCTTTGGAACATCCCCGGATGGTTGATTTGGACACCTTGGAAGGGTAGTGGCATGTGCCGATGGACTATGGATGTAGAAAAGGGGTTGCACTACTTCGATTTTGCGGTTAATGGGGAAATGAGCCTATTGGTTGGACATTGTTGGGTTTGATACATTGAACTGGTTATGTATAGTAATGGTATGTGCCAAGCTTTAGATAAGCCATTTTCCTATGGAGTCGAAGCCCTAGCCCGGGGGTGACCCGTTGTTGAGAAAATGTGAGCATCGTGGTCTATGGTTGGGTGGAAGTTGGAACATCTGAATATTTGCAGCCAATTCGTGTATCTTATCAGATAAGTGTTTATCTTTAATGTTTATATGACTTCTATTATAATTAATTATATATTATTATGTGTTGCATTTGAATAGTAATCTAAATGGTGTTATTATGAAATTACATTCCTGTATATGAGAGAAATGCATCATAGAATGCATTAGACATAGATAAAATATGTTACAGGAGGTGAATTGAAGAAAAAAATCACAAAATAATGGGTTACATAGGTAGTTAAACACCCCAGTAGGTGACTGGGGGCATTACACTTGCAAGGCTTTAACTCAGGCCTCCCTTAATTATATGAGTGTGCAAGATGGTGACTCCTTATGGGGGAAGATATAATGGAAGGAGTTTTTATTCGGATCAAATTCATTTTTGCAGTGCATTGTCTGCTTATTTTTCACCTCAGCCATCCTTTTTTTCTCTTAACAGTTTGGTTCAATAGCTGACGAGTACCTTGTGATTCAAGATTATGAGCAACAAGACATCACAGTGAAGAAAATTCTAGAGACGAAAGTAAAGAGGCCATGGAGTGGGGGATGTAGATTTGAACCCCTGCCTATGATCCCTCAAAACCACCAAGGCAAAAAAACCCCCTCATTAACAAAAAGTTGTCTCTGAAAGCAATGGAAGTTCTAAATGATGCGGAAGGGCGGCTGCATGAAAGGAGGATACAGAACATAGTAATTATGTAAAGGGTGGCTGCTAGAAGAGAAATTGTAGGAAGATCCACAACAAGGGGGAGCATGGATTATCTAATGTTTGATTCAGGATAAAGGAGGAGCCCCACACAAATGTACCATATCCAAACCATGATCTTGTGCTTGAACACAATATTCAGTAGCTTATGGGCGAATCTCTGCTGCAGGCCGAAGTAGCAAAGAAAGATCGATATTTTCAAGCTTCTTATTACGGTCTATAACCACTTTATCCATCTATAGAATATCTGCACAACCGAACATATTCTTTACAGTTCTGAAACCCATATCAGATAAAGTTCACGATGCTTTCTGTTAAATCTTAAAATAGGATAAATATGTTATGGCAACTTATAATTTGTAGCATGCACTCCTTCTAGCCTAGAAGAAGTCATTATCATGCTCAAAAGTGAAGAAACTAAGTTTGAACACACAATTTTGTGTTAGATGGGCTAGGTGTAGATTAAGGGTGCCTTAGTCTGAGATCAGGTGTGGCACTAGCATTATAGTCTATATTTTTGTACTTATTGTGTTGTTGGTTTGCCTTCAGAAGGAGTTGAAACCCTGAATTGCTTCAAACTCTGTCAACCTTGTGTATTGATTTGCTTTAAGGACACTTTAAAAAATGTCACAAGGTGTAATCCTCATCACCAATGCTAAGAGATGAGAAATTAAGTGTTATATGACTCAGTTTCGAAGCATATAGATCATCAAACAATGGTGCAATAAACTTCAGGACTTGACCACATAAAATACATGGAGAAACACTGAGAACCAAAGCAAATTTTTTATGTCAGTGACAAATATAAGTATGTTGTTGAATTATAAAGTGGGTTGATGAGCTCATTGTTGCATTTTGTTGCACTAGAATGTGTTTAACACTTCATTGTGCAAAAAAAAACATTAAAATAATCAAGGTGTAACATGGCACATTTCAGACCTTGCTGCAAAGTGAGTAAAATGACATACAAGAAATAAATCACATGCGTTGAGGTGTTAAATGAATAATCAGGAAGTTCTTCATACCATGGATCATGCAATATCCACCAAAAACAAAATTAGATCTGAAGGCTTGAATTTAACCCTAGACATCAATCTCAAATGGCATGAATTGTTCCACTTATTATTAAGTAGGTTTTTCACCCTATTTTGACATTAATTAGTCTTCTTTGAGTGTTTAGATCATAAAGATATCTCAATATTGGCACAAGTCATTGTAAATTGACCTCCAATGAGCAATACATATTCAATTTTCCCAAGCATGACAACTCAATTAAGTGCTTGTCTTAGATCCAAGATAAGTAAATGGGTGAAATAAAAATATAGAAAATTAAATAACTTTGGATCTAGTGACCTAGATTTAGAGATATAGAAAGAAAAACCCTCCAAAGAATTCAGAGCAATATTTCTTTTTCTAATGAATCATCAATAGGGTAGTTCAACCATGAACCCATTACATCTTCATGAATGGAACTAGAATTAGTTAATGGCATGTCATGTACAACTGAATCCAAAGTATTATCCTATCGATAAGAGAATTCTTCCCAGGTAACACAACATCATCATTTTATAGTGTTTTGACAGTTGAGTTGGAAAAGGACACTTGACCACTTTGTTCACAACCTAACCATTTTCCACAAGAGTTCTTCGACATCATTCTCTACATCCTAGATCTCTTATGTAGTTGTACATAATCCCAATTCACCCTTGTCACATCTTAACATGCTTTATATCCATTATAAGTTAATGTTGAGGAAGAATCCATTTTTTAGGCATGAACAAACTCTACAGATGGATGCATAGGAAGTAAATATTCTAGTTTTTGGAATGGTAGAATATTATACATGAATCAATAGAAAGTGAACACAACCTGTGAACCATCATATTTTGGAATAATGGAGATGGAAAACAAAGTTTTGATAATGATTCTCTGATGTAATTAGAACCCGTTATTGAATGCAACCACATTCACACGTAGGCGGTGGAACTAGAATATTTCCAGTAGTTTATTGAGTACAAAATGCATTTATGTCCAACAAATGTGTAAGATTAAGAAATGGAAAATCAACCAACAACTAACAATGAAAGAGGTTGATCCCAGAAGTTCTGGAATGCAGTTTGAATACCTTATTTTTAAGTTGGAAATTATGCAGCATTGAGTTCTATGCTTCTTCACTTTCATGATTTCCTCATCCCACACCAATTATCAGCCCTAACGTTTTCCTTTGAATTTAATCCCAAACTAGTGTTTTCTACTGCACATGTGGAAATAAAGAAAACAATTTTTTCAATGTCCACAAATTACCAAAATTGGTCAATGGGACAACTATCTCAAATCCTTCACAAGGTGATAAGCCCAGTGGAAAAGGGAAGTGTCACCACTATCACCAAGGCAACAAATTTCCTCATTTTAGTGAAACTCTACCTGTACCCTTTCTCCTAGGCCTGTGCATCTGCATAATATCCATATCCAGCTCCCTTTCTGCCATTCGCATCAATACAACCTCCATACCCATCACCCTATGCCTCCTATTGTCATTCTTGTTCCCCATCACTCTCCCCCAACACATACCCTTGCAAAAAAACATCAAATATATGGACAATTCACTTGTTGCATTCATTGATTTTAGTTTATTTATCACACATATTTAATTTTTATTCTCACAGATCAGTCAAAATTTAATGAACAAGTTGTAGAATTATTGCATATTTTGAAGGATTTAAGACTAGATCCATGCTTCTAATTCACTAATTGGTTAAGTGACAGATTTTGGATTCTGAATCGACCAATTATCCTAAATACATGCCCTAGAATTAGCATTCACTAGCTTTGAAGTGAGGATTATTGTCGACGACAGTTTCAACTTTCCTAAACTGTCCAATCAAACCCCTTGGGATTTATTCAAGGGGAAAAAGTGATTGAAAACACTGCCTGTCTGATTTTGGATTAGGAACAAAGAAAACTTCACTTTGAGAGACCATGGATCTTTGTAAAAATAAACAAAGAATAATTCCCACTGAAGATGATGAAGCCCACAACTCAGAAAAAGTAGTGTTCTGAGTATTGAAATTTACATTAAGGAAAATTCTAGTTTTGATATTTTATAGCTATAAATTGCTAATATCTTTTCATTGAGAAATTATACTTTCAATTATTGCTCTCTTTGAATGTAGATCTAGCTGAAAGTTGCAAAACCAGTTAAATAATTTATCCAATATTATACTGTCCTATGATTTACCAACATCACAATGGATCCATAATGACACTCATTCTATGTTTAAGATTCTAAATGATATGGAGTTTCGAAACAAACCTGTGACAACCATGGGTAAAATTGTTGATGCACTTCACTCACTAGATCTCCCTTTATAACTGACTGTATAACCTGTCCATTCATAAAAGTTGTTAAAAGTCACCACTTGTTAGCAACACTAAAATTAAGATGGGGAGAGCCATGCCTTAAAATTACCCATTTCAAGAGTTAAAGTATAGTTCATTTAGTTTCGAAAGCATTTTTAAAATTTCAAACTGCAACTGCATACATAAAATACACTTCTAGTTGGAACTTAGTTTAGATCATATATGATTGTGAATATTCTATTGTATAAGAAAGAACGCACCTAACTCATACCAGTGCATGTTATCCTAGATGATGCAACATTTCTTCTACTTAAATGTTGATGTATCAATGAAAGGGTCAATTCTCACAGCAATGCTTGCTGGAAGTCCCAATAGGGAAACATCTTGAACTATTAGGACCAAAAACATAAGCACTAGAAGCCTGCAGGCAAAGTCATTAAAGTAGATTATAAGGATTGTTTCCCTTATTGGTAGAGAGAAACATTTAAAAAATATAAACACGTAATATTATTAAACATATATGAAAAATGAAACTTCCTTCAATGAATCATTACTCTTAACCAACCATATCCTATTCACCATAAAAAAAATATCAGAGAAGGAACTAAATCCTAGCAAGAGGATATAATGTCATTGTAAATTATTTATTAAATACAACAATCCTAGCCTATATTGCTTTAAGTTTTGATTTTAAAAGTAAATTTTAACAAGATCCTGGTGCATCAGTGTTCAATAATGACTTTGTATTCATATTAGTTCAATATTACCTTGAGTTCTTACATTAGAAGGTAAACATGCAACGCTCAGTGTTCTCGTTTTTCTAGTATTTAGAAGACGACCAAAATGTGAGAATGAATGGCATACATTACTGAAATGCCTTGTTTATGAGAGTATAGTTGCAATTAGAAGTGGAGCATATGTAACTCAATCCAAGAAGTCTAAAAAATTTCAAATTCTTCAAAAATAATGCATGTTGGCGAAAAAAATTCAAATTCAATATAATTCGAAATACATAACAAAAAAATTTAAAACAAAGATAGGTTTAAAGAGGATATAAGTAAAGCACAAAAGCATTCATGAGCCTTACAACACAAACCATTCCTAAGCCTTGAATAAATTTTTAACATAATTTTGGGATCAGCTAGACTTATTATTTACTACTATTTGCTACTTTTTTTACTCATCCAGGCCTCATTAAAGCAATATTTTTTTATTCTGGTGCTTTCATTTGGTCAATGGTCACATATTGATACCAAATGAAAATTTGTAATTTGTAGGAGCCTGTAGGGTTAGGTAAAGTAGACCATTAGGAGTTTTTAGAGCTTGAGTGGGCCTGACAGTAAAGAACATGCATTTCATAAGAGGCCAAAGGATCAAATCCAGAGTGGGGTAGAATATATACACCTCAGTGGACTTTTGAGGTTAAATCACTAGGTGGAGGTGGGTCCCTTGTCCCTTGCCTTAGAGAGAAGAAGTAGAATTGATGAAATATAAATTTTTCTCTCAAATTTATAGCTTATCACTCATGCGAAACCTACCCAAATTTGATTTCTCAAGTAGTCTAAGGCATATTTGGGATTTTATCTTGAAAATAAGTTCCAAAACCCTTTCACTATAGTCATTGTACAATGATCTATGTTTCCAACTACCTTTCTGCAGAACCTTTTTATATTTCTCATACAGATAACAAGGGCTTGACTAGTGATTCGGTGCGCCCGAGCCTGCACTTTGCCTCTTGGTCTACCCTACGCATAGGGTTTCTGGTGCTACGGTAGGGTGGTGTCAGTCGGGGTGCTCGCCGTGGCTTTGGTTTGGCCCAATGGTTGACTCTCAGGCTCCTCCCCCACCCCCTCCTCCTCCTCCTGAGGTCGAGGCCTTCAAATTGTTGATTGCTTCCCAGCCGAAGAAGAAAAAACAACGCACCTCCAAGTTCGTCAAGAGATTAAATGAGATCCCCTCGGTGGCCCTCCTACCTGAGGGTACGATGAAGGTGCCCCTTTCCCTTGTGGACCGAGTGTTGTTTGGGCAGTTCACGGGCTTATGGCCTTCACCAAAATCTACGGAAGCCTTGATCACCCAAAATTGGAAGCCCCTCATTGCAAACAACATCACCTCGTACTTTCTAGGGCGAGGTTTCTTCCTGTTTTAATTCAACTCAAAGGAGGATAACGAATTAATTCTCAGGAACGGACCCTATTTCATGGGTCCTCAAGGACTGTATTTAAATCGTTGGACTCCAGAATTCAACCCCTCGGGGGATGTTCCATTTGCAATTCCAGTCTAGGTCAGGCTCCCAAACTTGTCGGTGCACTGCTGGAACTGGGAATCAATGCAGCAAATCGGAAATGCCCTTGGAAAATTCATAGACAGATCAAGCAAAAAAGATCAATATGAATGCGCTAGAATCTGTGTGGAGGTTGATCTCGAATTTGGGTTGCCATAAGCCATTAAGCTAACGGTGAGAAATTGGTCCCATCTGCATAAATTAGACTACGAACAGTTGTCGTTCAAATGCCACGGATTCCATGAGTATGGTCACTTTGTCAAGAACTGCCCCAAAAATGTAGGCCCAGAAAAGGAGAAAGAAGAAGGATGGCATCAAGCCAAGAAATGTAGAACGAGCCTTACACCAAGGCCAATCGAACAAGGAGCGGAGAAAGGAAAGGGAAGTATAGCACCCACGAGGAGAATTCCTAAAGCCAAACCCACCCAGAAAGGTCAAGAGAACAGCTTTGTGGTCTTGAACTCAGAGACAGAGGAAGTCTAAGAAACCGACCCACGGGACATGTAGAAGGATCTCCAAATGTGGGAAGCCCTAGAACCACTGAATATTGGTGATTATCCTAGAGAAACACCGAAAGAGAAAGACCCCGTCTCTGAGGGTGAAGATCTGGATTCAGAGGAGTCGGAGGAAGAAGGAGAAATTGGGGATTCCCAAAATTTGGTCAGAATATCGACCAAGGGACATAAATCCTCCAGGGAAAAGAGAGAGAAAGAAACCTACAAGGAGAAGCTGCAGGGGAGCCAACCAACCCTAGAAAAGATGTTGGCAAGAAAACCTAAGGCAAACAGAAATCAAAGCTAGGGCTCTAAGGGAGCCCTCTCAGCTCAAAAAAGGAAGTAATGAAGATCGTCTCCTGGAACTGCAGAGGGATGGGGAGCAACCTAAAAGAGGAAGCAATGAAAAGTCTAGTAAGGTTGGAAAGGCCAAACATTCTTCTCATCCAGGAGACCAAAATGGAGGAAGGGGACTTTCTCCACAAAAGCGAACAATTTTGGGGAAAAGGAGGAGGTATTGTTGTCTCCTCTAGAGGTGCCTCAGGAGGGCTGTGAATTCTATGGGACAAGACATGATTTGAGAAAATCCTGGTTAAACTCAACTCAAACTAGATTTTTGCTCAGTTTTTGCATCTCCATACCAAAGAGATAGTGGGTCTTTCCAATATTTATGCCCCAGTCATCTTGGGAGAAAAAAAATCCTGCTGGGAATCCATTAGGGATCTAGCAAATGAGATTTAGATGGATAACGTCATTCTCGCTGGAGACATGAACATCACTTTAAGCCAAGGGGAGAAGCAAGGGGGAAGTATTGTAAGGGATCCAGCCAAAGAATGGGTGGAATAACTCATTCAGGACTAGGATCTGTTGGACATCAAACCAATCAAGGGAAAATATACATGGACCAATAGAAGAACGGGTTCGGGTCACATTGCTACAAGGTTAGATCACTTTCTCATCTAGAGTTCCTTCTTGCTTTTAGGTCTTGATGTCAGTTCTGCTATTCTTTCTTCGCCGGTCTCCGATCACAGGTCCATTAGGCTTGAGATGAAGCCGCATATGAATATGGGGCCTATTCCCTTCCGTTTTAGGGCTCTTTGGGTGCAGCAGCTTGACTTTTTGGGCAGATTTGAGGAATTCTGGAGACTCCTTGTTAATGGATCCCCCTTCTTTGTGTGGCAAGAAAAGCTGAGGAGAGTGAAGAGGGCCCTCAAAAGCTAGGCTAAAGCCATCCCTTCTCCGACCGAGTCAAGGCGGGCTGCCCAGGCCTGTTTGGAGAGTCATCAAAAACAAATGGAAGATATGGACATCTCGAAGGACAGCTTAACCTTGGAAGAAGAGCTCCAAGTTAATCTTCATAAGGCTTGCATCTAGGAAGAGGAATTCTGGAGACTTAAATCTCGCAGTCTGTGGCTACAAGCTGGGGATAGGAATACCTTCTTCTTTCATAAGCAGACTCAAGCCAAAAGAAGCTTCAATTCTATAGTGGAGATAACCTCAGGAGACCAATCCTTATCCGACTTTGTCAGCATAAAAAAAGTTGCCCATCAGCACTTCAAAGACTTGTACACAGAGGATAAGCAAGTGAGTCACAGCTCTAACCTGCTCGAGCTAGTCCCTCTAAAGGTCAATGCCCAAATGAACGCTAAGCTGACTGCTCCTGTCACCATCAATGAAATCAAGAAGGCCCTTGATGAAATGAATCCGAACAAGGCTCCTGGGCCGGATGGGTTTACTGCTCGATTCATTAAAACTTGTTGGAACATTGTCAAAAAGGACCTCTTAAAGTCTCAGACTGCCACAAGCTTGGGGGCAGCACAAACTCAACCTTCTTGGCCCTTATACCTAGAGAGAAGGATGCCAGTTCTTTCAACAGATTCAGGCCAATTTCTCTCTGCAACATTGGCTACAAGCTCATCACTAAAGTCATGGAAAACAGGCTGAAATTCCTTCTTCCGAAAATCATTCCTCACAATCAAGGGAGATTTGTCAAAGGTAGGCAGCTAACTGATAATTTCATTCTTGTTTAGGAAGCGATCCATTCAAGCATCCAAAGACGAGAAAAAGGCATGGCTATCAAGCTGGACTTGGCTAGTGCGTTTGACAGAGTTAGGAACAAATTTCTCTTTGGGGTTATGCAAAAATTTGGGTTTGACTGCCGTTTTATAAGCTGGGTCAAGGCCTGCATTGCAGAACCATGGATTGCCCCACTTGTCAATGTGCGTGTTGCTAACTTATTCAAGGTGATTCGAAGGATAAAGTGGGGATGCCCACTATCTCCCTTCTCTTTGTCATTCAAACCTCTGTCCTCAGTTTTATCCTGGAGAAAAGATGAATCGATCAAGAGCTTATGGGTCTTAGAATCACCAGGGGAGTCAGAGACATCAATCATGCACTCTTTGTTGATGACTCCATCCTATTGGGGGGTGCTTCCTCCAGCTCAGCCTCCTGCTTCAAGCTGGATCTTGATCGCTACTGCCTCGATTCTGGGAGTGAAATTAACATGGGAAAATGTTTCATTTATGCTTGGAACTTTCTGGACTCGAGCTAAGCATGATCACAAGGATTTTTTGCTTCAAAGGCTCCATGAAATGGGTGTCTTTTAAATACCTTGGACTACCAATCTTTCATGTTTGCTCGATTGGGAGGGACTAGTACTCCTTGCTAGATAAATTCAAGCTCAAAATGCAAGCCTGGGGCACGCCGTGGCTCAACCTGGCAGGTAAGATTGTTCTCATTAAGTCAGTCCGTAATAGTCTTCCAATATTTCAGAGCTCTGTTCTGTTGGCTCCGGTGTGCATTCTTTGCAAGATGGAGCAATTCATTCGCTCTTTTTTCTGGAAGGGAGGGAAGAATAACGCTAAGATAATTCCGTTGGTTAGCTAGAATAAGATCGCTACGCCGCTGCTGGAAGGTGGCCTCCACATAAAAGACCTCAGGGAGCACAATATCGCTTTAGGGACCAAGATATTATGGCGACAGGTAGCAAGGAATCTGAGATGGGCACAGATTGCTTTGTGAAAAAAATATAGCTTTGGAAAGTGTCTTCGTAGCCTAGAGAACTTCCGAGCTAATCGACATGGCTCCTCGATCCATCAGCTATGCAAGCATGCCCTCTCGCTGATGTGTGACCGCTTGTTCTGGATTCCAGGCAATGGGAAGCAGATCTGTCTGTGGGAGGATAGGATCATGAACGCAGAAGCGATCGGGGATGATCCTGAGTTGCAGCAGCTAAGAAAATGGATGATCGTAGATGGTCGATGAACGATGTGGGAAATTTCTGAGTGGGACAGTAGCAATTGAGCAGGGTGGCAGAAGATAGAGATGCTTGCTCATTTGGAGCAAGCGTGGGCCAAATTCATGGTAGCGCTGGCTGGGAAAGCCCCTCTAAATGAAAGAAAAAAAAACAGAAGGGATTGGGGTTCCTCGACGGAATGATATTCCACAGCACAAGGCTACAGGTGCCTTAAGGCCATTCCCACTATCCCCTGCAACCCTGCGATTTGGAAAGGTATTTGGCAAGTTAAAAGCATTTCGAAGATTGACATGTTCACCTGGCAGCTGGGGCACAGCAGTATCCTCACAACTGAAAACGTGCAATGTCGTGGCTTCCACTACCCCTCTCAGTGTCCACTCTGTCAGCAACAAGAGGAAAATTCAGTCCACATCTTTCTCGAGTGCCTCTACGCTCGAGACATTGGAATGAAATCTTGCTAATTTGGAACAGCAGCCCCATCCTCCCAATCACCATCATGGGTATGCTGTCTAATTGGGGAGACCTGTTTCCTAAGTCCTTCCCCGAAAGAGGCTGGCCAAAAGAGGGGTAGATGATTATCCCTAAGCTCATTTGCTGGAAGATTTGGTTTGAAAGAAACAATCAGATCTTTCAAGAGAAGGCACTAAGCCAGCGGCAAATCATTGTGAAAATCAGAAGCTTATTCAAAGAAATAATACAGGCCAAGGTGAACCAAAATCAGGTTTGTAGCTTAAACCAACAAGGTAGGGATTGGTGCCAGCAGCTGGGGCTAAACCTTCCCATTGGGCACAATATGGAGAAGTGCAAAGAAGAATGGAAAATCAGATTAGAGGATGAAGACTTCAAAAAATGGAGAAGGATCACAAATATCCACACCATGTTTTTTGACAGTGCAGAAAAGGGGAATCCGGGGAAGGCCGGAGGCGGAGGAATTATTCGCTGCCCTTTAGACCAAATCATTTCCCACTTTCCCTGGGGTTTGGGGCTTACTTCGAACAATCAAGCGGAAGCCATGGCTCTCCTCCAAGGCTTGAAACAGCTGCAAAAACATGGAATCAAGGAGGCTCGAGTCATTGGAGATTCACAAAGCCTCATTGGATTGATTGTGACAAAATCAATCCCTAAAGACCTACATCTGCAACGGTTGTTCGCTCGCATCAATAAGTTGATCGTGTCCTTTCACAAACTTCAGTTCTTTCACGTCCTTCGGAAAAATTAACAAATATGCAGACCTTGAAGCCAACATTGTTGTCTCTTTACAACTGGGATCTCTCCTCTGTGAAGAGGGGGATTCATGGGATCCTCTGCCTTAGCCATCCCCTCTCCTTTGTCATGTATTTTTGTCTCTTTCTACAACAATTGTTTTGTATTAGAAGGTTTGCTAGTCTTTGGGAAATTGCTAGATTCATTGTAAGAAGCAAAGTAGGTGAATTTTGCTTGATCGGAAACCCCCTAGACATTGGGTCTCCAGATGTAATACCCCCGAGCATAAGCCTCAGACCTTTTGAATCATTATACAAATAACCATTTCTGTAAAAAAAACAAGGGCTTGACTAGTCTTATGATAACTTGCAGAGAGGTAGTTCTTTATTTTACACCATTTTAGTTTTCTTTGTTCTTGAAATCCTGTGTACTATCCAGAGATTCCTACAATGCAAGAAAAAAATGTCATGGACTAAATTTTGTAAGTATCTCATAGCTGACATCTACTTTTCCACAGCTGATAAACATTTTATTTTGTTCTGAGCTCAATTTTTCTTAAGTTTGGAACCTCAACACTACTTCACTTTCATATGATTCTCTTTGGTATGGGTGTTGTTGTGAGGTTGCTACAACTGATCCTGGATGTATATTTTTGTCCCATTTAATGAAGTATTAAGGAATATATCAAGGATATTCACTAAGCTTACAATTCAAAATTACCAGGTAACAATCCAACTAAGAAATGTTATAAATATGGACATTACCCACATTCTAATAAATCATAACAACCCTCAGAGGCAGAAAGTTCTGAATATGAGAAGCACTTTTGATTTTGGACAACAAACCTGAATACATCAGATTGACAAGATAATAATAATTCATACTAAAATGAATAAACATGGACTGGAAAAGTTTTCAGATCAGATTTCCAAATGGACAAGCATACCCACTCTACAGATATGTTCATTTTAGTTTGAGTACAACATTCTGTTTTCGAACTAAAACACAAATTTTGACTAGGGGATCCTTGGCAACATGTTCCACACATATGTTGCAAACATCTCTAACAAAGAAACAGTTGTTGATATTATTTTCTTGGTGCTCTAATGAATTACTTGCTCTCTCCCCTTGTAACCATAATTACAATTGCAACAACTAAAAAAATTCAAAATTCATGCCTTCGTCTCCTCTGATTGTAGCTTGTAAAATATATTTTGATTAAATGACATGATCGATGAAATTGCACGCATATGAAAGAAATTAATATTATTGCTACACCCAAGATTTCAATATCAAATTCAATAACCCTTTGAAAAGTCTGGAATATTTCCAAATCAGTTGTTGCAAGTCATATGCTCAACACTTAGGCAGTTAGGCTATATATCGATATTTTGAGCTTCCCTTTCATTCATCTCTGAAAGGGAATTTAGTTCCCCCTCTATTCAAGAAACTAATTAAAACCATTTAGCTTGAACCTATATTACAAATTGCCTAAGTATTTTGTTGAAGAGTGGTATTTTATAATACAAAAGTTAGGGACTGAAAGAGGCGGAAAAATCGAATGCATGATGCTAGAAACCATCAAATTTGACACTTAATTGAAGATTCAAATGCTTGCAATAAAGGTGAAGCTTACATTATATAAATACTTTTGGTTTCTTTTTGTATGAGCTTGAACTGTCTACATGATTACACAACAACGAATACCCAAGCCTCATCTTCTTCAGTACAAGATGATTGCAAGTGGAATGGAGCCATAAACTGCAAGAATTACTTTATTTTTGTTTTAATCATCCTATCAAATCCAGCTTTAGTTCTTAGAAGGAATGAAAAGGTATACCTTTAACGTTTATTTTCATATAAACATCAGATCACAAGAGGAAATATAGATAGAAGAAGACACAGGCATCATTTTTTTCATGCTAAGATGTTAAATTAGAAATTGAAACTCAGATTATTTCAGAGGGAATAGGGTGAATGGATAGCAAAGGATATATACACCTCAGAAAATACTCTGCAATTAGAATAATGATGGAGAAATTGTAACCCATAGTTGGAAACTCCTATGTTATATTCAAACGCATACAGAGTCAGAGATAATGTCAGAGTCAAAGCTTGAACAAAATCCACAGAGCCCAGGAAAGAGCTAGAGTGAGGACCTAAAAAAGAGCCAAATTTCGATCAAAGGAAATAATTATTTAGAAGTAGAAAATAACACCACGTGGGCTTCATGTCATGTTAGCAGCACAGTAACCCACGAACTGTTGTAGGAAGAAAAATTTGGGGAATTTTCTCTCATTAGGGTTTGTTGGGTACACTAAAAGGTAGATGGAAAGTGGGTGTTGAAGAGAATGCAGTCAAGAGGACGCAGCACAGGAAGTTAGAGTCAGACCAAAGAGGAAGTCTGTTATTATTGCAAGATGTAGAAAAAACAGGGATAAGAGCGGAGCATCAAATATTTGTTGTCCATGCCAGGGCACAAGATGAATTATGATACGATCTGAGAAGGACTGGATGAAGGCGTCTTAAACTTCTCTTTCTATATGCAAAGCTCCACATCCAATTCCATGATCTTTTCGTTAATCACAACGCTCTCTTGTTCATCTAATCTAACCAAAAAATAAATTACACAGTGGATTCCAACACAGCTACTATGTCTGATCGTCTATTGCAGCTATATTATCAGTAAACAATTTCTTAAATGCTTACCTTTTGATAGGCCTCCTCCACAGATGGACGAGAGGGGCCACCTTCTTCTTCTTGAAACTGAGTAATTTCTTCATCGTCATTCCTTGAGTTGAAATATCCAATGCATTATCAGTCTCGATGGATCCCCTCTGTAACTCTTCTCTAGTGTGTTGGTAACATGATATTATTTGTGTTAGGTCTTCCTGCCAATCTTCCATGGAATATACCTTCTTAACATTTAAATGGAGTGCGAACATGAAATTCAAATGAGTGAAATCAAATCATTTTAACAGAAGGCCAAAATTTTTTATCATAATGTAAAAAATGGTTATTCGAATATAATAAATACTTCCTTTTTTTTTGTTATTCCAATATTATAAATATTTTATGTTTTTTAAAAGAAAGGTGGAAACTAAAGTTATTCGAATATAATAATTACTTTATTTTATTAAGTTATTTCAATATTATAAATATTTTATGTTTTTTAAAAGAAAGGTGAAACTATGTCGAGTTTGTAAGCCATTTTTATTATTTTTATTGTATTTATTTTTTATTTTTTCATTGTATATGATCAATCTAGATCTATCTTAAATTCTGATTTACCAAAATCTAGATCCATCTTAAATTATGATCTACCAAATTCTCAAAGGGATCAAATCTGTTTTCACTCTAAAAGAGGTTTGCGCCTCAATAGATTTGATTCCTCCCTTTCAGCACTTGGTAGAGATAGAGTTAAGATAGATCTAGATTGATTTAATTATTAATTATAATTAATTATAATTATTGATTTTATGTTTTTAAATTTTAGTATTGTTATTTTACTTCGACCGAGTTAAAATGTTAAAGTTGACATTACAACATCTCTACCATGGCAGAGGAATTCAACACTGGAGAAACCCTAGAGGCCCATAGAAAAATTGCAAGTGAAGAAAGGGCCATGGAGTTTCAAACTAGAGAAGGGCATAGTTTTGACGAAGACTAAATGGGCTCTGGACAATGTTAAGCTCTGATACCCTTGTAAAAACGCAAATTAAGATTAAATGGTAACTGTGACTTTTTGATCCACGTGATATATAGTTTGAAGTACAGAGATGGCCACCATGATAAACCCTTTGAAGACACAAAACCACGCGTCAAATATTCTTTTCGGATGAGATGCCAGTTTATTACTATTGGAACCACATGGAGGAGGAGGAGTTAGTGGAATATGAACCAAAGGAGGGGGGTTTTCAACAAATTTGAGCTAGTCCCAAAGATTTTATACATTCACATTTGGAAGTCATGTTAGAAGGTCACCATATTGCGATTTCTAGGCCTATCAGGTCTTTAGAAAGAAAAGTTAAGAATTCAATAGGAGACCATCTGGAAATTCGGAGGCCCTTACCCTTGCTCCAGCCACACACTATTCGGTTCCTTTAGTTTTGGTCAACCTAGGGCCCAAGGACATTTTACAGGGGCTGGAGAACTCTTCTTGGGGTACTTTGGCTCTAAGTTTAGTTTCCCTACCATCTTAGAGATCAAAGGAACACATACAATGTGTTATGACTTCCTTAGGGTTTTCATAATTTTTTGAACACATTGGGGATTCTTCGCTCTCATAAGCCTCTCCGATTTTTTTACTCTCTGTCCTTAATCTCATGAAGTACCATTGGCCTCGCTCTCCTTGGGTGAACTAGTGAAGGAGATCCTTGCCTTGGCAACAGAGGAAGGTTGAACTAACGTTGTGAATGGTGCTATGGTTTTTTAGGAGAAACACTCTTGTGAATAAAAAGGAATTTTAGAAAGCAAGGAAGAGGAAAAGAAATTGTAGTGTCAAGAATTAAAAAAAAATTCCTCCCTTCTCTGTTATTGGGAGTCGACATCGCCAATTAGAAGATTGAGAAAATTTCCCAAAATCTCTAGTGGGGCTAGTATGGGGTCGAAAATTCAAGTCCTTAACCCTAAAAGCATGGGTGGACAAGGAAACCTCATGACCTATTGTTAAATGTCCTCCAAAGATTTCATTACTATCCCAAGGTTGGATTTATTTGTGCTTCAAAGATGCGGCTGATGCCCAAAGGGTACATCAGATGGTTTGGAAAATTGATTCATCTGCTATCCTTTTTAATTTTTGGATGCCCCTCTTCGATGCAAAGTAGGAGAGGCTACATATGTCCCTAATATAGGTTCATCTTCCAGGTCTCCCTCCTAACTATTGGGATGCCATAATTTTCAAAGATAGAGGTAACTCAATGGGATCCTATCTGGACCATGAATTTATCTCGACCATGAATTTTCATATTTGGAGATGGGGATTAAGACATACTCTCGCACTTTCGTTAATATGAACCTTAGGGAAGTGCTTCTAGAAGACATGGATTTCACGATTGGGGTGGAGTGTATTCAAATACTTGATTATGAAGGAATGTCTTTCAGGTGTAGGCATTGCCATAGGTTTCACACCTAGCTAAAAACTATGAGCTTCCCTTTTCTACAAAGGACCATATATCCAAAGGCAAGGACTCGGTGCAAGGACATATTGGGTCAAAAAAGGGTTATGGATTGGAGGTTTTGGGTGTCGAGGAAAAGAAAGTTCTAATAGAAATTTAAAATTTCCTTTCAATATCCCTAATGAGAGCTGGGTCAGGCACTCACTATTTCAAAGTCATTTGTCATAAATTAAATTTCACCTTGCCATCTCCCCCACGAAGCCTTGCATCACACCAAGCATATGTGCTCACTTGAACAACCGATATGCTAGCTAGATCAATGTAAAATAAATACCATGACATGGAAACTCGTGCTTCCCTCCTTTATCCTCAATCACAACATTAGGGCCCTTAAAAAAGTGAGATGAGTAAATACCTCCCCACCCATCTATCACCCATTATCTATTGTTTGACTTTGTTGTTGTCTTTGGAATTTCAGGATGTTATAGGAATTTACAATTTGGATAATTAATTTTTTGATCTCGATGTTGTTCTTAAGTTCTTAGAAGATTCCCTAAATCTACCATTGAAATGATTTCAATAGCTTTAGGTTGGCCAGGAATTGTAACTTCTTCCACCAAATTTTAATTGGCTTAATTTTATGGAATTCATGATTTAAGGGTGGCAGCTAAACTTATTTATCATTTGTAGAAAATATATCATTAGTGCCCTTAATCTGTCCCACATATTATCTAATAAACACCAAAGGGCGGAAACAGAGACATTGGTGTTATAATGATCTCTTCGTGCACATGGAGGGGTCCCTAGTCAAGTTGGTCCCAAAATGTTTGTAGCGGTGTCTAGAAAAGCAACTAAACTTCTTTATCATTTGTAGAAAATATATCATTAGTGCCCTTAATCTGTCCCACATATTATCTAATAAACACCAAAGGGTGGAAGCAGAGACATTGGTGTTATAATGATCTCTTCGTGCACATGGAGGGGTCCCTAGTCAAGTTGGTCCCAAAATGTTTGTAGTGGTGTCTAGATCATATCAATCCATTGTAGCCTCACACTCTCTATAGTTTTATATATACACATCCAAATCAACATGTTACATAGATGGATGTATTGTGTGAAGTTTCCCATCAACTCAAATTGAAACTGCTCACCATCAATCTGCGATGGGCCACATAATATTGATATGGTCGGTTTGTGGCTGAGATTATAGGGAATGAGAGCCTGCACTGGATTGGAGGCCTAGATTCCCAAATAATTCTAATCCTCTATTGGTAGAAAACCGTAATGTTTGTCTGTAACCTCAATTACATTGTGCCATCAATCATTTGTTTGAAGTCCTAAATTTATGCAGGGTTGAAAAACAAATCAATTAAGTGAAATTGTGTTTTGAATTTGCAAATCGTTAGAAACATTAATGCATTATCCAAAACCAACCTGTTTAAAGCTAATTGACACTTCCTCTGAAACTGATCAAGTTTTAATGGATATGAGAACTGAAATTCAATAGCTCTAGCGAGCATCATGGGTAATCACAATGCTACTTCCCCATCGACACAACTCTTAGATTTTTCAGCCACCATCGACACAACAGCTAGTCTTATATTTGTTAGACAGTTGATTCGTTTGTTGTGAAAGAAGGGAACTGAGTACTAGAGGCCCATATGGGGATTTTGTCTTTCGATTTTATAAATAAATAAAAGGAAAGTTCTAAATCAATCATTATCCTCTTCTAATCCATATAGAGACCCCTTTGTCTCTAAATGTTACACTTCGGTATCAAAATTGCAATTTTCCATTTATGGAGTGACACAATTAAAAATTACTAACATAAATGACTAATTCATATATTTGTTGTACTTGTTATTTGGTCATATTTTTATTCTTGGACTATAATACTCATTTACATTAATCATTATCACTTTTGTCACTTATTATCTAGTCATATATTTTAATCCTGACTAAATTAGTCATTTAAGTTAGTCACTTTTAGTTTAGTCACTTATTATCTAGTCATATATTTTATCCCTACACTAAATTAGTCATTTAAGTTGGTCGTTTTGAGTTTAGTCACTTATTATCTAGTCGTATATTTTATTCCTAGACTAAATTAGTCATTTAAATTAGTCATTTTTAGTTTGGTCACTTAAAATTGCTCAAATTTAGTAGTAATTTACTTGAAATAATTGCGGTGACTAACATTTTTAGTCACCTGGTCATTAATTTCATCATTTTTTACTAGTGAGAGTAGAACGTTGATATAAGTTTTTATATATATTTGCGAAAGAATGTTGCAGGATGGTTGAGATGTCATGTGCTCAACATGATCACTATGCTTCTAAAAGCCAATTTATTACCCACACTATAGGGAGGATGTTAGGAAAGTTGAACTTGGAACCTACTTTAATTAATTCTAAATTTTATGAAACATTGCTCCAAATTGTTGAGAACACTCATGGAGACAGTGTTGATATTTATTATAGTTTATTTATGTACAACAACAATGCATCAGAGTAGATGGAGAGATTGGAGATGGCTTTTGATTCTTTAAAGAAGCATCTTGTAGAGCAGTTGCACTAGATAGTTAGAAAATAATTATTTTAAGGAATTAGTCATGGGGAAACTTCTCAACAAATTTCATCATTTGCTAACATGAAAATTCCCACCCTTTCACACAATTCTTTAGGTGATCCAGAAATAAAAGAGTTATCTAATAATGGAGTTAAGGAGTTCACCCTGCATTTAAGGGGTTTGCACTATGTAGTTTGAATCTTGATTTGTGTGTAAGATATGAGTTTTATAGTTTGTCTTGAAGGTTGAAAATATAGGGTAGGGTGCAAGTGGTCTATAATGGTTTAAAATTTAATGGGCTAGGTCCATGATTTCAGGTTGCGCATGGCATCATACCATGGGAATAATTATACAGAGATATTAATGGATCTCATAACCACCTCATCATGAAAAATAGATGGAGGACCATCTTAGAGACTTGGTCTGGGGTGATCAATTGGCTGAATGTAATTCCTGTTGGGTGTGGAGTCTGATTATCTTGTTTATTTTGTATCACAGCGTTGGGCCCATGTACCCGTAATTAAATGCTGCCTGGGGGGTCTAGGGGGGGGGGGGGGGGCTATGACTTTATGGAGCCCCCTGAGAAGGTTTCGGGGGCAGTGCCCTCGAAGCTAAAAAACAGATGCAAAATTGCCTTGTAAAAGTATAGTAATTTCTTGTCAATCGAGGCCATTCATTAGGTGGATGATCTGACGGTAGAAGTTATGTTTAGTTTAGGGTTTTTTTTGCCCTAGAAGGCAACCCCTCGCTTGTATGAGGGTATTGTATTGCGGTTGTGTATTGTGTGTGTATTCTTAGAGCGAGAAATAGATAGGGAGACTGTGAGAGAGAACAGAGGATATTACAGTGGATCTGTTATAGGTTGTGTCTCTTCATTTTGCTAGATAATAGAAAGGAAGGGCTGGCTGTTCGGGGTGGACGTAGCCCAAACTGGGTGAACCACGTATATCTGTGTCTCTATGGTTTTATGTGTTTTGTGTGCTTGTGTTTTCCACATATTTTATGTGTTGCATTGCTTTGTAATATATAATTTTCTAACAATTCCGACCCCCT
This sequence comes from Pinus albicaulis, assembly GCA_034641835.2. Lineage (NCBI taxonomy): Eukaryota > Viridiplantae > Streptophyta > Pinopsida > Pinales > Pinaceae > Pinus > Pinus albicaulis. The sequence continues at coordinate 428,311,283 of CM076583.1, read as the reverse complement.
CTTTGTTGTTTTGTTTACCCGTTTGGAGATGGTTACAAATTGAATCTTTACTTGAAGTTGATTCACAATTTGATTTACTTGTTAGGGTACTTTCTGTATCATTATTCATATTGTTTTATGTATCTATGGAGATAAGTGATTTGAGGGCCAAGGAACATTAATGAATTGAATATTGATATAAGGCAGTTGGGATTTTTGAAGGATGTGAAATAGGTTTTGTGGCCAAGTGATTCAAATTCTAAGGCAAGGGAAGGCCTCCTAAGGCTGATTTCCTATCATTTTGGGCATGATCAAATGCACCCTTGTGGGTAACGAACTATTGTAGAATTACTGTAAATAATCCAAAGTGATCCTTAAAATCTCTCTGCAAATTAAAGCTCTTGAATCTCGACTTCTGAAACAGGCTGAAAATTACAACAAACCGAAAGCGTTATGAAGTGCATAATCGTAGATTTGGGTGTTGTGAAAGTAGAGATCAACCTCGCGTAAGGTTTAAAATTACGAACAACTGATTGAACTCTGGTTATGGTACCCCTATTCTCCTAATTAAGTTGGCTTTGTTTCTCAACTACTTCTAAGTCCTACATATATAATTAATTTGACATTTTGGGGTTATTTTTCATCATTTCCTTGTCTTCCTCTTAATATTGAGATCCTCTACATTTGTCTTTTTCTGGTGATTCTTCATGAACATATGGTTAGTGGAACTTGATTTCCAATGGTTCCCAACCCCTATGATCTGATCGACATATTCTCTTCATGAACATTATGAATAGTTCGTATAAATTCATGTATATGAATTGCAGAACACCTTTAAAATTTTCACTTTATGTAAAAATTAAGTCTAACTTGTAATATTTTTCGATATGTTTGAGAGTCTGTGATATGTTAGAATTGATTTATGTGAAAATTTTTATTGTGTAGTTTGAACTATCGCGTGTATGTTTTTGAGTCTGTGACATGCAAGAATTGAATCTATGTCAAATTTTTTTACATTATAATGCTTGATGTATATAAGTTTTATGTTTCATTCTTTGTTGAACTGTGTCACTTCATCTTGGAGGGTTTACGCCTTGCAGGCCCTTTGGATGTTGCAGGTTAGTATAACGTGGTTATTGCAAGCCCTTAGGATTTGTATAGCATGGTTGTTGGTGGGCTGTTGTGGGCCCTTATAATTTTTTATGCATTCAAATTGGTTCTGCAATAGAATTGTTATGCAGACATTAGAATTAGGTGAGCTACATCCATTTCCCTTAGAAATGGCTAAACTGTGTTGTAAAGATTTCCAAGTGTGATGGAACTATGTGGTCATGTATATTTCCTTTTCCTTCCCAGTGAATTCTTTTCAATCACTCCATCAGTCCTCTAATTTGCAAAAATTACTCTAACAATGGGTGCTCCTATTCTTGTAAATCAAGCTTGTGTATATTAGATATTTTATAGGATATTTCCACACACTTTGGTCCCAAACAATGCTTGTAATTCTTGTGTTCTAGAAAGAGGATGCTTCTCAACATACAACTGAAAATTGGAAGACTACAAGCTCACCAGGGGAAGGACTAAGGAGCATCCATTCCACTAAAAATCAGATTAAATGAGACCTTTGGCCTTGAGAGTCCCCTAATTTTGGAGTGACTCCAAGGAGGGGGCTCCATCGAAAAATTACAATAAATATGAAACAATAAACCAAAAAAAGTCCAGATTAAACTGGTACGAATTCTTATCAAACCACACAGAGGTGGGATCCTGGCTTCCCATCAACACTTTCCAGGAAAAATGACCCTAACCCCACCTTAAGCAAAGAAATTTCTAGCTTCTAGTAATTTGTGTCGATTCATGGCTTTTAGTATGCAGATGAAATACTTACCTCTCTTCTCATAACTATACCGATGTTGAGTATGAAGTCCAATCCTACGATCCATGTAAAGGTTTAAATTCTTGATACATGTATCTATACCCATAAATACTAATTGATGACCGTGCCATTATTTGATGGTGCCGTTACCAATAATTATCCCCTCTTTTAGGGATGAAGCTATATTGACAAACCAATCCACTTCATAGTTGTTTTTTAACAAGATAGGTAGAATGTGATTTAAGAGAAATTGAGCATCACTTGTCTGGATCAAAAAAATAAAGATGCTGAAGAATTATCAGTTGGCATGGAGATAAAAACCATATGGTTGAAAAATACCTTTGATTCTCCCACCCCCCACACTAATTTGATACTAAAGCCATAACTATTCTCAAACCTTGCAGTAGTGCATAATCTTCTGCTTGGTTATTGGACATGATACCAAGTTCCCATGTGAGGGAAGTATGAATTGTTCCTCTGGGATCCATGATGAATATCCCCTATAGTTTCCACCCAAAAATTTCCCTTTGAGGCTCCAAAAAAATATAGAACGTAAGAGTGTTGAAAAAATTTCCATTTTTTATCAAGGGTGCTTTGTTGAAGCCGCCAATTTGGTCTAGTGTTGTGTTTGGACATACTAAGGCATGTAAATTTACGAGCTATATGGAATTGACAGAACCATTCTTCATAATCTACACTCAAGATTTTATTTGCATTAAGTTGTTTATTTGGAGTTAAAAGTGTTATGCTAAGAGGACTTTAAATTTTATTTCTACAGAGGGGTTATTCAATTCCTAGTGAAATACTTCTCTATTCTGGGCAAACCATATTTTGAAACATAAACACTTTGGCAATGCTAACCCATTTTTTGAAAACTAGTTGGTCTTTTCATTAGTTGTATTCCCATTAGGGGAATTTTGAGGTCTAAAAAGGGCCTCGTAAGGAAATTATAAAATAATAGTGGAAATAATAAAATAAGATTTGATTACATCATCAAATTTTAGAGGGAAAAAGAAAAAACTATTTTTTCAACTTGTATTTTCAACTTATCCCCCTATGGGTTTACTCAAATTTCGAGCGAAAACACTCATTGGATGCATAATTTGATTTCTCATCCAAGGAGTACCCATGTTGCATACTTTCAATGGACCTTGCTACATGAAAACTGAGAAATACATGAAAAATGTGATTGCAAACACGGTTTTTCATGTATTTCTCATTTTTTGTGTAGCAGGGTCCATCAAAAGTATGTAACATGGGTACTCCTTGGACGAGGAATTAAATTTTGCATCCAACGAGTACTCCCGCTCGAAATTTGAGTAAAAACTTAGGGAGATAAGTTGAAAATACAACTTGAAAAAGTAGTTTTATTATTTTATTATTTTTTATTATTTTTACTTTTTTACTCGAAAAATGGTGAATCACTCCCCATTGTTGACATCATCATCTTGAATACTATTGGTTCTTATAAAGTTGATTTTTGTTGTATATTTTTCTTAGGAGGCCCATTTTAAACCTCAAAATTCCCCTAATGATTAAGAGAACATGGTTTTCCACAAATATAGCATTCTCATTCTATTATTTAAGCCAGGTGAAAGTTGATTTCCATACTCTGATTGTAAATTTCACTCAAATATGTAATGAATCGATTTCAAATTTGAGACACAAAGCACATGTCAAGGGGCCAATAATGCCATGCTTTGCAAATTTTCTGCAGTGAGTATCTTCTCACGAAGTAATGCTCATTAAAAGATATTAACATTTCGGAGGTCGTAAAAGTGCCAAATTTGATTCCATATTGCTGATTCTAGGGGGAGCGATAGAGATGACAACTGATGTGAATACCCTCTCTTGACACTCTAATCTACATGTCCCCAACCCATATGATTCAAAGAGCTTATTTTAGAAGGTGCACAACGTTTGTGACAGAGGTCAAGCAAAGAAACATGAGGTTACAAATGTGATGGGGACAAGTCAATTTTCCACTCCAAACATTGACCCAATTCATTGCTTCAAGAAGAGATATCAAAGAGCTCTTTCCATTTGGATTGTCCATTCATTCCTTTAAATGGTGGAGCTTATTTTCCAAGGTGCACAACCTTTGTGACAGAGGATAATCCAAGAAACATGAGGTTGCAAATGTATTATTTACCATACATATATTTTTATTTTTTAATTTTTTGTGAAATTCCATTTTTCCTTAAAATTGAATTTATGTTATATGTTGGGTTATCCATTATAACCATTAGGTTGTTCTTAAGTTAATTAGGTTGAGTCACTTAGGAGGGTTGAATAAGGTCTTCTGAATTCATAATTTTCAAAAATTTACATATGTGGGAGTTTAAAGGTCATCATTAAGGTGATCGGTGTCAATGTCAAATAAAAATTCAAAAAATATCTCATGCATAAGTGAAATTGGTAATTCATGTAAATTTGGCACTTCTACCAACTTTGTTAGTATGAATTCTTCGTCGAAGTGTACGAAAAAGAACCACTTTAGCTACGCATAACTAATAGCCCTAACAACAATAGAGGCTGCCAAACATCTTCAGATCTGCAATTAGTAGTTAAAATGCTGCAACAAACAGATCTATAAATGGAAAGACATTAAGCAGTAAAGTAAAGAGTTTGCTCCATACATCCAACAGACAAGACAAGAACACGATTTTTGAATGAATTTTTATATTACAGGGCACCTGGGAGGAAACAAGAAGGTGTATCCAGATCTCCTCAATGGGATGGGTTCTTTGTAGTCCTCGGCACTTCAGATCTAAGCTTTCTCTCTCTTGTAGATGTAGAAAACCCAATGTAGAAGGTAGAGCTCAATGGGAGCAACAATGGCAGAAAATGAGACCGAGTGTATAGATCCAGAGTGATCTAGTATGCAACAAAAGGTGAAGAATGAAGGGAAAACCCTCCTATTTATAACAAAATATTGGGTCATTCTAGATCTTGGTGCATGATTAAAATAATGTTAACCAAATCTAGATCCACCTCTATGGAATATTTTATTATTATTTGTTGGAGGGAAAGGGTGTTTGACTTGGGTCAAATCCCTTGATTAGTGAGAAATAAATAAATAAATGATTTATTTATCTTTTTAAGGAAGTGGTTGGGATATAATCAAATAAATAATGATTTATTTGATTAATGGTGGTTGATTTGGTCATATTTAACAAGGAATATTATTTAAATAATTATTCCTAAAAAATAATAAGATAACTATGGGTTTATCTCATTAATTTCTTTGTTTTTGGGTTAAACATGACTGGGAATAATAATTAAATTATGGTTTAATTAATTATTCCTTTTGGGGCTTCCTAATTAACATAGTGAAAGCAGTTTTACTAGGGGTAAAACTGGTCTTACATGGTGTACTTGGGTCCATCTAATGATGAAAGGTTAGATGACCAAAAAATGGTGTAACAAACTTCCACAGTGAATTCAGTGTAAACTGGTCATAATTCGCTATGAAACTGCCTAATCCTCTGTTTTTCCAACATTATGGAATTTTTGTATTTTTGGGACTGTCAACGCATGTAAGGAAGTAGCTAAATCGTCAAATGAGTTCAAGTTTCATTGGGACATATGTTTAAGAGTACAACTCACCAATCCACTTCACATGGCTGACATGGATAACAACACATCATTTTTCCACCTCACAAATGGAAAACTCATCATCAAATTTGGTGTATGAAGACCTTAAATGTAGTGTATTAGTTTTCCACCTCAACATATCAGTTTGGTTCGATAAAAATGATGCAAGCTGAATTGAAGAAAAAGGGTCTTAAAATGATTATGCAAGATGTTGATGTTAAACATGGTAAGCCATACAATTTTGGTCATATTTAGTCTTAAGATACCATAGCAAGGCATATACAGGATTGAAAACATGTTTTTGGGGTAAGGAAAGAAAAATTTTCAAAAATATGTGAAACTAGGAATTTTCGTAGCGAGCTCCAGGCTTGAGGCTGAGCTTTTGCTATGAATTCACTGTAGGATTACTTAAGGAAAAAATCCCTAAAAAATATCATATCAGGGGTAACTAGGGGCATGTATTTACCTCATTAGCCCCAAGGAGTACCCTCCAATAGTTAGAAAGGTCAAATGTTATGCAAAGCTAGATTTTGGAGTTTGCTACGAAAGTGTGCTACGAAATTTCCTGTACATGACTGTTTTAGCAGTAAATTTCAAGTTCAATTTCTGACCAAATGAAAAGAATTTTGGAAATATGAAGGAGGCTTTTCTTCAGTATAAGCCCATCTACAAAAACATCTATTATTTTTTTCAATCCATGGGGTTTGGAAATTATGCACTCATCTTTGAGGCCTATTTTTCAGAATTTTCACTAGTGAGATTTGTGTAAATTTTTTAAAATTCGACTTGGAAGAGGTCCAACTCAACATCCGCATGGCATGATGACACATCAGTAGTCCAGTACACTCAGAAAATTAGTTTGTTGCATTTGATAAGGGTTATTAAAGGAATTTGTTGATCTATTTAATGAAAGAAGAGTCGTTTTTGTATTCAAACTTTGCCAAACAGAAAATATCCCTAGGAAGTCTCCAAGTGATGTAATCCTATTTGAAATAGGTCTCTTAGGTTGGAATTTGAAGCTAGCTCATGTGACAAACTATTTTTATGAGACCTTGCTCTATCAATGAGAGAGTTTAGAATTAGACCGTGGATGGACGTAAATGACCAGAATACTATGTATTTTTCTTTCACTTAGTTAATACACAGTTGCAGAAGTGTTTGTTCAGACTTGAGATTCATATTGAGATTTTATGTGTTTGTGTCCATTTATCTTTTGAATGTTGAATCATATTTCTTATACATGATTACTTGGAATTCATAAAATCTTATGCTCCAACTTCATTTTTGTATTATGTTAGCTGCCAGAGTTATTGTAAAATCTCATGTGCCTCAGTTTCCGTGAATAATACTTATTTGTAATTGAATTTCCATGCTGACTCCATGCCCAATGGTAGCCATCAATCATCTTCCACCTGAAAAAATCATCTAAAAACATATCAGAGTTAGCCATCTTCATTATAAGCTTGTTTCTTGAATATCTTACCTTTTTCTTGAGAGAGCCCTCTCTGGTTCGAAGGGCTAACTTCCAACCCCAAGTGGTTTGAAATAATTACATCAAATTGATTGTTGAATAACCCAATTAGTCTAAGTTTGGTGATAGCATGTTGTTTGAATTTTTTCCCAAGCAATGATTATGTTTCAATTTTATACAAAGGAATTATTATATTTTATGTCTTAATAGTTTCCCATTACCATTGTTAAACAAGTTTTTTTGGTAAAATTCCATTTTGCCTCAAAATTCAATTTATGATATATGTTGTTTCAATATTACTCAATATTTTTTTTGCAAAGTTCAATTTAATTTTATGTGAACAAGTGAATTTATATGAAGCATATCTCATTGAAGAAATTTGGGTTCAAATGGGTACACATAATGATGAAAGGAAAATGTAAATATTTTCCTCTAAAACCTTTGAAATAGTAAAAAAATGTTGTACCCTAAGTGAGTTCAAGACAAAAAATAAAACATGGCATAAAATGTATATTGGCTTTTTAATTTATGTTTATTTTTATTGGGTATGATGAAATCCTTTTTTATTCACATGTACTTTTGAACTATTATATATAGTATACTTTGAATACTACCCACAAATTAAGTAATTCTCAACTCTTGGAAACTATTGATGCGGGTTTCTAGATCGATTTGAAATTTTACTTGTGCAATATTAAGTGAGATGTCAAAACTTAATCATGAGAAGAAACCATCAAGGAAAATGGATGTATTATCATACTTTTAAAGGCCTCCATCCAAGAATACACATTAGCTTCATGCTTTAAGCTCCTTTAAACAATCTATTGTTGAGAGAGATGATAACTCTTGTGAAAATGCATCTAATATCCATATGATGGATGAAATATGGATATTCAACATTTTCATTATCTCACCCTGATCACTTGATGAACCTATTATTATTCCATTATTTTCAAAATTTGAAGATCTTGTACGTGAGACTCATGCATATTTTTCTCATAGTCCCAAACACTTTTTAGAGTTTCAACAACTTGGAGATGGTACTATGGATGGAAAAAAACTAATGAAAGATGTTGATACAAGATGGATCTCATTGAATGGACCAAATCAAAGACTATTTAGTGAGTTCAAATATTTGGTAGGGTTGATGTATGAAAAGAGCTACAATGTAGACAAATATCAAGATCTTCTTTTTCGACTAACTCATAAAGAGACATTATTGAAAGTGGTTGGAATTATTCCAATGCTACATGAAATGAATGTCCTTGTGAAAACTTCTCAGAATCGCATAATGTATACTATATAATACATGAATGCGATAAATTTATCATGTCTTGCATTAGATAATTTGTATATGAGGTCAGACTCTTTTACTGGTTGTTGGAACGGGGCTCCCTAAACTGCGAATTTTGTATATTTTTTTATTAATTAGTCTAACGTAGGGGTTTTGGGGTGGGTCAAAGCCCCGAATGCATTGTAATGGGTCAAAGGGTAGACCTAGAGTCCTGAAACCATAGTTTGCGAACCACATGATAGCGTAGGCTATATCGATATAAGTAGATGAATAGTTTGAGTCTAGAGGTAGGCAAGAATTAAGACTGATGCTACATGCAAACTATTAGATATGTTTTGGGTTGTTTTGGGTAAGGACTCCTGCTGGCTGTGTGCACGAAGATCCTCAGTCCTGCTGTGTGCGGACCCTGCTAGGCTGTGTGCGCAGGATGGTTTTGGTTGGAAGTAGATCTGAATGTTAATGAATGTGAAGTATTGTTAAAGTATCTGTGTGCTATCTAGATCGATGATGTTTACTATTGAAGCGTATATATGATGGTTATTTAGCTGTGAATGTATATGTGTTTTGCATAAGTATATCTATGACTAGTTGCGATTGTAATTGCTCTGTGATGGTATTTGGGTAATGCGCACTTGGATGTGAATGTACTGATTAGATCAGATAGCTGTGTTATGGTTATATGCTAAGTATACTGATAAAAAGGCTGTGAATAGAATCATTCTAGGTAAACCTAGCAAGTTATAATACGGATCTACCTCACATTACCTACTCTCTCCCAGGGTGTGGAAACCTGGTTCCAGCACCCTCCCATACTGCTTCAGGTGAGACCTTGGCCTGTGCAAGTAGGTCATTGCCGAATGGGCCAGTACTATAGGGGTTTGTTGGAAAACCTTAACCTCTGAACCTGGGTTAGGACCCCTCAAACCAAAAAATGGTTTCATTGCCGAGACCGGGAGAACTTTGAGAGAGAGATCAGGTAATGCCAAGGGAATATTGGAGACCTGAGAAGCTAGAAATCGAAGACTGGTTCGAAAGACAGATTCAAGAATTTTCTGTAAAAGAGAATCGTAGCGCGAAGCTAATAGCTGAGAAGTGGAAAAATAAGTACATTTTTACTGAAGTATATGAAATTTTATTTGTAACCTTTGCACACGAGCTGTAGTAGTCGCTATCTAGGCTCGTAGATTTCCAGATGCGTTGGAAGGACGAGTGGGTCATGTAGTGGACTCCAAAGTTGATCTAATAGTTGGAAAGGACTGAAAATGCCATCACCCGTATGGTAGATCACTTGGTGGATAGTGTGTTGGGAGGATTTGTGACAGAATTCACAGTCGATCAATTCATATCTTATTCTGAAGCAAAGAGAAGGTTCTTCAAATGTTTCTGGGGTAAGTTTTTGAAAACATTTCCATTATTGATCAAGATATTATTGTTCGAAAATAGCATTATGTGCAGCCACACCGAGCGAATGACCTCTGATATGGGAGAGAGTACCAGATGAAGTGGCAAGTACTACTAAACTAATCAACAAGGAGATAGATCTGTCTACAACCCAGTAAGAGAATCGGCTACGCATAGCCCTCCAGCTACACCACCTTCAAGTTAGCATAGGGGTAAGAACTCACCCATGCCTCCACAACCACTAGAAGACAATATGGCCACGCACATGAAGCTATCTACCTTCAAGGGTGTAGGGGATGAAGATATGGACCAATATTGGTTTGTCGCAGAATAAGTATGGGCTGCGCAGAATGTGACTACCGATGCTGTAAAGAGAGCACAACTATCACTCACCTTTGAAGGAAGGGCCTTGGATTAGTATATGGGGTACGTAAGACAACACACAGATCCATCTATTCAAGAGATTAATACAACATTAAATAAAAATTTCGAAAGCCTAAGTCCTACTCTCAAATAGTGGTTGACTTGAAAGACTTTAGACAAGGACCCACTGAATCAGTGTGGGAAGCTCATAAGCAGTTGAAAAAGATTATCAGAGATTGGGAATTCTAGTATGATGATAGGCAACACAAGGAATGGTTTATCGCTATGCTGCTACCTCACCTGCATGGACCTATGGGTTAGCAGTCAATTGCAACGCAAGAGAAGGCTTTGGAGATTGCTATGAAACTAGAAGCTGTGCTGAGGGATGATGCTTGGTTTGGGGTGTAGTAGATATAGGGACAACTGGAGGTGATGCATATAGAAATACAAAATCTGCGAAAGGAACGGGGGAAAGAAGCTAGTCCAGATATATGGTGCATAAGAGGAAGGGTATCCGGCCATACCAAGGATCAGTGTCCTCTACTGGAAGACTACATGTAGGCTGGGGGACCCAACCCACTATGCCCGAAGGAGGCTCCAGGGCCAAGTGGCCTGACTCTATGGTGCGCTGATTGTCATGATGTTGGGCTACATTATACTAACCATTGTTCCCGTCTCGGTTATTATGTCCTAGAATTGAAGCAACAATGGTGTCGATTTTGCTCCTTTGTGGGACATGACGAACATAATTTTCATACCTACGACTTGATGATAGATTGAGGAAACTTATATAGGGTACATGCTGACCCTTCTTTGCCACTATCTCCCTCGAGCAGAGGAGGCTCCCCAGCAAGGATCAGGGGAGGGGGAAGGGGTGGAGGCACAGGTCGAGGAAGAGGAAAATTGAACTGTTACAACTGTGGGGAAATAGGGCACTTTGCAAGGGACCATCTTAATCCTGCAAGACAATCTTTCTTTTATCATAGACAACTAGAACATGTGATTGAAGACTGTCCAATTTTGATAGAAAAAACAAAAAACACCTACACAGAATGTGCAAAGGGTTAAAGAAGATCTACACGATGAAGGACCAAGCATAAATGTCATAACGTGAAGTGGCATGACTACAAGAGGAGCTAAAGAGAAAGCTGAAGCTGAAATTTTTATCCAGAAAGAGGCTGTCAAACAGGAAAGCCTAGACCTACATAAGGAAAAGGAGATCTTTGTTGCAACTCGCAGAGACTTTACTAAGGATGAGGAAAAAGCCCCAATAAACATGAGAACATACGATGAAGTTAAACCATTTCTACAAGTCTGTATGAAGCTACTACACAAACATAAGGTGGTAGAAAATATGCAAGCACTAATAGATAGCTACACAGAGAGAACCAACCCTCCCCGAATGTCAGGGATTTGCATAAAATTTATAGGAAAAAAAAACGCACTGGTTGGTAGATGCGACTAACAACTCAGATTGGTGATTATGAAATGGATCAGGTTATCTTGGACTTGGGGTCAGATGCGACCGTATTGCCCAAGAAAACCTGGCAGCGTATGGGAGAACCTAAGTTGGAATGGTCTACTATCCAGCTACACATGGCTAACTAATAGAAGATCATACCATTAGGGAGGTTGTAAAAAATTACGGTAGATATTGCTAGAGTTAAGGTCCGAGCTAACTTTGAGGTAATTCAGATTGTGGGAAATGTGGACCCCTATGCTGTGCTCTTAAGAATGGATTGGGCTATAGATACATAATATTCCTAAATTAGCCATAAGATAATTGGAATATTCAATTTTGTTTTACTGCTTTGTTTAAATAATAAGAGGGTAAAGTAGGTCCATAATTCTCCTTAATAATGACTAAACCAATGCCAAATGTAAAAGAGACAAGCCTTGGCAGCTTAATTAAAGAACCCTTGTTGTGAAAGGGGTTGGATCACTTTGACTGGGTCAACCTTGACTAAATTAAAAACGTTGTCATGGAGGAGTGGTCATCAATGAGGGATAACGCAGTTTTAGATGGAGATGCTTTGTGTGAATGTAGTGATCTTTTTGGATGGGGCTTAGGGTTTTCAAGCTCATATTCTATTTAAGGAAGAGGATGGCAGCCATATGAGGTTGTTGATGTTTATCATATTTCTGAATATATGGTCTGTTTAGACATATATATTTCTCTTGCTTTTTGACTGAGATTGAATGCTATTTAGCATTGGGTGTTCCTGATCGGGAATCCAACCTCTTCCCATTGAGTAGCTCTTGGGAGAGTTTTTATTGCATTTTCCAGTATCTGGCTTAGGGAAAAGCTTCTTCTTTCAACTACAGTGCAAATCCCGTTGAGGGTTTGGTTGCTTTTGCAAGCTACAACAAGTGGAGACTAGATCTTACAGATCTAGGCCATTTCAGTGGAGGAGGTTTCCACTTCTTTGGGAGGACATTATTGGAGGGATTTAGCATCATTTTCAGATCTTGGCATGAGGCCAACCTTATTTTGATCCCCACAACATAGTTTCATTCAAGATCTGTGTTATTTCTGTAGGTGAAGTTGCATGGTGGTTCAGCACACCATTTGGAGAGATGATTTTCTAGTGTTGGGGATCCTACCTTCACTTTGGAGATCTATTGGAGGAGGCTATTATATTTCTCATATTAGTTCAGCCACACTTTCTAGATCTGTATTTTTCAATAGATCTGCAATCTTAGATCTCAGATCTACAACTTGTACTTGGTGTTTTGTTGAAAATCCCAAGGGGGTTCTTTTGAGGAGCTTGTATAGTGCGTGGATCTGATATAGATCTAATATTTTATGCACATAGAAGCTCTATATATGATTTATAATCTAATTCTATTGCAGAGGCAAGAAAATAATGCTGTAAGGGTTTTCTAGTCTTTATATATGGTTGCAGCACCCCATATTGAGGGATTTTTCTCATTGGAGACTCGCTTTCCTTGTTATACATCTTATGGACCATTTATTACACATGTTTTGCTACTGTAATAACAGATGAAATGTCTCCTTATTGGCCTCTTACTGTTTAAAATATTATCTTCATTATTTTTCCACCATTCTGCATTATATTGCTGTTTTTCCCATTTGGGAATATTACAGTGGAATTGGAGCATCATCTTGGCACTGCCTGTGCATTCTAAATCCAATATGTCTTTTGAAGAAGGATATCCTCTTACTAATAGAGAGAAGAGGTATCAAAAGAGAAGGCACATAAAATTTGATTATATAAATGACAAAGAAGACAAGGGTAAAACCCCTTTTTCTAGAGGAATGAAAGGGAAGGAGTTCTCAAGACTTCTTTTCCAAACTATTCAGGGCATTAATAAAGAAATCATAGAAATGAGGATGGAGAGGTGTAGAAATTCTCCAAAGGGGCTTGTACATGAAGGAAGCTCCATATTTTCACATTATGGGTGTAAGCATTCAACTATACCATCAGATCTACAACGTTGTACCATGCCTACATTCTCGGCAAGAGAAGAAGAAGAAGGAGAAACGCCAAAGGAGGAGACTCTTGGTGACTATCTCCAAGAATATGAATCTCAGTCTAGAAGATTCAAGGAGCATCTAAGCTTCTAAGGGTTTTGTCAAATCAAAGAAGATAGAAGACCCAACAACTAAAATAGAATAAGAGGGTGCATGCAGCACACTTTGGGTAGATTTTTTCTACCTACTTTTGATGGGTTACCCAAGAGCATAGCCAAGGCTTGGGTAAAGAAGCTAGACACATATTTCAAGCTGAATCAAGTTTCAGAAGAGGAAACCATTAGAGTAGCAGTGCTGCATCTTGAAGGTAAGGCTTATGCCTGGTGGTTATTTAAATCTTCTTCATTGAGTAATGTAAATATATCTACTTATGAAAAGTTCACTAGGAAGTTAGTGAAAAGATTTGATTTGAAACAATCTGAAACTTCCATGGGAGAGAAAACCAAACCCAAGAAATCAGAACCTTTGCATGAGTTGGAAGGATCCATTAAACCAACTCCATTTCATAACATTGTTGAGGGGGTCAAAGATCTGCAACATATTTTTCCAAAGGCAAAAGCCCCACTTCAGCAAGAACTTTCTCCTCAAGAAGAAGACATGAGGATCCCCCTTTCAAAAGGAGATCAAGATAAATGATCTCTTAATGATGTGGTATTCTCCATTAATGAGGAGAATGAAGAGGAAGAACTGGAAAGAACCTCCAGCGTTGTGACAATAGGAGGAGATCTACTTCTATTTGGAGATGGAGATGAAGCAATTGCTTCAACTAGAGTAGCTCTTGCATCTTTGCAAGAAGTCCCAAAGGGTCTTACATATGAAGATCATGAGCAGCATGTGTCTATGTTGATAGGAAACGAGACAAAACAATGAAGGAAGTGTGTTCCAACATTAAATGCAATTTTGGGGACACACACTATGATAGATTATTCCTTTGTGATCAAGACTCTCGACACCAAGGACATGTTGGGTGTGCATGGGTTGACTACATTTGAAGAAGACACCTTAGATTGTCTGATCTTGTAGGAGGTAGGAGAGGATGAGAAGGAGGGCAATCATCATATGATGAGGAGCACACGCCCCTCTCTATTTCAGAAGATTGATGCACAAAAGAGGCAGGAGGATTTGTGTAGTGAGGACAAGGACAAATCGGTCCACTCACATATACAACCTTCTCTAGGCCTTGATGTTTCATTACATGGAGGCATCCCACCAGTGAGATCCCCTGACTGAAATATAAACAAATATTTCTCTCAACATGGTGCAACATTGAAATATTTGGCTCATGAAGGGGCATTGGAGGGCCATGATACAGTGCTGAGAGTCTTGGATAAACTCAAGGAGGAGGGAGACATTCTCCCAAGATCTTCATCACCCACTCTCATTTTAGATTCTACGCTATGGGAGGAGAAGCAAGGAAAGGATAGAAACCTTCCAACATATACATTTTCCATGGGATATGTCAAGGAGAAGGGAAACCATATGACAGATATTCTTTATGATAGATCATCAGCGCTGTCACTATGGAATATTGATCCATATTGGAAATCCCAGCTATTGGTGGATTATTCAAAGGATCTTTTCACATGCATGATACTTGATGACCAGCTACATGAGGAGGGATATTTAGTCCAAGATGAATTCATCTACTATCATGGTCGGATATTATTATCTAGAGCCTCCAAGCTCAAGGAGAAGTTGCTACAAAGGGCCTATGAAGAGTTCTTTTTCAGCCATACTTATTCCATGAAGGCTACAACACTATCATGGAAAGCTAAACTTGGAAGGGATTTGAAGAGGAACTATATCAGCATTTTCAAAGATGCAGGAACCATGTGGAGTTGGGAGAGAAAAATAAATCTATGAAGGAGTTAATTTAGCCACCTCTTTCCTCTTTTGGAATGAGAGGAGATATATCTATGCACCACTCCATTTGTATTAGGAGAAACCTTGGTGGAAAAGATGCTAATGTACCTAATGTTTCATTTGATTATTATTTGCATTCTTTCACCATGTATATGCAAGCCATAGCTCCAAGAAGAACTAATATTCCATATAAACGTCATGGCGAACTTTGGGCCACAAAAATTTCTGAACATGGCCACTCCCTTGGAGGACAAAGGGAGATATTGTATCATTATGGGTGCATTCCAAAAGCATCAAATATATCTCACACTTTCAACCATGGTGAGCTGACTTGGGTAGCAAATAAGTGGTGGGGAAACCACTTTCCATATTATTATCTGATGCAGTTAGAAGATATACTACGCTAGTTCCACATGTGGTACTATGACCCACTTCCATTTTTACATATTTCTGGTTGTATGTACTTGGTTTTGATCCCATACATTGATGATGTACTTATTCTTTTTATGGGAATGATTGGAGGGAGGATGGGAGGATTGGATGTGTCCTTTGGGAGAGAGATTCTCCATGGTTCTTATGTTTCATATGTTTGGGAAAGCATTGGACCATCCATGATTGGTACATTGGATCTCTTGTTTCCTTATGGGATGAGCCATTTTGGTAACTTGAGCACTTGGGAGGTGCCTATCATGAGTAGAAGGGAGGAGTTTTGCTATGAATTATCACTCTGGAGAGTGATTCATTTTGTATGGATGATAGCTTGGAGATTGGAGCTCCATATGGGAATAACGTTTCCCCACATTTTTAGTTCTGTCCTTACAGTTTCTTGGGGACAAGCAACACTTGGGAGGAGAGGATTGTAATATTCCTAAATTAGCCATAAGCTAATTGGAATATTCAATTTTGTTTTAATACTTTGTTTAAAGAATAAGAGGGCAAAGGAGGTCCATAATTATCCGTAATAATGACTAAATCAATGCCAAATGTGAAAGAGACAAATATTGGGAGATTAATTAAAGCACCCTTGGTGTGAAAGGGGCTGGATCACTTTGACCGGGTCAACCTTGACTAAATCAACAACGCTGTCATGGAGGAGTGGTCATCAATGAGGGACAACATAGTTTTATATGGATATTCTTTGTGTGAATGTAGTGATATTTTTGGATGGGGCTTAGGGTTTGCAAGCTCATATTCTATTTAAGGAAGAGGATGGCATCCATATGAGGTTGTTGATGTTTATCGTATTTCTGAATATATGGTATGTTTAGACATATATCTTTCTCTTACTGTTTAGCTGAGATTGAATGCTGTTTAGCATTGGGTGTTCCTGATCAGGAATCCCACCTCTTCCAATTGAGTTTGTATTACATTTTCTACTATCTGGCTTAGGCATAGATCCTATTGAGGGTTTGGTTGTTTTTGCAAGCTGCAGCAAGTGGAGACTAGATCTTTCAAATCTAGGCCATTTCAGTGCTCCTTTTTAGTGGAGGAGGTTTCCACTTCATTGGGAGGACAGTATTGGAGGGCTTGAGAATAATTTTCATATCTTGGCATGAGGCCAACCCTATTATGATCCCTACAGTGCAGTTTCCTTCAATATATTCATTATTTTTGTAGGTGAAATTTCAGGGTGGTTCATCACACCATTTGGAGAGCTAGTTTTCTAGTGTTGGGGATCTGCCCTTCACTTTGGAGATCTATTGGAGGAGGCTATTCTATTGCTCATATTAGTTCAGCCACACTTTCTAGATCTGTATTTTTCAGTAGATCTACAATCTTAGATCTCAGATCTACAACATGTACTTGGTGTTTTGCTGAAAACCCCAAGGGGGGTTCTTTTGAAGAGCTTGCATAGTGCATGGGTCTGATATAGATCTAACTTTTTATGCACATAGCAGCTCTAGGTCTGATGTATAATCTACTGTTGTTGCAGAGGAAATAAAATAACGCTGTAAGGGTTTTCCAGTCTTTATATATGGTTGCATCACCTCATATTGAGGGATTTTTCTCATTGGAGACTTTCTTTCCTTGTTATACATCTTATGAGCCATTTATTACACATGTTTTGCTGCTATAATAACAAATGAAAGGTCTCCTTATTGACCTCTTACTGTTTAAAATATGATCTGCATTATTTTTCCATCATTCTGCATTATATTGCTGCTTTTCCCATTTGGGAATATTACAAGATATGGGAGGCATCATCAACCTAAAGAAAAGAATCATGGTGTTTGAGAGTGAGGGTACACGAGTGATATTCCCACTGGATCCTGCGGAAGGAGAGTGGTATACAGAACCAATGTGTGAAGAAGAGGATGTGGATCCCATCTATAAATTAACCGCTCGGGATGAATATTGGATCAATCCTATGGTTGATGGTGTGCTCTTCTGGGAGAAGGACATCGAATGCATCTCTAACTCTGATGGGGAGGTCAAAAATTGGAAGAATCAGTTACATGATGTATCTGCGCTGCGATGTCTCAGAATTACAAAGGACTTCTGGTGTATCTCCTCAGAGGTAAGAAAACTGCCCTATTTCGATGGTTCTGGTAGTGTTAGAGAATTTTTGTGAACATTTGAAGCTGAAGTCCCAAGGGAATGAAGGCTACGAGCCCTTAATATAGCTATGCATGCAACCCCTGAGAGGTGGTGGGACATGCATAAGGGGGCATTCTAGGATTGGGAGGAATGTCTTGACATGATGGTCTTATAGTTTGAACCTCCGACTCACCTACACGCAAAGACTTTCTTGGGGCCAGGGGACCCGCGCGAGCACTTGTTAGCATGGATGGAAGAATGGGGCGAAAAAACTACAGAGGAATGGGTCCATCTGTTCATTCATGCCTTGGGACCAATCCTGACTGCATGGTATTTAGACGCAGAACTACACCAGCGCACTCGCCACTGAGAAACCTTAAAGGACGATTTTGTAGGGACATTCGGGTTGATAGGAGGAACGGAGTCACTCGACGAAGCTCTGCAGGATATTGATGCCTTAGTAATTGATGAATCACACTCCTACATAGCACATGGGGCAAAAATATGGGAAATGTGGATGTAGGATATTGTCAACTACCACAATTTATCAATAGAGGAGTGTGATGAAGACCCACGAAATGTATCTATCCTAGATTCATAGGGAGAACGCATAGTTGCTGGACCCCCACTACAGACCATCGATGTCACTAAGCCTCTGAAGCTATAAGAATTCAACATGGGAACGAAGGCGTAGCCTAAGTTAGCTAAGATTGGGGACTATTGGGATGATGATATTGTGGGGAAAGTTGCATAACTCCTCACGGAATACCAAGACTTATTCCCAACCAAATTTTTGGAGCTCAAAGGGATTACAGGGGACCTAGGAGTCATGCACATCACTTTAAAACTAGATGGGCGCCCTGTAAAGCAGTGCCCTTATCGGTTGAACCCCAGGTACAAACAAAAAGTTAAGGAAGAATTTAACAAAATGGTTGCCGCAGGTATCATCGAACCGGTCGAACAGTCAGATTGGCTAAGTCCTATGGTGGTTCAGAAGAAAAATACTAAGGGAGAAATCTGAATTTGTGTTGACCTGCGCAAATTGAATGAAGCCTGCATACATGATCCCTTTCCTACACCATTCTCAGATGAAATCCTTGATAGCATAGGGGGGTAGGAAGCATACTCATTCACGGATGGGTTCTCAGGCTACCATCAGATCAGAATCGCACCTGAGGATTGCAGCAAAACTACGTTCACCACCGAATGGGGATCTTTCTAGTATATGGTCATGTCGTTTGGGCTAAAAAATTCCCCTGCCATCTTCTCGCGGGTGGTGGTCGCAGTATTCAAATAATTCATCCAAAAGTTTTTGGAGGTATATTTTGATGACTGAATTGTCTTCGGGTTGGTAAAGAAGCATGTCTCAAACCTGCATATGATGTTGGACGCCTGTCAAAAGCACCAGATTTCCATAAATATCAAGAAGTGCATATTTTGTGTACACTTCGGAATCTTTCTTGGTCACATAGTTTGTCGACAAGGATTGATGGTTGATCTGGCCAAGGTGGTAGTCATCATAAACTTGGCAGTACCTACAACTAAGAAACAACTGCGCTCTATCCTCAGACACACAGGCTACTACAAGAAGTTCATTCAAGGATACGCGCTGATCACAACACCTATGGAAAAATTTCTAAAGAAGGATGTTTATTTTTTTTGGGACGAAGAGTGTTAGAAGATCTTCGAGCTACTCAAGGAGAAGATGGTCTTTGCACCTATTCTCATCTTTCCTGACTAGGAAAAGGTTTTCCATGTTCACATATATGAGTCAAGAATTGACCTGGGAGCTATCCTTACGCAACCTAGAGACAAAGACATTGACCATCCAGTTGCATTTACTAGTAGGAAACTTTCTGGTGCGGAGCGCAACTACTCCACTACTGAACGTGAGGGGTTGGCCATGGTATATGCACTGCAAAAATACTGGCATTATCTATTAAGAGGGCACTTCAAGATGTTTACGGACCACTCAGCTTTGAATTACCTAGTGAATAATTCTGTGTTGGGGGGGGGGAATATGTTGGTAGCTGCTACTATTCCAAGAATATGAATTTGAGATCATCGTCAAGTCGGGAAGGTTGAATGTTGGGTCAGACCACTTATCCTAAATCGAGAGTGGTGAGGAACCTACCAACCTAGAGGAAATATTTCCTGATGTGTAGCTGTTCACGAAAAAGGTGGTTGATGCGCACTTCACTGAAATCATCCAGTTCCTGACTAGAGGGAGGGCACCCACAGAGTATTCAGTACAACAGAAGAAAGAATTGGTAACCCGCATAGTGGATTTTACCATCATCGCAGGCCATTTGTATAAGTTGGGAGCTGATGAAGTGTTGCAAAGATACGCATTGGAGCATGAATGGCACGCCATCTTAGCAAAAACTCACGAGGGTGTAGCAGGAGGACACTACGCAGGAAAATCAACGACACAGGAGATCTTGAGAGCTGGGCTATGGTGGCCTATGCTACATAGCGACTCTCACAACTATTGCAAAGTCTGTGATACATGCCAAAAGACGGGAAGGCCATCGCGTAGAGAAAAAATTCCCCTACAATCACAGATGGCCCTACAAGCATTTGAAAAATGGGCCATCGACTTCGTTGGGCCCATCAACCCACCAGGGAAGAAGATAGGTGCGCGCTACATCATCACTGCAACTGATTATGTAACAAGATGGGCCGAAGCACAAGTTGTGAAGGATTTCACTATAGACACCACTGCACACTTCATTTTTGATCAGATTCTGACCAGGTTTGGTTGTCCGAAAATCTTAATGAGTGATTAAGGTACGCATTTTGTTAATGAAAGAATACAGGCCTTGACTGAAGAATTTCAGATCCACCATGCGAAAAGCACCCGATATCATCCTCAGGAAAATGAAGCTGTAGAAGCTTTTAATAAAATCTTGGAGCAGGCACTGACCAAGGTTTGTAATGTCGATCGCAGCGACTGGGATGTGTGCATCTCGTCAGTTCTTTGGGCCTATAGAACCACCTACAAGAAGTTGACGGGGAAGACACCATTTAAGATGGTCTATGGCAAGGAGGCCATTATGTCCATGGAGTACATTGTTCCTAGCCTATGCATCATATCCTTTACGAACATAGTGGAGCTTGATATCATGGAGGAGCGTTTAGCGCAGCTTATGGCATTGGATGAAGATCATTTCATTGCTAATTTCCATCAGCAAGTTCAGAAGACTCGGGATAAGGCATGGCATGATCAACATATTTGGAAAAAGATATTTGTGGATGGTGAATTGGTCCTATTCTATGACATCCAGTTTGTGAAACACCCGAGGACATTTCGAAAACACTGGCTAGGTCCCTATATGGTAAAAGAAATAATTGATGGAGGAGTTATTCGACTAGCTACTCTGTGCGGTGATATGGTACCAGGATATGTCAATGGCAGCCGACTCAAACCATATTGGATAAAATGACTATATGGTTGAGTAGCTATATGGGGTGGAATACGCGCACAAAGGAAGGCTATTACAGGCAGGACTGTGGTACGCGCAGGGATCGATCGCATGTTTGGAGGCCCGGGGAGGTGCGTTGGGAGTGCAGGGGTGTGTTCAGAGCACAGAAAGTGTGATGGGAGCGTAGGGGTGTGTTGGGAGTGCAGTATGTACATTGGGAGCGTAGGGGTGCGCTGGGTGCACAGGAGGTGCGAAAACTAGCCATTGGAATAGTAAGTCTAGGTAAAAAGAAAATTTTACCGTTGAAAGGAGTGGGCGACTGACAATTAATGAGGTGATTTCTGAATATTTTTTACTATTTACTTGATGGTAAGTTCCTAATAAGTTTCACCTGACCATTGGTTGATCTTCAAGGCTATAAAAGTAGAAGGATAGCTCAGAAGAGGGTTTTGTGTATCTTGAGTAGTTTGTGTTTTGCACAAATCCGTGACTATTGCACCTTGTTCATGTCTGAGTGTGCTTCCCCCTCAGATAGTAGCCACCCTGAGTTCATTTTTCAGGCCAGAATGACTGCATCTAATCCCACAAAATCTTCCCATCCCGTGACCTCGATAGAGAGAGAATCTGAGGAAGTGTTGGAAGTTGACCCTGAAGTGGAGGAGGTTATGTTCACACCAAGCCAGAGGAAGCAGAAGGCGAAAGAAGAGGTGCAAGGGTCGGGGAAACCTGCAAAATGGGCTAGGGTGAAGCCCTGCACCTTTCCTCGAAATGTGAATTCCCCGCAAGCAGTGCCCTAGGCATGCTCACCTAACCCATTGAAGATACCCCTGTCCACTCAAGAAGAGGCCTAGATTGCTGAACCGATCAGTTGGCTACTGCCCTATGTTTGGCCTCGCAGGCCCTTGACATTCACACCTAAGAATCTCGATGGCCTGTGCACCTATCTGCAAATTCCATTGACTCTGGGTGAGGTCCCCATCATCGGAGAACCCTTTGGCAAACTTCATGAGGTAAAATTTGACGACCACTACCTGGCCAATTTGAAGGCGTTTCCTGAATTAGCACCGGAACTCTATCTCGAAGGGGTCTTGGAAGATGAAGGAATAAAAATAGTCCCCATGCCATGGGTGCATGGATTGGCTGGTTCCGGGCTCTTAAACCTGCTGAGGATGCCTCATTTTGGCCACTACAATATCACATACTGACTTGTGCGCCAGTTTCTTGCCCTGGTCCATGATGGCAGCTTGTGGATCCAGGATCGAATCCCCATTGATGTCGTGCTTATTCACCATATTACCGGTATCCCCATGGAAGGGCTAGAACCTATGCTACGCATCGGCAAAATGGTGCGTGAGGATTACCTTGTGGAGCGGAACACTCAGGGATTCATGATCAGCACCATCAGCGACCCCGGTACGCAGTTGGGTACCTTGTTGCTGGTATGCAAGATGATGTGAAAATTCTAGGTTGCCACTATCTCTACGTATGTGATTCAATTGGTAGGCCGATGTGAAAAGGGGGTCTACTTCAATTGGTCCTAGTACCTGTGCAACAAATTTTTGACGAATGTCCGCGAACCCCAGGATCAAGGACAAGCATTCTACTACTCCTGGATACTGCTTCTCATTACGTTGGTCACATGGGAAGCCCCTGATGACTTAGTCCTCCCCGAGCTCACCCTAGATATATGCGAGGGGGAACAATACATAAATTTTTGGGACTCAAAGGATGCACAACATATTGAGGACAAGCAAGTCTTTTGGGTCCTATTTCAAAGCGGGTTCACAACAACAATCAACTCCCAGCCGCACTTGTTTCCAGCTATTTATGTTAAATACAAAAGCATCACAGGGTTTCAAGTTACCACGCATAACATACAGATCAGAGGCCGCAAGGATCCATCATGGGTTTCACTCCCATACATGGTTGCTGATGAAGACATTGACTGCCTAATTGTGACTTGGCCTCCACACTGGAAGCTTGGCTTCAAATCAGGTACAAAGGACACTGTAGGGATGAGCACCACGAAGGTCACCTTGCCTATCATGACCAAAGAAACCGAAGCACAGGTTAAAGGTACTGGGAAGGAAGCCGATCCGGGATTGCAGAAGGGTTCACAGCAGGGCAAGAGTAATGGGAAAGACATGGAACTGGCATCATATAAGGATTCGCAACAAGATCTAGGTACAGAAAGTTTGGATGCGGGAGGTTCTGACTCGCCTCGAGGCACAAAGTAGACTAGTGACCCTATTAAAGGTCCACGAAAGAAGTAATGAGCGCAACGATCAAAACGTGACACAGGAGTTACGCTGATAGAAGAGGATATAGAGAAGATCGTAGATGTGGTCACCTTGGATATAGAAGAAAAATAGAGAGCCATAGTAAATACACTCCAAACTAAGCTCCAGGCTCTACAGCTCAAGACTGATGCCTTGCAAACCATTGTGATTCAGGAAAGGTCGAACCCAGTCACAAGCAGTGCATTAATTAGTACGCCGGACAATTGCCTCTGCCCTCTACCGGGCGCAACCCTCATACTGAGTCCACCTGACTTAGGAGCGCAAGTCTAGGCCTGCATAGAGGTACAGTTGGATCTCGCCCGCTTGTCACATGAACCATTGTAGATCCTTCACGCGCCCCTATTCACCAAGATTCAGCATAGAGACCATCAAGTGCAGCAGCAGCTCAGTACAACTGAGCAGAAAATTGAAGAAAAAACCTGCTAAAGTATGTTAGGCATAGGCTGCGTGTACCCTTTCTGCTGCGTAGCAGACAGAGTTGGAGCATCTCATTAGTAGTCTTTGCGCGGATGTCACCGAAGATATCTCGAATTCTGCCACCCCCCCGGTTAAGATTGAGGGGTGGGTCGTAGCGCTAAAGGCCTCAAGGACTGAGATTCAGGCGGTCAAGATGGAGATGGAACAGTAGATTTCGGCCTTACAGGCCAAGTTACAACCAAAAATGCCACCTGAGATAAGGGCCCAGCGAGCTGTGCTGGTTACAGAGGCCACTAATGTCATTGCAGGTCAAATTGCTCAGGGTGCAAAACTGTTGGAAACCGCTATGCAACTATGGACCAAGGTGTAGCACAACCCTCTCCTGCATGAAATCAACCAAGAACTGCACTAGAAAGAAGAAGAGTTTGACCAAATGGAGGCTACACTGACTACTCTGGTCCCCGCTCAGCGATTGGCCCGACTGCCCCAGCGATGCGATCAGGGATGACATGGAAGCTCTTTGGCAAAGGAAGAAGACTTTTAGTGATCACCTCAAAGGTGGGCTAATGAGGCCCTTAAGCTGTCTTAGGATGTCAACATCACAGTCAAGCAACTGAACCAGACGTTGGAAAGCATCATTGATGCTACAGAAGGCCCAACTTCACATAAGTTAGTGGAGATAGCCTAAAATGTTGCTGTGCAAAGTGAAGGAGTGCTGCCCCTGATGGTGGATGCAATCAAGCAGCTATAGGAGAAGATGGAGAACCCATGGCCGTAGTGACTCGGGATGAGTCACAAGATTGTGTTGGGGGCCTGTTGGAATGGGGCTCCCTAAGCTGCGAATTTTGTATATTTTTGTATTAATTAGTCTAACACAGGGGTTTTGGGGTGTGTCAAAGCCCCAAACGCATTGTAATGGGTCAAAGGGTAGACCTAGAGTCCGCAAACCATAGTTTGCGGACCAAAGGATAGCGTAGGCTATATTGATATAAGTAGATGAATAGTTTGAGTCTAGAGGTAGGCAAGAATTAAGACTGATGCTACGTGCGAACTGTTAGATCTATTTTGGGTTGTTTTGGGTAAGGAATCCTGCTAACTGTGTGCATGGAGATCCTCAGTCCTACTGTGTGCGGACCCCGCTAGGCTATGTGCGCGGGCTGCTTTTGGTTGTAAGTAGATCTGAACGTTAATGAATGAGAAGTATTGTTAAAGTATCTTCGTGTTATCTGGATCGATGATGTTTACTGCTGAAGCATATCTATGATGGTTATTTAGCTTCAAATGTATCTGTGTTTTGCATAAGTATATCTGTGACCTAGCTGCAATTGTAATTGCTCTGTGATGGTATTTGGGTAATGAGAACTTGGATGTGAAAGTACTGATTAGATTAGATAGCTGTGTTATGGTTATATGCTGAGTATAATGATAAAAAGGCCGCGAATAGACTCATTCTGGGTAAACCTAGCAAGTTATAATATCGATCTGCCTCACATTACCTACTCTCTCCCAGGGTGTGGAAACCTGGTTCCAACACCCTCCCATACTGCTTCGGGTGAGACCTTGGCCTGCGCAAGTAGGTCATTGCAGAAAGGGCTAGTAGTATAGGTGTTTGTTGGCAAACTTTAACCTCCGAACCTGGGTCAGGACCCCTCATGCCAAAACTGGTACATAGTTTACAATCTGGACTAAGATCACCAATATAGAAAGTACTAAAAAAAATTGACGTTTGATGAAAAAGGGATAATATGTATCATAGTGGGTGGGTACATGGTTCCCTAGCATTATATTAGAAAGACAGGATGAATCACCAAATAGTGTCTCGTGTCAAGAGACCAATTGATAATATTATGATTTCGGTCAGACATAATTTTATAGAAATTGTAAGACCACTATCATTAGAGATACGAAAATTATTTCCTCAAGATGAATTTTTGGAGGCCATTTGTGTGGTATATACTCAATATTGGAACAATTTTCAATGTCCAAGAACTTTAAAAGTTGGTTTTCAAAAGAGATTAAACTTTTTAGTAGACCACTTTTTCAAGAATGTCTTTATACATGGAGAACAGATTAAAGGTTTATTAGATTCATCAAAATTATATCAACAAGGTGGATGCTTTTCTAAAACAATGTGGAAGCAATATCCTATTTTGGAGAATCCTAATGAAAATGGTGCTATAACAAGATTATGGACTACTTTAAGTGTTATTGATTACCTACAAGAAAACATATTAGAATATTTCAAATTAGCATATTTGTGTCAAACCATGATTTTGGGATC
Organism: Pinus albicaulis; assembly: GCA_034641835.2. NCBI lineage: Eukaryota > Viridiplantae > Streptophyta > Pinopsida > Pinales > Pinaceae > Pinus > Pinus albicaulis. The sequence goes on along the minus strand of CM076583.1, from coordinate 428,284,982 downwards.
AATGGAGAATGAGAGAATGTTTAGTGCATTGTCATTCTTGAATTCAAAGTTGAGGAACAAGCTTGATTAAAATATGGATACATGTTTAAGATTATATGTAATAAGGTATTAAATTAACAATTTTCCATATGAAAGACCACTAGATCTCTGGCAATCAAATTGTGATAGAAGGGGAGAAAATAATATACAAAATTTCTCTAATGAACTTGATACAGAATTTAATGTTTTGGAGGCTCATAATGAGAGTTCATTTGGAAAATATCATGTTCGCAATGTACAAAATTAGGACCAAGATGAGAATTGGGAAGTTGATATACCCTAAGACATAATATAATTTTACATATGTGAGGGGACTCTTATTTTGGTATACATGTTCAATTGATCATGAAAGATTACTATATATCAATTTAAGGTAAAAATAAGTTCTATATTTTTCATTTTTCATTATAACCAGCTACGTTTCTTTGATGCATGTTATTTTAAGATTTATGTTTCATATTTAATCATTACATTGTATGTTTCTTATCCGTGACATGAAATGAAGATGGATTGGATGAGGTTAGGACCTATTTAATTTCACATAGATAGTGTCTGACTTGTATTAAATGATAAATAACTAATTTAACAAGACTAACACAAAGCATCAATGGGATCAGTCAAGTACATGAAACTACCTTGATGTCTAACTCCGATACCTTGGAAAATTTTAATGGTTTATATGTTTCTTATGTTTGGGTCATTTTGTTGAGTTTTTGAGTTTTGTTTTGGTCAAATATTATGTTAGTCCCTTGAATTATTTTAGTTCCTACTTCATGCTTATATTTGTAGATCTAGTTTTATAATTATTATTTTTTTCTTTATATATTTGGTGTTTCGAAGAAATTTCCTGTTATTTCCTTTCACTTTGTGGCATGACTTTAGCATCTTCACGTTTAGAATCTAGTAGATTACTATGCTTATTTTATATTTTCTTAGAAAAAAATTATTGATATTTGGAAAGGGAAATGAGCCATGGGTAGCTAAGAGAAGTGAAAAATGGTTTATGTACTAGGTTTCTACGCATTCATAGTAGCATACCTATTGGCATGATATCGATATTATTTTTTGTGGTCTTGTTGGTCATATGTCATCCATGCTTTCAAATCTTTCGGGTACCATGTTTTTTGGGTCCCCACATGTCATTAAGACCATTAAGGGATGAGATAACATGATTTAGTATAACTCATGCCCCGAATCTAATTTTTACCTATTGATGTAAGTCTTTTTTTACCACTTCTTATCACCAAAAAAATTACACCATAACATAAGCCAACTTGAAGACAACGTTTCTCATCTTCCTTTTACATAAATTCTCTATGGATCTCCCTAATATACTTTCCCCAAAGCAACATCCCTTCTTTCTAGGTCTCTCCACCATACCACTAATCGCACAATAGACACACGCTAGTAGCTGCCACATTCTATAAATCTCTCTAGTCTCAGTTATTGGTGTCCATGTCACACTCAAGCAATATAGTCTTGTAGGTTCATTTTTTTGTCATGTCTTTATTTTTTGTTTTTTGTTTTTTTTTTCTATCTTTAAACTTAACACCATATTATATTTCAACATTTGTAAGTAGTGAGAAATGGTTAATTTGACACAACACTAGCAACTCAAGTGTCAGCATAATTATTGATTACAAGAATGTGGCATTCAATATTGCAAAAGCAGTTATTGAATTTTCTTTGTTGCATGAAGGTTGATTGAACTGGCATTGAATTGATGCATATCTACCTATATTCATATTTAGTATTTAGTGTCTTACATGATCATGCTATATTTTTCAAAAGTTAAATTTTTTCCAGGGATATATTTTTGTTAGGCTATGAAAATGATTATATGAGGGGTCTAAGTGGCTAGGTGTTAAGAGTTATAAAGGGTGTGCTTTTATATTGGGAAGTTGGATTTGATATGTGACTGGAAATGAAGTCGTATTTGATGAAGCTGAGACCTATTTCTTTTCACGAAGATAATGTCCTAGTATCAAATGATAAATAACTAATTTAAGAAGACTAACACTAAGTAATAATGGGATTATTCAAGTACATGAAATTGCATTTATTTCTAGCTTTGATATCTCGAAATATTTTAGTGGTTTGTTTAATTGATTATTACTTGTATTAGAGGATTTTTCTGAGTTTGAAATTTTTGGTTTGTTTTGGTCATATATTTTGTTAGTCCCTTGAATGCTTATAGTTCTCATTTCATGCATAGATCCATAGATCTAGTTTTATTATTATAATTATTATTGTTTTCTTTATATATTTGGCAGTTTGAGGAAAGACATTTTATGTCCTTTCACTTTGTGGCATGATTTCAAAATCTTCACCTTTTAGAATATAGTAAAATATTATTCTTGTTTTATATTTTTTTGGAAAATAATTATTGATATTTGGAAAGGGAAATAAGCCCTGGCTAGCTAAGCGAAGACAAAAATGGTCAATGTACTAGGTTCCTGTGCATTGATCGTAGGATGGCTATTTTCATGAGACCGACATTCCTTTTATAAAATTACACTTTTGATGCCAAGGATAAAAGAAAATATGTTTTTTTTCCTTTGAAGGTGATTTTTTTTTCCTTCTTGCATAATTTTCTATGACTAGTATCATATGCCTTTTAGAATTCATGGGTAAGAAGAGTAATCTGTGTGCAGTTATTGAATCACATGATTAGAAGCTATGTTCCCATATTTCAATATTCACCAACATCTGTAAGGGTACCAATATGTGGAAAAGAACTCGGTTCTCAAGATCCCTTAGCCCTGGGTTTAAAACATTCCTCTAGGTAATTCAAACTCTTCTTCAAGTACAAATAAAAGTTTGTGGGTCATAAGAAGTGCAGGTTCTTATGAAATGTTGTATATGTGTAAGAAATGCATGTTCACAGAAATTAATGAAGTAACGACATTGACTTGACAATGTGGAAGAAACGTAATCATGAAGGCCAAGCTTCTCGGATTGTCGTAGATGATGATTCCTCTCCTGCAACGTTAACTACATATACATATGAGAAGCATAATAATACTAATAATGAAATTTTTTCCTAGATGATGATTCCTCTCCAACAACATTAGCTACCTATTCAAATGAGAAGAGGATAATAATACTAATAATGAGAGTATGTCTGGTAAAGGTGTAAGTACTCCAAAATTTAATTCTAACATGATAAATGACAAATAAGCTAATCATGGATTTCCATCTCTATGATATGTAGCATGAAATCCATTTGGTGGTAATTATACTCCATATGATAGTGTAGTAAAGCCAACACTTGTGCCTATTAGTAATCGTGCTGATGGTATAATAAGGGATGTGATTAGAGAAGGTTATGTTGAGGCTATGATAGAGTTATTTTGAAGCCATTGTTGAACTTTCTGAGAACAACAGGGGCTCCTTTCATGATCAATCTATTGTAGCAAACAAAACCCTCAATTTTTCTTCTTAAAATAATAATAATGGGGACCCTTTAGTTTTTCTTATTTCTCTAAATCAGTTTAATTTTAATTAATAATAAGACTCAAGGTAAATTAAATATAACAATATTGAAATATTTTAAAAGGAAACCAAAGTAATGAATTCTTGTATATTTTTAGTATCATAACAGTTCTATCAAGACCTTTTAATTAAAAGTTATGGGATTTTTCTTTCTGATACATGAATTCACAATGTTCTAAGATGGTTCACTCCCAAGGTTAGATTCCCAATATGATGTTATTTTTTATCGGGGCTTTACATATGAAAACGTTTATTAAAAAAATTAAAAAAATACTTACAAGAGCGATCCCTTCTGAGATACTTTTATATAATGGAACTTATATATCTCAGAGCTTCACGTATCAGAAATTTCTCACCTCAAAGTGTCGTGTCTCAAACATTTGTATCTCAGAATAATCTTATATCGTAATTGTATCTGAAATTACCCACCGATATCTCCATTCTAAGATCTGATGTTTCGATCTTCACGTGGTTCATTATATTTTCACTTAAATGATTTAACGTGATAATAATTGGTATTGAATGAACACAAGTATTACATTAATTAAGCATTGGTTTTCTCAATTGATTTAAAAAAACAAATTTCTTATTCTATTGTTTTCATTTTTATGCTGTTGTGAGTTGCTGTAAATAGTTTTTCTACGAAATATTTATATTTTTCTTTTACAAGTAAGCTTAGACTCCCGATATTTAGAAGAAATGAAGAAAGAGGGTAAAGCTAAGAAGAAGGCTCCACAAGAGAAATCCATGGGTCCATTTTTTGAAGATGTGGATGAAAAAAATACAGAGGCAGGCATGTTTTTCAGATATTGTATGTGCCATAGATGTTGGGCTTTCCCCTTGGGAAGAAATTTATCAATATTTTGAAGATGAAGGGCCTAAGGTCACCACAAAAAAATCACAACCAACGAAAAATCATCTGTCTCAGAAAACACTCCAAGGGACACATCGAACTCCTTTCTTCATAGAATTGTGGTGAGCCCACGATTATTGCCTTACACGTACATGGTTCGCTAGGTAGTCGAAAATATGGATATTTCTGAGAGACACATTTAGACCAAGAAGGGAAAAATGACTGGTTATTTTGTCAATAAGGATTTGAAACACATGTATCATCTTCCAAATACTCAGTATATATATATAATAAGGAGTATGTCAAGGCCTTTATAAAGGAGCATGGGAACCTGTCAGAACAAATCAGATAATGGAGAAAAGAAATAAACAAGCGTAAAGCGGAGGAATCTGGTAAGTATTCACTCGATTCCATCACTACTCCTTTTTCCCACGTTGCATCAATGATGCATCATTTGCATGATCAACCTAATGTGTCAAAGTTCCTAGACACCTAGGCACCTTTAATCAATGGTGCGTCAAAAGGTTTTATATTTGATTGGGCCACTATTCTCTGAGATAATTTATCCACACATATCTTAGCTTTCCAGTGTCCTAGAAGTATTTCTGAAGATAATTCTCCCCCTTTCTACATGTCCACGTATGTTATGGATGAATTATGTTTTTCAATGGATTTTATTGCTATGGGTTGGAAATGGATCGTTAGGATCCAAAGCCTATTCAAATCTAATCCAAATAACCTGAACATTTCTATCATATTTGTCACAGGTAATGATTCTGATATATGAAGCCATTTGTGAGTCTCAGCCATCTCAGATGTTGCAAGAAGCTATGGATGGCCTTCGAAAGGTTGTAAATTGGTTTGGTGAATATTTATTTACTTACATTAGAGTTTTGGGCAACCTTTCTCATCCTCATGTTATGCCTTTTTTCATTCAAGATAAATTAGTTTACAGGGAGGTATCCTACTAGAAAATGGGTTATGGTATTACTAAAGTACTAAGGGAGGAAAATAATAAGGCATGACCAATTTTCTCTATGATATTTGGCATTTTTGCATTAGGAAATTACCCTCATACTGAGAAGGAAATATTGGCTATTCAATCTCTCAAATTTCCCACTATTCCTAACAGGCAGTGTGACCCCAACTCAGTTGTGAAAAATTTTACTGCATCTCAAGGAATTAGAGAATTCATTCATGAAGAGGACAAGTTGGATGATATGTTTGCACAATCCTCATATTCTGTAACAATACTACAATGAATATAGAAACAATTAACAACATAGGATAAAACCCAATTTATTCAATATAGAACTTCCAAGATAGCTAATCTAACACTAGATTTACTACAACTATCCATGGAAAATTCATAAATGTTTATTGTTCATCCTGACATTTCTTCACAGTCAGTGGTTCCTCCTATGGATCACCCATAAGTTGTTATAATCTCTTCTACATCATAGGTATGGGAATTGATCTTTGATCCTAAACTAAATGAGGCATGGAATGAGTTTAATATGCCTCTTAATCGAGAGAATGAAGGTCAAAATATCATTTCTCAAATTGCAACTTCTTCACAAAAATTTGATGTTCAGGGTACTCCTAGGAATCCTGAGCAGAATACAAAGTCAAGAAAACTCACTCATAAGTCTTCTATTCATGATAAAAAATATGTTGAAATTATTCCTCCTTTCCCTACTTCAGAGGTTACTCTCAATGTTGAAGAAATTCCTCCCTTGGATATTTTCTACAATAGCCAGCATAAGGTTGTGGTCAAAAGACGAAGGAAGAAGAGGAAAATTAATCAATCACAGCCATTGGTGCCCAACAAGGTGTCTTCTTTTGAATTTTTGTTGAAAGGTTCCTCTGTAACACTAATAAAAGAGTAAGAAAAGTTAACTCAATTCACAAGAGCATATGCATCAGACACAATTGAAAAAGCAGCAGAAGTACAATAACTTATTAAGGAGAAAGAAGAGAAGATCATCTTGTTGGAACAAGCTTTCAATGTAGAGAAGAAAATAATTACTGAAAAATGGCAGAATATGTTAGAAGCGTTACAAAAGAAATTTGATGCATTGAAACTACAACATGATAAGGAGACACAGATGAAAGATAATCAAATTAAATAAATGAAGATAAAGATACATCAATTGCATGTCTGTCCTTAACTGACAAAGTTAAAGAAACAAGATAAAGAGTTGGATTCTCTTCTCAAACATCAACAAAATATATTTTGCAATAAACTCATGTTGATTTAGGATCAATGTAAAAAAGGAAATTCTCTTGTTGATCAATTGTCTGAGATGATGAACTATTTTGATCAAGTGAATGGAAAATTGACAGATTTTATGATTTGGAAGGAAAGTGCAGAAGGTAGAACAACAAATCTACCTAAAATTTATGAGCCACAAAAGATAATAAATTTTCAATAGTGGGAAATCAGAATGAAACAAAATGAAGAAATAATAAATGAGGTCTGAGATATTTCTAATTCTATCATTGAAGCATTCAATGATACGTTGTTTCAATCAAATCTCATTTCTAACTGCTCAGATGATTCAATTCCAGATGCCAAGGCATTATTGAAACTTGGTTATATCATAATACAACAATGGTTGAGATAATTGAGCAGTTGTCTAAAATTGACCTTGAGCATGATTGACAATTTATGGTCAAACCTCATAGCCAATGGTTAGTACTTCATTGTCTATCCAATGTTACTATGCATATGTTACCCACTAGTAAAGACTGTTATTTTTACCATCTAGATAAGGATCAAGCCAAAGCAACCCTCAGAGCTCACCATTTGTTGGAAATATGCAGGTTGCGATAGCTCACTATTGGATAGTCCTCTTCCTAAGTTGAAAGACTGTTATAACAATTTTCTGATTAGTCTTTTACTATTTTTTTATTTTTTATTTTTATTTTTATTTATTTATTTATTTTTGTTGAGAGATTAGTGGAAGAATTTTTTTTAAACATGTTTTTTTATTGAGACTATAATTGGGCCTCTTTGAGATGGAGATGGGGGTTTTGAATTTTAAAAATAAAGAGCTAAAATTGCACTACTATATTTGAGTTTTTCTTAATATAATGTTGAACCACTTGCAATTCCAGAATGAGTAGATTTACAGTTTCTTAGGTACTACTATCTGTTGTTTATGTTTCTTTTCTTTGAAAGAAATTTTCCATTGATAATGTTCACATATATGTGTTCCAATCAGCCTTTCATGATCACTACTAACATGTTTGGTTTAAACTTAATTTATATTGTGAACAACAAAATTTTTGATCATATGTTATGTTTTAATGAAATTAACTATTTAATTCAATTAATTTTCTTTGATTGAATTAATATCGTAATTTCATAATAATATACATTATTATGTTTGTTACAACATATTTCTAGCACATATGTTTTCAACTTACCCAGTTACCATAATAGATTGTAGTAATCTGTAATTTATTTGTTGATAATATATTAATATTTATAAAGAAATATTATCACCATCATTCATCCCACTTCAGATATATTTTGTTAAAGGGTATTTGGTCCCATAATTCCAGTCGAAGCCACTATTGTAAACAAAAAAAGGGTCTAATTGGGACCCCGATCAGGTGGTTTTACCCCAATGTTGTTGAGGTCAATTCATACCATCAACATTTTTGGTGCTATAAGGAGGGCCAACAAACTATGAATGAAAAGAAGATATCATTCTAAATCAAGAGGCCATCCTAAGAGTCAATCCCCCTCAAAATATCCCCCAGCTTCTAGGTCACATTCCAAATCACATAATTCTCCTTCTAAAGTTATTGAACCATATTCTAAATATCCTAGCCTTGATAAAATATCAACTAGTTAACCTTCTATAAATACACCGCGTTCAGATCAGCCGATCGAAGCCCCTGAACTTCAAACTCTCATACAAAAATTGGAAGGAATTTCCATTTCTACTGAACAACCCTCTCAACCTGAACCTTTTGAGGGTAGTGTTACATATTCAATAAGATCTACTAGAGTCCTTACCAGATTGTAAAGTGATAAACTTGGAGTCAAACCATTTTAATTCCCATTACCAACTCATAATAAAAAGGATCATATCTCTATTGTCGAACCCTCAACTAGTGAGAACGTTACGTTCTCTCCACCTCATACTCATACTATTATTCCTACTTCTTCTCAAAATCTTTCACATCCTCCTTTACCATCCTTTTATCATCCTTTGACAACTTCATCCTCTCATATTTCCTCTCCCCAACCAACCAATTTTTGATCAGTGGTTGTCATTGATGTCAACCCAAGCAACACCAGGGGCTACCCCGATCTTTCATGGGAATTTTGACCTACCAAATTACTATATTCTGGGTCAAGAATATTTTTTTATGGTTTCTAATTGTCGAGATGTCTCTGTTGATATATGACACGCCATGTAATTCTTCACGGTTTGGGAGATATTCATGTTTGAAGTTTGTAAACTGAGTTAGTGGGCTAAAACCCCATGGGGTTGTGGCATGGGTCATTGTAAAGTAAATAATTAATAATTTTTAGGCTCCTAAAATCCCTCCCACATTCACTTGTTTAATTCCCTCTCAACCTAAGCATTTATATAAATTATGATCCTCATCTCCTCCTCTTGGAGGGATTTCGCTACCTGAAAAAGGTCATCGTGGAATTTGCACTATAAATTGTTCTCTACAAAGGTTCAAAAGCAGAAATTTTTATGAGGCGAAGCCAAAATCCTAAGGAAGCTCCTGTAAAAATTTCAGATCAAGGTGCACAACAGTTTCGGAGATATGATTTCTGGAAGTAAGTGTTTTTGCAGGCTCCTAAACTTCATCTCAAAGGAGTGACCTTGGAAAAATCATCATAACTCTCTTTCTAAGTATCAGATTGGAATTCTTTAAAAAGTGGTAGATAGTGCACGTAATGTAGTTTTTCCTGTATCAATTTTAGAGCTAAATAAAGAAACAATGACACGTGGAAGACCATACAAGTTTGCTCTACCGAACTAGTCCATAATTAGGGCATTGTGAGAGATTGGGCATAACTCTCACTTGAAATTTCCAAAAATTGGAATCAGAGCTTGGTTCCTTCAATATAATTCTAATAGCTGTAAGGAGGTCATGGAGCATACCAAGAATGGTGTACCTCTTTTCAATGAAAATAATTATGCACTATGGAAAGGAAGAATGGAGGTCTATCTCTTGGCACAAGGTTATGAAGTGTGGGACACTGTTCAAAATGGATTTACGCCAACCACAGATGAAAAAGGTAAGAAGAATTTGGTAAATGATGAAAAAGCAAATAATATTGTTATCAGTGGACTTATTGAATCTAATTATCATAAGGTGTTGGGTTGTAAAACTGACAAAAATGTATGGGACAAGCTTGAGAATATATATGCAAGTGATTGAAATGTCAAAGAAGCAAAGCTTCAAATCTATAGAGAAAAATTTAAGAAACTCAAAATGAAAGAAGATGGCAACATTGCTGCATACTTCCAATACATTGATGAAATAACCAACACTCTGGAAGGATTGGGAGAGCCAGTTGACGAGAAGACTATTATACGAAATATTCTTAGAATGTTATTAGGGAGATTCAACCCAAAGGTATCGGTCTTAGAATACAATGCAAATCTGGAAAAAAATAGCAAAGAGGAATTACATGGGGTTCCCATAGCATATGAAATGAGACTTGATGAAGAATAGGGTACTTCGCATCTAGAAACTACGTTCATTGCATCTAAGAAAACCAATAAGGACAAACAACCTTCTGTTGGGGTTCCCATGTTTTGGCAAGTCTGGTAATACCAAAAGATGAGACAACATCAGAACCACTTTAGACCTTAGGATCTAGCCCTCCTAGGTCCAGAGAGGGATCTCTTTATATAGGCAAAGGTTTATGTCTTTGAAGCTCTATTTTTAGGTTTTAGGCTAGTTATAGGCATAGGTTTAATTTCTTTGTTTGGTTTTTGGGAACATGAACGAAGGGTCCACTATGAGACAAGGCTGAATAAAGAGGATTTTAGACAAAGGAGGAATGATTTCATGGAATACTCGAGACCATTGGGCAATGGAGTCAGGAAAGGGTTTACTTGCTATTCAATATGCAGGCTTTTAGTTGGGCTAGTCATCTAAAGCATTGGATCTTAAAGATGGTAGTGTAATATGGAATAGTGAGATGGAAAGGTGAAAGGAAAGGAAACCTCCAAGGTAACCACCTAGGAAACAGATCCAGGGACAGGACATGCCATTAGACACCTGTGATCCACCTCCTAAAGGGTTAAATCTTCAGACAAGGGAGACATAAAAGATTTAAACACAAAGGTGAAGACCTGAGATCAGAGAGAGACTTTGAACTCTCAATGCTTCGGCATCCAGCTTAAGGGAACTTAGAAAGGTTCAATTGATTGAAAAATACCCTAGTGAGATAGAGACAGTGTTCTAAACTCCCAGCATCTCAATTCTTTTAATTAAAGCCCAACAAGAACATCTAAGAACAGATCCATTAAGTCATACATCAGCTAGCAGTAAATATTAGCTACTATACTGGTTAAATTAACTTGAATCAGTGCTCATATAACACATATAGTAGAAAACATCAAAGGTGGGGAGAGCAGAATCTTAGGGTACCATGCGAGGGTATATCCTAAACCAAATTTCTGATGCGTACCAAAGAAATGAAATGTGATGACTTACAAAGGAAAACAGAGACAAAGTAAGAAAAACATCACCGCCGCTTTAAATCAGGATCCAAAGAAATGTGCTTGTCATATTAAAGAGCAACACCAGTCATGTACAACCTTTCCAATAGCTTGATATTCAGTCTGAATACATCTTCCTCAGCCTATCTTACAACTTTACACAGAGAACTATATCTCTAGAGAAACAGCTTACAATTCACAGATATCCGATCAACAACCTTTATAATGAGTTTCTTCATGAGTTTTATAGCCGAAAGAGAGGCAGAGGGGGTAGATGAAACACTTAAATGAACATTAAAAACAGAGTAGAAGAAGTGGGTCGAAACCCATTCTGTTTTAATATCTAAGCATTAATATTCAGTACTCTTTGGATGAAAGAGTGGTCTTCGACATGTTGTAATTTACTCTAGGTATGTTCTTGATGTGATTTCACTGCAGTACTCATAGTGCTCTGGTGAATAAAAAAAAGGTAGATAAACAACTTCAAAGTCTGCCATACCGTGTAACAAATGCTTTGGTAGCATTAGGATTTTTTTCAGGGAGGAAATCTTCTCATGGACACAATGTAGACTAAAACAGTACGAGTACTGTGTCCTTTCTCGGAAGGAGACTTCTGCTGATGTGAAACCTTGATGATATTGTTTCCTGCGCGTTAGGCCTTCTGTGTGATTCATGAGTTCTTCAATCTGGTACTTTTCCTTTAAAACACTAAATTAAGGCTTAACATCTTCAATAAAGTGCATTAGGACTCCTTAACTCTGTACTGATACTCTTTGCCACTTCATGACTGTCTCTGTCTGTGAAATTTGAGCTTTACTGGTGCTGGAAAGGTTCCGCACAGTTACAATTTGTACTTTTAATGAAAATTACGCTCTAACACCCTCCCAGGTTCTTCTCTGTACTTTTAGGCTCTAAAAATGGTCTTTCTTTTGTTCTGTGCCACTGTAACAGTGACTGTGAACAATGGCGGTGTTCACCACCTGTACCCTACAAGACACGCAACTCTGTTAAGAAATCCATGCATGGGGAAAGATGGATGTGGTGGAATTCTTGTGATGATGGTAGCGCAACAGAAGCGAATGCGATGGATGCAATTGAAAGCGGTGGGAACCTGCAGTGAAACAGTGGGAAAATGCATGAAAACCTATGAAACAGGTTGAATGGTGGGACCCAGTTATGGGCGGAGGGAAATTTAATATGGGTCATCAGATCTCAGGAGGAGATCGACGGTGAAGATTGGATGTTGAAGTTAATAGAGGTTCCGATGAAGAAACATGGTGGAAACGCGTGATGCGTTATGGGCCATAGATCTTGGATGAATGGACGGTTAAGATCGGATTGGGGGTCGGCAATCAGGGGAAACAGGAAGCAGTGCATTAAGTTTTTTCGATTGCGATTGGAGCGATGTGCGCTGGTCGTCGGATCTAAGAATAGATCGACGCTTGATATGTGATCTGTGTTGATATATGGCTCAGATCGCGGTGGGAGTCTATGGACCAAACGCACCATTGCATCGGAGATTTTAAGTTCACAAGGGTAAAAGTCGTTCCGCTCCGAAACTCCGATGCGTTTAGTGCCTTTCGACTTAGCGCTTGGTTCTAGTGCTTGGGGCATGTGGGGAAGTGGTTTTGGGGCTGGGTTGAAAGGGGCTTAGGACTATAATGTAAAATAAGCGTTTCTAAGCCAAAAACAGGGTTTTTAAGGCTTTAAAAGGGGTTTCGGTAGAGGGAAAAAGGGATTTTTTAACCAAATGAAGGGAGCCATAAGGTTTAAAAAGGGTTTTAGAATGAAATGAGGGTTGATGAAATGATCTTTAGAGGAACTTTGAAAAGGGAAAAAGTGATGAAAAATGAGGCTTTGTGGGAATGAAATAAGGGAGAAAGGAGGCCTTTTTGAGCAAAATTCTTTCACAGACAGTGAGGCTTTTTAAGTGGAAGCAGCAGTGAGGATTCTTCAAAGGATGAACAACACAAAGAGGCTTCAAGAAATATATTTTCATAGGAAATGTATTTCTTGAAGGCTCAAAAACATTTTAGTCACCTGTTTGCTTGTCAAAAAATTCATAGGTGGCTAACAATGGCTCCAGATGGGGATGGCATCTTCTTGAAGGTGTCAAGAATTCAGAGAATGATATTTGGAGTAGGCTAGGTGCCTGGCATTTTACACATCCATTTCTTTCTTGGATCAGCTGCCACAATCATGAAGACATCATATCAGCAGTAATACTCTCCCAAACAACTACCTACCCACACTGTTGTCCTAACATTTTTTCTTCTGGGTGCATTTGGACTTGCAGACCCTTTACATCATCAATTTTTACAAACAAAAAATAAACCTATTCTATTTCTACCCTTATTACTCCATGAGACCAGATTAAACATTTGGCCTCATAGCTTCTCTACCTACACTAATATCTGCTAGGATTAAACTATCTATCAGATTCCATTCTCTACATTCTACAACAGAAATTTAAAAACAGTCAAGCTAGGATTAGACTATTTGGCTTGCTGGACTTTTTAGAAATTAAAAATAACTAAATACATGCTCACAGGTTGAGCTTTATTGAGACTTCCTACCTACCCTAATTTAACTTGGAAATCTCTGATGTTCTAGATGATACAATAATGCCAGTGCAGCCAGTCAAGAAGTAACAAAAAAGTATAGAAGCATTGACTGCTCATCAGAGACAACCATATGGTATTCTGTATGAGGGTCTTCAAAAATGAGGCCAACACCAGTGATGACCACTCCTGATTTATTTTTCCTTTGAAAAGGATCAATTTTGGGGGGTTTGAGCCAATCAGGGCCTCCATGTACTCTGCCATAGGATCTATGAACATATGATATAGACTTTCTTGTTTTAGGCCTTCCATGACTGGTAGGCTGTCTATATCCTGGGTAGCTTTGATTACTGTATCTTCCACTGTGTCTTGAGTGTGGCTCTTGGAAGCCTAATCACCTTATCTCTGCACATCAAAAGGCAGTGGAATCTCTTCTTTCTTAGGGGGAGGGAGACTTTCCAAAAGTGCTCTGGGGTCTCTGAACTGATATGATTTTTCTTGTGAGTTCAAAATTTCAATCTCAGCTTCATATCTCTCAACCACCAAATCTAGAAAAATTTTCTTAAGCACAGGTTGAGTATTGAGTTTTGAGCTGAGAAGGACAACCTTTGGATGGTCCTCCCCTTCAGTTTCTGCCAGTACACTTGCTATTCCATACTGAAACTCTGCTATGAGACTTGGATGCATTTCTGCAAATTTTTCAGAGTCTTCCATTAGTGAAGTGACTGGATCTTTAGCATGGATGATGTTGTAATGCGACTGGTCTCCCAGTGGAGTCTTGTGAAAACAAAGATAATCAGCGGCCTACTGATAAACAATGGAGTCTTTTAATCATTTAGGAACTGTGGAGTTTCCAGGTGGATTTCTAAGATGCATCAAGGAGATTTATTGTCCACCACAGTGATTGATTACCAAATCAAAGCTATTGGTCTTTATTCCCCAGTGGAGTCACCATTATGTTGGGGATCCCATGTTTTGGAAAGTCTGGTAATACCAAAATATGAGACACCATCAGAACCACTTTAGACCTTAGGATCTAGCCCTCCTAGGTCCAGAGAGGGATCTCTCTATATAGGCAAAGGTTTATGTCTTTGAAGCTCTATTTTTAGGTTTTAGGCTAGTTATAGGCACAGGTTTTGTTTGTTTGTTTAATTTGTTTGTTTGGTTGTTGGGAACAGGAACGAAGGGTCCACCATGAGACAAGGCTGAATAAAGATGATTTTAGACAAAGGAGGAATGATTTCAGGGAATACTCGAGACCATTGGGCAATGGAGTCAGGAAAGGGTTTACTTGCTATTCAATATGCAGGCTTTCAGTTGGGCAAGTCATCTAAATCATTGGATCTTAAATATGGTAGTGTAATATGGAATAGTGAGATGGAAAGGTGAAAGGCAAGGAAACCTCCAAGGTGACCGCCTAGGAAATAGATCCAGGGACAGGACATGCCATTAGACACCTGTGATCCACCTCCTAAAGGGTTAACTCTTCATACAAGGGAGACATAAAATATTTAAACACAAAGGTGAATACTTGAGATCAGAGAGAGAATTTGAACTCTCAATGCTTCGACATCTAGCTTAAGGGAACTTAGAAAGGTTCAATTGATTGAAAATGACCCTAATGAGACAGAGACAGTTTTCTAAACTCCCAGCATCTCAATTCTTTCAATTAAAGCCCAACAAGAACATCTAAGAACATATTCATTAATTCATACATCAGCTAGCAGTAAATATTAGCTACTACACTGGTTAAATTAACTTGAATCAGTGCTCAGATAACAGAAGCTTAGGGTACCATGTGAGGGTATATCCTAAACAAGATTTCTGATGCGTACCAAAGAAACGAAATGTGATGACTTACAAAGGAAAACAGAGACAAAGTAAGAAAAACATCACCGCCGCTTTAAATTAGGATCCAAAGAAATGTGCTTGTCATATTAAAGAGCAACACCAGTCATGTACAACATTGTCAATAGCTTGATATTCAGTCTGAATACATATTCCTCAGCCTATCTTACAACTTTACACAGAGAACTATATCTCAAGAAAAACAGCTTACAGTTCACAGATATCCGATCAACAACCTTTATAATGAGTTTCTTCATGAGTTTTATAGCCAAAAGAGAGGTAGAGGGGGTAGATGAAACACTTAAATGAACATTAAAAACAGAGTAGAAGAAGTGGGTTGAAACCCATTCTATTTTAATATCTGAGCATTAATCTTCAGTACTATTTGGATGAAAGAGTGGTCTTCGACAGGTTGCAATTTACTTCATGTATGTTCTTGATGTGATTTCGCTGCAGTAATCATAGTGCTCTGGTGAATAAACAAAAGGTAGATAAACGACTTCAAAGTCTGCCATACCGTGTAACAAATGCTCTGGTAGCATTAGGACTGTTGTCAGGGAGGAAATCTTCTCATGGACACAATGTAGACTAAAACAGTACGAGTACTGTGTCCTTTCTCGGAAGGAGAATTCTGCTGATGTGAAACCTTGATGATAGTGTTTTCTGCACGTTAGGCCTTTTGTGTGATTCATAAGGTATTTAATCTGGTACTTTGCCTTTAAAACACTGAATTAAGGCTTAACATCTTCAATAATGTGCATTAGAACTCCGTAAATCTATACTGATACTCTTTGCCGCTTCATGACTGTCTCTATCTGCGAAATTTGAGCTTTACCAGTGTTGGAAAGGTTCCACATAGTTACACTCTATACTTTTAATGAAAATTACGTTTTGACACCCTCCCAGGCTCTTCTCTGTAATTTCAAGCTCTAAAAATGGTCTTTCTTTTGTTCTGTGCCACTGTAACAGTGACTGTGAACAATGGCGGCGTTCACCACCTGTACCCTGCAAAACATGCAACTCTGTTAAGAAATCCATGCATGGGGAAAGATGGATGTGGTGGAATTCTTGTGATGATGGTAGCGAAATGGAAGCGAATGCAATGGATGCAATGGAAAGCGATGGGAACCCACAGTGAAACAGTGGGAAAATGCATGAAAACCTATGAAACAGGTTGAATGGTGGGACCCGGTTATGGGCGGAGGGTGATTTAATATGGGCCGTCAGATCTCAGGAGGAGATCAACGGTGAAGACTGGATGTTGAAGTTAATAGAGGTTCTGACGAAGAAACATGGCAGAAACGCACGATACGTTATGGGCCGTAGATCTTGGATGAATGGACGACTATGATCAGATCGAGGGTTGGCAATCGGGGGAAACAGGAAGCGGTGCATTAATTTTTTTCGATTGCGATTGGAGCGATGTGCACTGGCCATCTGATTTAAGAACAGATTGACGGTTGATATGTGATCAGAGGGGTGAGTGGGGAGAATGATGGGTGCATTGTAGAAATAGCGCAGACCGTCGGATCTGTGTTGATCGATGGCTCAAATCGCGGTGGGAGTCTATGGACCAAACGCGCCATCGCATCGAAGATTTTAAGTTCACAAGGGTAAAAGGCGTTCCGCTCCGAAACTCCGATGTGTTTAGCGCCTTTCGAATTAGTGCTTGGTTCTGGCGCTTGGGTCATGTGGGGAAGTGGTTTTGGGGCTGGGCCAAAAGAGACTTAGGCCTATAATGTAAAATAAGCGTTTTTAAGCCAAAAAGAGGGTTTTTAAGGCTTTAAAAGGGGTTTCGGTAGAGGGAAAAAGGGATTTTTTAACCAAATGAAGGGAGCCATAAGGTTTAAAAAGAGTTTTAGGATGAAATGAGGGTTGATGAAGGGATATTTAGAGGAACTTTGAAAAGGGAAAAGGTGATGAAAAATGAGGCTTTGTGGGAATGAAATAAGGGGGAAAGGAGGCCTTTTTGAGAAAAATTCTTTCATAGATAGTGAGGCTTTTTAAGTGGAAGCAGCAGTGAGGATTCTTCAAAGGATGAACAACACAAAGAGGCTTCAAGAATGATATGTTTTCAGAGGAAATGTACTTCTTGAAGGCTCAAAAACATTTTAGTCACCTGTTTTCTTGTCAAAAATTTCATAGGTGGCTAACACCTTCAATTGAAAAGACATGCACCTACAGGTGTGAAGAAAAGGGAGATGATGTAGAAGAACTTTCAGATGGATAATATTCTTACTTTACGAGAAAACTAAAAATTGGTAAGGGAAAATTCAAATATAAACATCCATTGATATGTTTTGGCTGTGGTGAGGTTGGGCATTTTGCTGCAAAATGTCCGAACATAAGTGATGGAAACTCAAAAAGAAATAAAGGCTTTAAGAAATTCAACAAGCAAGGCAAAAATAAAGGATCCAAAAGGATCTTTCTTTCTAAAGAAGATAGCTCATCATCTAATGAAGACAGTCACAGTGAAGAAGAAGCCAATGAGAGAGTATTGTTTATGGCCAAGAACAATAAACAAGAGGTTTCAAACAAGGAAGAATAAGGGTTGACCATAGAAGAATTTTATAAGGAGGCAATCAGGCTTATAAAAGAGCTCAGGGTTGAGAAGATCCGTTCGAATACTCTTGAAGAACAAGTTCAAGGTCTCAAAAGTGAAGTTGAAGGACACAAATATATTGAAGAGTCACTTCAAAAGAAGTTGTAAGAAATCAACCAAGAAAGGGAAGCATTAGAAGCCGAAGTAGTCTCACTGCGTAAGGAAGTGAAGAAGGGAAAAACTATCCAAAACTGTTGTGTAACCAACTCAAAAAGAGAAGAAAAGAGATATAAACGCCTTAGAAATGAGCCACTTCGAGGGGGCAACCTCCAATACATTACATAAATGAACAATTCTTGGATGATACAATTTACAAAACCTCCTTTCTATATATAGGAGTCCATGTGGCCATAATGTAATCCTAGTGAGCCACAATGTAATCCTAGCCGACCTAACAATAATAATTTAAGGGCACAATAATAACAAAATGGGGGTTACAAGGGTACAATAATAACAATAAGGGGGTTACACTAACAATAATAAGGGACTATACTAGTGATATAGGGACCTAACATGGCCCTCTCCTTCAAAAAAGTGTTGTCCTCAACGCTTGAGTAGCTCCGGGTGCTTCTGTATAAAATTCTCATCCTCCCATGTAGAATCTTCGGTGGGTAAGTTCTTCCACTTGATGAGATACTCTGAAATTGATCGATTCCGTAGCTATCGAGTTCTTGTTTCCATGACCGCTTCAAGTTCCAATATGATTTTTTCTTCCTCATCAAGTTCTGGAAATATTGTTTGAACTGGAAGATTTTCACCTATAACCTTCTTTAAGCATGAAACATGGAAAACTGGATGTACTCGCGAAGAAGCAGGAAGCTCCAATTTGTATGCCATAGTACCAATCTTTTGCAGCACCTTGTAAGGACCATAGTACTTTGGTGATAATTTATTATCCTTCTTTGCTTGCTTGAGGGACATTTGTTTGTATGGTTGTAGCCGTAAAAATACCCAATCTCCTACATCAAAACTTCTCTAGCTACGATGTTGATCTGCCTGTTGTTTCATTCGATTTTGTGCCAAATTCAGGTTATCCTTTAAGAGTTGGAGAACTTCTTGCTGATGCTCGATGTGATCTTCCACTGCTTGAACCTTTGAATTTTCCCTTAAGGATGATGTGATGGATGGTGGATGATATCCATAAAGTGCCATAAATGGGGTCATTTTTGCTGCAGTATGGAAGGAAGTGTTATACCACCATTCGGCAAGAGGTAACCACTTGACCCATTGTGTTTGTTTATCAGATACAAAACAACGAAGATATCCTTCCAAACATTTATTTACTATCTCGGTTTGACCATCGGATTGAGGATGATAAGATGAGCTATGAGCTAATTGAGTACCCAAACAAGAAAATAACTCCGTCCAAAAATTTCCAGTAAAAATGGGATCTCTGTCACTCACAATAACCCTTAGGCTTCCATGTAGCTTTTGAATTCTGTCCATAAATGTAGTAGCAACCGTACTTGCTTTAAATGGATGAGATAATGCACAAAAGTGTGCATACTTGGTAAGTCTATCAACTACCACCATGATGACACTCTTTCCTTCAGACTTAGGTAAACCTGTGATAAAATCCATTGAAATCTCCTCCCAACGTTGACTTGGAATGGATAAAGGTTGTAGAAGTCCTGAGGTCTTAATTGTTTCCACTTTATTCTGCTGGCAAACCAAACATTCCGCCACAAACTTTCGAATATCAGATTTAAGGCCATCCCAAAAAAATTCTTTCTTCACCCTGTGGTAAGTTTTAAAAATCCTGAGTGTCCTCCTAAAGGAGAAGTGTGCAATTCCAGAAGAATATTTTGTTTTAGTTGGGAATTCTTACAAAGATATAAGCGATATTTGTACCATAAGGAATAATTTTTCCAACTAAATGTATCAGATGTACTAGGATCTTGCTGCAACTTTTGAATGAGTGTCCATACATCTTTGTCCTTCTTCCATTCATCTCTTGCTTCAGTTATCCAATCTGATTGGATAATAGAAATGGCACAAAGCAATGCTTCCACCTCTTCATTCTTTCTTGAGAGTGCATCTGCAACAACATTAAGCTTTCCTTTTTTGTAGATTATTTCAAAGTCATAACCCAACATCTTTTTGACCCATTTTTGCTGCTCTTCTGAAGATAGTCTTTGTTCCAAAAAGTGTTTAAGACTATCATGATCATTTTTTACCTTGAAGTGTCTTCCCATTAGGTAAGTTCGCCATTTCTTTAGTGCGTGTAGTATTGCTAACATTTCCTTCTCATAAATAGGTTTCTGTAAATACTTTCCTTTGATTGGACGACTTTCAAAAGCAATGGGTCTTCCTTCCTGCATTAAAAATGCACCAATTCCATTTCCTGAGGCATCACATTCCACAATAAAGGTTTTTGTGAAGTCTGGTGTAGCTAAGACCGGTGCTAGGCACATTGCCTCTTTAAGACGTTCAAAGGCCTTAGTTGCTTGAGGAGTCCATGAAAATGCATCTTTCTTCAATAATGTTGTTAGAGGTGCTGCTATTCTCCCATAATTCTTAACAAACTTGCGATAATAGCCTGTTAACCCGAGAAATCCTCGCAACTGCTTTATTGTCTTGGGGACTTTCCATTCCTTAATGACTTTAATTTTGTTAGGGTCTACTTTAACACCCTTGTGAGATATAATATGACCCAGATATTCTACCTCTTATACTCCAAAGAAACATTTGGATGTTTTTGCATATAATTGTTTCTCCTGCAATAGTTTGAGCACCCTGTCAACATGTTCAACATGATCCTTCCAAGACCTGCTGTAGATTAGTATATCATAAAAAAATACTAGCACAAATTTTCTAAGGAAGGGTTTGAAAAATGGAATTCATCAACCCTTGAAATGTAGAAGGTGCATTGGTAAGGCCAAAAGGCATGACCAAAAATTCATAATGACCCTCATGAGTTCGAAATGCTGTTTTTGGAATATCTTCGGTCTTCATTCTAATTTGATGATATCCTGAACGAAGATCCAACTTGGTAAAATAAATTGCTCCATGTAATTCATCCAATAATTCATCAATCACAGGAATGGGAAATTTGTCTTTAATGGTGAGCTTATTGAACTCCCTATAATCGGACACATTCGCCATGATCCATCCTTCTTGTGTACCAATACTACAGGAGCAGAGAAAGAACTTTGACTAGGTTGAATTATACCCGCCTCTAACATTTCTGCAATCATACGTTCAATTTCGCTCTTTTGGAAGTAAGGATATCTATAAGGCCTGATGTTTGGAGGAACACTTCCTGGAATCAAATGAATAGCATGATCATGATCATGAACAAGTGGGAGTCCTTTGGGAGTTTCCAACACCTTGTAATGATTGTCCAAGACTTGTTGGAGATCTGCAGAAATAGATGATTTTGATGTTGGAACTTCTAGTGAGCATAATTGTGCAATTACGCCTCGCTATTCTTTCTTTAGAAGCTTTGTCATGACATTAGAGCTTATTATCCTTCCTGGCTTCCCCGCAATACCCCGTAATTCAACTTCCTTTCCTTCTGAAAAAAATTTCAAGAAAAGTTCTTGAAAATTAAAAGCTATCGTCCCCAAAGATTGTAACCATTGTACTCCTAGTACAACATCAGCACCTCCCATAGGAATGACAAGCATTGGACTAGTCAATACATATTCCCCCATGGTTAGCTTGATATTATGGCATTTTCCAGAGCAATTTATAGTTCCTCCATTTGCAACCATCACTTGACATTTTGGTGCTGGGTATAGGAAACAATTTAATTCCTTGGCTACCTTATAATGAATAAAATTATGGGTGCTACCTGAATCAATCAACACTATTACCCTTTTCTTCTTTATATGTCCTTCTATCTTGAGGAGTTTGAGGAGTGGTCGGATTCATTTCTTCCTCTTCTAGGGGTGGTTCCTGGTGTAAATCCTCTTCTTGTTCATTTTCTTCTTCTTCTTCACAATCTATGTAAAATAATTTCTTCTCAGCACACTTATGACCTTTAGTGTATTTGCTATCACAACTGTAGCAAAGCCCTTTTGCTCTTTTTCTTCCAATTGTTGTGGTGTCAACCTTGTAGGTTGTGGAAATCTAGGCGTAGCAACACTTCCTTCTTTATAGAATTGAGTGGTAGGCTTCCTTGTCGCCATAATTTTACATTCAACTTTTCTTGCCAACCCGAATGCCTTCTCCAATGAATCAGGTTCCAAAACGCGAACTTCATGTTGGATGTTATCCTTTAAAGTGCCTATGAAGAGATCAATCCTGTGTTCCTCTGGAATATCAGTTACCCTTATATTCAATTTTTGGAAGTCCTCAATGTGCTGCCCCACTAAACCCTTTTGTTTGAGATTTGTCAATTGGGTAAAGAAGGTGTTGCTCTTTGTATCCTCATAATGTGCTATCATTTCCTCAAACCAAAAATTGACGGTAACAAAAATGACGGGGGCTAAAAACCATTGATACCATACAAATGTATTTTGTTCTAAATGTAAAGTTGCAATGCGTACCTTTTGCGTGTTTTGCACGTTATGGAGATCAAAATATTGCTCCATCTGTAGTATCCATGTTACGGGATCACTTTCCATCAAACTTCCTCATATCCATTTTGGAATATGGTGGTTCTTCACTCCAACATTCGGGTTTATGGAATCATGATTAACATTTGTTTTTGTTCTCTCGGAAGGTTCTTCTCCTATATTTCCGCCATTAGGAATCATTTCTGGTTTTAAGCTTGTCATCAAGCCTTCCATGTATGCTTTTAGATCATTCTTCCTTGTCATCATCTTAGCTTCAAACTGTCCATCTTCACTTCCATGCCTTTCTTCAAAACCTCCATTTCATTTTTTTGTTGCTCTTTGCGAGAGTGAAAACTGTTGCATTTGCTCTTGTAATTTTGATAGATCATGTTGCAATTCTTCATCTTCATGAGTCATAGTAGAGCCTTCTGAAGGCTTAATGGGTGTTGAATTCTTTTTAGGGGCCATTTTAGAATCCAATATTGATATCTATTCTACAAGATGCCCTTGGAATCATTTCAACTTGATTCTTCAAACAAGACTTATGCAATTCGGAAAAAAATACACACCTTTTACTAGCTTTGAGGAGCTCGATATTGAAATTGTATTATCTCTGTGCTTGAAAATCTTCAATATCTGAAATTCAGCCCTGTAGTAGCCCTCTGAAGCTTCTTTCAAATGCCACAGGTCTGACCTGATTTTGATGCTCCAAGACAAAGTTGTGTCCAATCTCCCACAATGACCTAATTCTGGACTGGTTCAGTAGAGCAAACTTGTACGACTTGCCACGTGTCACTGTTTTGTCCTTTGTCTCTGAAATTGATAGAGAAGAAACTACAGGCTCTGTACTTGTGACCACTTTTGACGGCACTCCAATCCAATCTTCAGAGAGATATTTATTGAACTTTTCCCACGATCACCTCTTTGAGATGAAATTCAGGAGCCTGAAAAAGCACTACCTTCCACAGATCATATCTCCAAAAATATTGCGAACCAAGTTCTGAAAGTTTTTGATGAATTTCCTCAGGATTTCAGCTTCGCACCATATGAATTTCAGACTCTGACCCTTCGTACAAACAAATTTATAGCGCAAATGCCACGATGACCTGTTTATGAGCCTCAAAAAATACCTAAATTCCACAGATGATATCTCCTCAAATATTGCGAACCAAGATCTGAAATTTTTAGAAAACCTTCCTCAAGATTTCATCTTCGCACCCTAAAAATTTCAGCTTCTGAAGCTTCGTAGAAAAAAAGTTATAGCGAAAATGCCACGATGACCTGTTTGGAGCAGCGAAACCCTAGAATCCCAAATCTCTGATACCAAATGTTGTGTAACCAACTCAAAAAGAGAAGAAAAGAGATATAAACGCCTTAGAAATGAGCCACTTCGAGGGGGAAACCTCCAATACATTACATAAATGAACAATTCTTGGATGATACAATTCTCAAAACCTCCTTTCTATATATAGGAGTCCATGGGGCCATAATGTAATCCTAGTGGGCCACAATGTAATCCTAGCCGACCTAACAATAATAATTTAAGGGCACAATAATAACAAAATGGGGGTTACAAGGGTACAATAATAACAATAAGGGGTTTACACTAACAATAATAAGGGGCTATACTAGTGATATAGGGACCTAACAAAAACTATGCTAATAGCTCAAGGGCATTGGAAGAACTCATCAATAGTCAACGATCTTACAATGACAGAACTGACCTCGGTTACAAAGAAGAAGAAGCATGACCTTATACAATAGAATACAATGAACCTATGAGATCTGACATGCATGTAGACTTCATTGGACAAGATTCGCAAGAACATCCTTGGAAGATGACTCCTCGACGAAGATTTCCATCCAGGTACCAATATATTTTTCATGGCTATTGTTATTCATGTGGAAAGTTTGCTCATAAAGATGTAGAATATTGCACGTACCCTAGGAACCAATACAATTCCAGGATATCCTTCACATATGAACCTCCCAGGGCTCAACGAAACATAAATAGATTTGAAAATTTAAGAAATAATATGGAATGTTACATATGTCAGAACTTTGGACACATAGCTAGAGACTGCAGACTTGAAAATCCTCCAAAAGAATCTTCGAAGCCACAGAACAAACAGACATGGAAGAAGAATAAGATTGATAATTGTGCTCTCGCTCTCAAGGCTCAAAACAATAAATATGTGTGGTATGTTGATAGCGGTTGCTCAACACATATGATTGGAGATAGAAATAAATTTGTATCTCTGAAATAGAAGAAGGATGGAATTGTATCCTTTGGAAATGATGGATCTTCAAATGTTGTAGGATCAGGTACCGTCAATATTAGAAGCAAAGATGTTCTAGCTAAGAATGTTCTATTGGTTGAAAACATGAATAACAATTTACTCAGTGTTGGAAAAATGTGTGATCAAGGACACACAATGCTATTCAACTCCACAAAATGTGAAATCAGGAAAGGCAGGTATGGTAAAATTGTGGCTACAACAAGTCTAGGTCCAAACGACATATATGTTCTGGATGAAGCAAGAAAAGCATTTCTACTAGACAAAGAAGATGAAATTTGTTTATGGCACAAACGAATGGGTCACATAAGCTTTGCAAATCTTGTCAGGATAAGCAAAAAGGAAGTAGTACGAGAAATGCCGAAAATTTCAAAACCTTCCAACACACTAAGTGAGGCCTGTCGGCACAAGTAGAAAAAAGTCCAATTTAAAACAAAATAACACTTTGCATCACATACACTGGAATTGATACATGATGATCTATGTGGTCCTGTGAGAACAAAAGGCTTAAATGGAGAATTATATTTCATGTTAATGATAGATGACTATACCAGGATGAAAACTGCCAGTTTCCTAAAGAAAAAATCTGAAGCATTTGAGTGCTTTAAGATCTACAAGGAGTTGGTCGAAAATGAAACTGATTTGAAAATAAAGTGTCTAAGATCAGATAATGGAGTAGAATTCACTTCCAAATTATTTCAAAAATACTGTGACAAAAGTGGAATAAAAAGACAGTTTTCAACAGCATGAACACCTCAGCAAAATGAAGTTGCTGAAAGAAAGGACAGAACCGTACAGGAAATGGGTAGAACAATGTTGAAGGACTCAAAATTGGATGAAAAATTCTGTGTTCAAGCAATTGATACGATAGTCCTCATTATCAACCGAAGTCTTCTTAAAAATAATTGCAACAAGACCCCATATGAATTATGGAAAGGAAAACCAGCTAATGTAAAATATTTTAGAATCTTCGGAAGCAAATGTTATATCAAAAGTGAAGATCAAAATTTGGGTAAGCTTGAATCACATGTTGATGAAGGTACCTTTGTTGGTTACTCACACAAAATAAAGGCCTATATATGCTATAATCTAAGACGAAAATAGACAATGGAGATCATAAATGTTACATTTGATGAAGATGGTGTTCTAACGAATAATGTTGAGGATCTAGAATATTTGAAACTTGAGACAAAGGTTGAAAAAGACACAGAGAAAATTATATAACAAGAAGAAACTATCAACCATGAAGAAGTAAATAATGATCATCAATATATACTGGAACAACAACAAGAAGCTCCTCTAAAGAGAACAAAAGAATGGATTCAAAAGAACCATCCATCAAATCAAATCATTGGTGACATAAATGAAGGTCGATAGCTTCGTTCATCACAACAAGATCACATTGCTTTTCTAGCAACCTTTGAGCCTATTAGTTTTGAGGAAGCTAGCCAGAATGAACATTGGGTAGCAACTATGAATGAAGAATTGGATCAAATCGAGAAGAATAACTCCTGAGAATTAGTTCCATGACCAAAAGATAAAATGTTATTGGGACTAAATGGGTGTTCAGGAAAAACTTGAATTAAGATGGACAGGTTACCAGAAACAAAGCAAGATTGGTTTGCAAAGACTATGCACAAGTGGAAGGAATTGATTTCGACAAAACATTTGCACCAGTTTCCAGAATGGAAGCCATTCGAATGTTTATTGCCTATGCATGTTCAAGAAAAATCAAATTCTACCAAATGGATGTGAAGTTAGCATTTCTAAATGGCGAATTAGAACAAGAAGTTTACATTGAACAACCTGAAGGTTTTCTACTATCAGAAGTAGAATACTATGTTTGCAAGTTAAAGAAGGCTCTATATGGTCTCAAGCAGGCTCCCAGAGCATGGTATGTTCATCTTGATGGATATCTATGTCAACAAGGGTTCAAGAAAGGTAGTGTTGATAACAATCTTTATGTACAAATAGATAAAGATAATTTAACAATCGTTGAGGTATATGTGGATGATATAATATTTGGTAGCAATGATGATCGACTAAGTAAGAAATTTTCTACAAAGATGCAAAGTGATTTCGAGATGTATTTACTTGGTGAGCTAACATACATCTTAGGGCTTCATATAGCTCAGCAAGAGAAAGGAATATTTATATGTCAAGCCAAGTACATCAAGGAAATGCTCAAGAAATTCAAAATGGAAGATTGCAAACCCATCCTTACTCCGATGGTAACAGGTTGCAAATTGAGCATAGACAACTCATATAAGGATGTGGATTAGAGGTTGTACAGATCTATGATTGGTAGTCTTATATATCTAATAGCCTCTAGGCCAAATGTTATGCAAGTAGTTGGACAAGTAGCAAGATTCGAAGCAGCACCAAAAGAATCACATATTATTTCCATCAAAAGAATTCTTCGATATGTAAAGGGCACAAAAGAAAATGGATTGTGGTATCCCAAGGGTAAAAATATCTTTATTCAAGCCTTTATAGATGCAAATTGGGGAGGAAGCGTTCATGATCGTAAGAGTACTAGTGGAGCAACATTCTATCTAGGTGGTTGTCTCGTATCATAGTTGAGAAAAAAGAAAACCTCAATCTCATTATCTATACTGGAAGCAGAATACATTGCAGCGGCATCATGTTGTACTCAAGTCCTTTGGATGAAACAAACTTTGCAAGATATTCAAGTACAATTCAGTGAGCCTATTCCCATATTCTGTGACAACACCAGTGCCATCAACATCTCCAAGAATCCTGTCATGCATTAAAAAAAAAAACATATTCCAATCAAATATCATTTTGTTAGAGAAAAAGTCGCTGAAAAGAATATCAAACTTGAGTATGTTGGTACAAAAGAAAAAATCGTTGATATCTTCACTAAACCTTTACCTCATGAAGCATTTGAATTTCTTCACCAGAAGCTTGGGATTCTCCCAAGTTCTCATTAGATTTTCCTTATTCAGAATATAAAGGGGGAGTGGTAGTGTGTATAGGTCCGCAGGATGGTTGTGTGTCAGGGGGAGTTACCCTTTGCCATTGATGTCAAATGGGGAGAGAATGTTGTAGGAAGAGGTGTCATGATCACAAGGGGAGTACTTGTGTTGCCATCAACGCCAAAGGGGGAGATTTCTGATCAGTGGTTGTCATTGATGTCAACCCAAGTAGCACCAGGGGCTACACTGATATTTCATGGGAATTTTGACCTACCAAATTACTATATTCTGGGTCAAGAATATTTTTTATGGTTTCTACTTGCCGAGATGTTTCCGTTGATATATGGCATGCCATATAATTCTTCACGGTTTGGGAGATATTCATGTTTGAAGTTTGTAAACCCAGTTAGTGGGCTAAAACCCCATGGGGTTATGGCATGGGTCATTGAAAAGTAAATAATTAATAATTTTTAAGCTCCTAAAATCCCTCCCACATTCACTTGTTGAAGTCCCTCTCAACCTAATCATTTATATAAATTGTGATCCTGATCTCCTCCTCTTGGAGGGATTTCGCTACCTAAAACAAGTTATTGTGGAATTTGCACTATAAAATTTTTTATACGAAGGCTCAGAAGCTGAAATTTTTATGAGGCGAAGCCAAAATCTTGAGGAAGGTCCTGTAAAAATTCAAATCAAGGTGCACAATATTTTCGGAGATATGATATGTGGAAGTCAGTGTTTTTGCAGGCTCCTGAATTTCATCTCAAAGGAGTGACCTTGGGAAAATTGTCATAACTCTCTCTCTAAGTATTAGATTGGAATTCTATAAAAATTGGCGGATAGTGCACAGTCTTTAGTTTTAGCTATATCAATTTCAGAGCTGAATAAAGAAACAGTGACACATGGCACACCATAAAAGTTCGCTCTACTGAACCAGTCCATAATTAGGGCATTGTGAGAGATTGGGCATAACTCTCACTTGAAATATCCAGCACCAATGCTACCGTGGTCAATAATTTTGTTGGGAAATTATTTCAATTGTTAATACTTCAACTTCCCCTTCATTAAGTACATATACTTCTCGATCCACCTCATAAACCACTGGTCATATTATTAATCCTAGAATGGAAGAGCGATCATTAAACAATCAAGGATAAGTTGCAATGAATACTCCTTTCCACCCTCTCCCAAAGCATCTAGAGAGATGGTTACCTAAATTTAATCCAGATGATGGACTTCCTGCAGAAGAACATCTACACAATTTCATGTCGGTAATTAATATTAATGGAGTTTCGGAAGAATATGTAGTGTGTATATTATTTCCTTACACATTTGAAGGATCAGTGGGGTCTTGGTATTTTTATTTACCTGCTGGATCAATTATTCATTAGGATATATTAAAATAAAAATTCCTTAAGAAATTTGGAGATGATAAAACAATAGAAACATTAATTAATATATCATGAAATCTTAAAGCCTCACCTAATGAGAAGGGTAAAGACTTTAATTCAAGATTTAATAAAATTTTGAATAAGATCCCAACTACATCCAGAACTAGTGTCGATGGTCAGATCGAATGGTATATCAATGCCCTACCTTCAAATATTTCTATGTTTGTTGAAAGAGCTTAAAATATAGTACTCTTTGACAATATGAAGGAAGCTATGGCTGTTGAGAAAATGGTCTTAGCCCTCGAGAAGAAATATGTTGTTCAAGAAACAAAACTATCTAAAAAGGTTACTTTCAAAGAAGAAGACAAAACTAAGGCTTCCAAATATCCTTACGATCTAGAAGGTTTACAGAAAGTACTCAAAACCATTTCCAATGAGATGGTAGAATTGAAGAAGAAAGTAGCTTAAACTTCAACAAGAATATCTATTAGACTGATAAAGCGAAATAAACCTGTCTAATCTCAATCACCTGCTCAGATATCTACGACATATATAGATAAAGAAGAGGAGGAAGAAGGAACAATATCAACAGAAGAAAAAAAAAAGTAACAAAAGAAAATGGCCTATGCGATTTTATCCTTGCCACTTCAGAAAATGAAGAAGAAGAATAAGAATCCCTTCCTATTAGTACTCAAAGCAAAGGACCTACATATATAACACAAAAGAATAAAAAAAGTCTAAAAATTTCTTCAAATGAAAAAGGTATGCCCAAAAATTCATCTAATCAATCTTCAGGGTCCACATCAAATGCTCCTAAAACTCCTCCTGTGACTTCTCCTACATCAAATGCCCTAATAATATCAGATACTATCGAATATAACATAGTTGAGGATATGAAGAAAACCAAAGCTAATATTTCCTTATATGAGGTCAGTAAGTTAAATCAACAACATAAATAATATCTTAATGAGTTGAATGATATTCCTGCTTCTCCTTTACCTTCAATTGTTGTTACCACTAATGTCTCTGAAGGAAAGAGTAAGCCTCCTCATACCCCCTCTGATAAGCTGGATCCCTATGATAATTCACATATGCCTCCTTTCCTTTTAAATTTTTAACTTTTCAATAAAAAAAATTCATAATTGTATGGTAGATTTAGGCGCTTCTTCCAATATCATGCTTTATTCTTTATGCTTGAAATTAAATGTAAAACCCCAAAAATATGTCGTACAAATTTTTGAACTTGATAGAACAAAGGTTAAATTTCTAGGAGAGATTAATGAAGTTTTAATTAGATTAACCTCCAAATTGAATGCGTTTCAGATTATAGATATTTTGGTATTTGATATCCCTGAATTCGATGGTCTTATTCTAAGTAGGGATTGGTCTGAAAAGTTACATGGCTATTTTTCTATAGATTGGTCTCATATTTGGCATCCTTATAATGGAAAACCTAATCAGATCAGATTTGATAGGGAGAAACACATGAAATATACTGTGACTTATCTTGATGAAGAAAATGGACCCATAACTTTCAATAATAACATCATGGGCAATTATTCTTCTGAATATTTCTTTGGCAGTTTTCCTACTCAATCTTCTCCTTTCCATGTTGAATTTGTTACATTACAGATTGATTTTTTTTACAAATAGACTCATATAAATGTGTAAATATTGTAGAATTATTTTTAAATAACTTTAATAATTTATTTTGGACTCTTTAGTTTGATGGATCTAAGTCCAATGATAGTGCAAGGGCTAGTTGTATATTAGTAAGTCCAAATGGAGAAAAAAATATACTTTCCTACAGACTAGAGTTTGAATATACAAATAATGTGGTTGAATATGAAGCACTCGTTCAAGGACTACCAAAATCTATCAGTCTTGATATTGAATTTATCAAGTGTTTGGTGATTCTGAAATTGTTGTTAAACAAGTATGAAAAAATATTCATTGTGTTTCAAATCACTTAAAACATTACCAGTCTTTGATCTAGGGCTTGACCTCTCATTTTTTGGCATTTAATATATGTCCTATCCCTAGAATAAAAAATTCCAGTGCAAATCTATTGGCCAACATTGCTTCTAAGCTCGTTCCTCCTGAGGACTTCAATCCTGATAGATTTTCAATTGAATTGATTTTTTGACCCTTTATCCCTGATAATACTAATTTGAGAGTGTTTAATTATGACACTCACATTCTGAGTTTTCTTACTTTAGAAGGAAAACACACGAATCAAATTATTTATGAGGATGAACATTATCAAAATCTTAATATGTCTTCAGATGAAAATTCATTGCCAAAGCCTGTGGTGAAATTAGAAGATATGTATGATTTGAAAGATATGTTAAAAAAAGTAACCAATTGTAAGCTCCAAATAAGTACTTTAAGGTTTGAACTCATCAATTTAGGGCTTGAATAAAAAACACAAAACATAAATCTAGGACTCAGACTCTCTCCCGATGAAAGAATTTCTTTTATTCATTTATTAAAAATATACAAATAATTTTTTGCTTAGAGTTATGATGAATTAAAAACTTATGATACTTCTATAATTAAGCATACAATAAAAATGTTAAACCAGTACAACAAAAGATCAGAAAAATTCACCCTAAGCTTGAGTCACAGATCAAAACTAAATTGAATAAACTTCTCAAGGATAAAATCATATTTCCAGTTAGACATTCCAAATGGGTATCAAACCTTATTCTAGCTAGGAAAAAGAGTGGGGATATTATAATTTGTATAGATTTCTAAAACTTGAATAGTGACTTCGAGAAGGAAAATTTTCCATTGCCTCATAAGGAGTAAATTCTACAATTAGCTGCAGGTTCTGAACTAATGTCTTTCTTAGATGGTTTTTTTGGTTATAACCAAGTTCTTGTTCATCCTCCAGGAAGGTTGAAGACAATGTTCATAACTAAATGGGGAATGTATGCATATTAGAAAATTCCCTTTATTCTGATAAATGTAGGAGCAACATTTCAAAGAGCCATGGACATAGCTTTTAGATGTCTGATAAATAAATCAATAGTTGTTTACTTGAGCGATATCACAATTTATTCTAAAAAGATAAGTAATCATCTTTATGACCTAAAATAAATCTTTAAAAGGTGAAGAAATTTTGTAATATCACTTAATCCCAAGAAATATTTATTTTCCTTGACTGAAGGAAAGATTTTAGGATTTACTGTTTCAAAATATGGAATTTCCATAGATTCTAAAAGGGTCCAAGTCATTTATGAAATTCCTTTTCCTAATAACAAAAATTCAATTCAATAATTTCTGGGGAGAATAATTTTTGTTAAATGTTTTGTCACAAAATTTAAAAGAAATGTTACGCCCCTTAAAAATATGATTAAAAAGAAGGAAATTTATAAATGGAGGCAGACTAAGTAAACATCTTTTGAATCCATCAAACAAGCTATTATTAATGCTCCTTTGTAATCTTCTCTTGATTATTCTAGGGATATTATATTATATACTTTTGCCTAAGACCACTCATATGCAATAGTGTTGACTCAAAAGAATCAAGAATAATTTGAAACTCCTATTTCTTTATACAATTCAAGATTACAAGGAGAAGAGTTAAATTACACAAAATTTGAATTGCAAGATTTTGCAGTCTTCAATTGATCAAACATTTTAGGCCTTTTATCTTAAAATTACATACAAATGTAATTGTACCATTCCGTTCTAGTATAAAATTATTAATTCAAAGAGAATTAGGAGAAAAAGAGCCAATGTTATCGCAATCACGGTGGGACAGAAACCCAAAATCTCCCATTGTGGCTTAATTATGGACTAGTTCAGTAGAGAAAACTTGTATGGCGTTCAACGTGTCACTGTTTCCTCCTTCAGCTCTGAAATTGATACACAGGAAAATATATTCTGTGTATTTTCGACCACTTTTTACAGAATTCCAATCCAATGCTCAGAGAGAGAGTTATGAAGATTTTCCCAGGAAATGAAATTTGGGAGCCTGCAAAAACCCTAACTTACATAGATCGTATATCCGGAAATATTTTGATACAAGATCTTAAATTTTTACATGACGTTCCTCATAATTTCTTCGCACATGGGCTTTTTTTAGCATATGAACCTTCGTAGAAAAAAATTTATAGTGAAAATTCCATGATGGATTGTTTGAAGTAGCAAAACCCTAGAATCAAAAGCTATCAAACCAAATTTTATGAAACCAACTCAAAAAATAGAAGAAAAGAGAGATCAAATCCTTAGAAATTAGCCACTTCGAGGGGGAAACCTCCTTTACATTACATAAATGAACAATTCTTGGATGACACAAATGAAAAAACCTCCTTTCTATATATAAGAATCCATGGGGTCACAATATATTCCTAGATGACCTAACTATAATAATGTAAGGGAACAATAATAACAATATGGGGACTACAAGGGTACAACAATAACAATAAGGCGGCTACACTAACAACAATAAATGACTACACTAGTAATATAGGGCCCTAATAGTCACGACCTTACAAGAATATAAGCTTGGAATTAAACCTTCTAAAATTGTTAAAGGACAAGGTTTTTGAAGATTGGTAGCTGGTGCTTGCGATAATACATCTGAGGTTGATACAGATGAAAATATTGATGTTTCAGAGGTATTTCGTATTGAAACTGAATCCCAATATGCCGATATCATTTTTTATTTAAAAAAATGGCTACGCACTAGTTGAACTTGATTCTAAAAAGAAAAGAGCATTGATATTAAAAGAAAATCAATATAAGCTTTTGGATGGTATTTTATGGAAAAAGAATTATGATTATGTCCTTCTTATATGTCTTGAAAAATCTCAAGCTGAAAATATTTTGTAGGAAATGTGTGACGGACCAACTCGTGGAAATTATGGCGAAGATACTACTGCTCATAAAATCCTCCATGCCAGATATTACTAGCCAAAATTATTAATGCTCTAGAAAAGGAAAAGAAAGATACATTTGGAAATGATACTCCTGCTGTAATTAAAGGAAAAGGGTCAGTGTTTCTAAAAGAAAAGGTGAAGGCTAATGATGTCATGTATGTGGATGGATTAAGGCATAACCTATTAAGTGTAAGTCAAATGTGTGATCAAGGAACAAAAGTGGTCTTTAGTTCAAAAGAATGTGTGGTTCGTGATCTTGATACAGGTAAAATCATTATAAAAGGAAAAAGAAATCCAAGCAACCTGTATGTACTAAACGGCATAGATCAATGTTACTTAAGCAAGTCTTCAGAAAATTGGCTATGGCATAGAAGGCTGGGGCATCTGAGCTTCTCTCAAATCAACAAAGCAAGCAGACTTCAAGTTGTTCGTGGTCTTCCCAATATTAATCTACCGGAAAGTATCATATGCAAATCTTGTCAATTCGGTAAGCAGACCAGAGTACGATTTAATGCCAAAGAAGGATCATCAAGTGAGCCTCTTGAACTCATTCATACTGACATATGTGGACCTATGAAGAAAAAGTCACCACGTGGGGAAGAATACTATATCTTATTCATTGATGATTACTCTAGAATGTGTTGGATCGGGCTCATTAAACACAAAGATGAAGCATTTGAAAAATTTCAGATCTTCAAAGCATTAGTTGAAAATGAATTAGATCTAAAAATCAAGTGTCTTAGATCTGATCGAGGAGGAGAATATACATCAAATGAATTTTTTGAATTTTGTGAACAACATGGCATAAAAAGACAATTCTCTGTAGCAGGCACTCCACAACAAAATGGCGTAGCAGAAAGAGTGAATAGAACAATTCAACAAATGGCTAGAGCTATGCTCGATGATTCTGGAACTCCTGACATGTTCTAGGGTGAAGCAGCACATACAGCAGCTAACATTCTCAACAAGGCTCACGTTCGGGTAAATAGTGACAAAACTCCATATGAACTCTGGTATGGTAATTCTCCCTCTGTGAAGCATTTTAGAGTTTTTGGGAGTAAAGGCTTTATCAAAAATAATGATGAAAAGCTTGGCAAGTTTGAACCTAGATCAGATGAAGGGATATTTCTTGGTTACTCATCCTCAAGAAAAGCATACAAATGTTACAATAAAAGGCTTCAAAAGATTGTTGAATGTATTGATTATGTTATTGATGAGTCTCCTGCAGCTCCTAAAGAAGAAAAACAAACAACTAAAGAAGATGATGGTGACCTATGTCCTTCTACATCAAATGATATAGACAGTGGATCCAATGAAGAACCTGAAGATGATCTATCTGAAAAAGCTCCATCTAGATATGTTCAAAAGAATCATCCTGAATCTCAAATTTTGGGAGATAAGGAATCAGGTGTACGAACAAGGAGAACTCTTGTGGGATCTTCTAGTCATCTGGCACTTCTATCCACAATTGAACCACACAATGTCAATCAAGCTAGCAAAGATGAATGTTGGAAGCAAGCCATGAATGAAGAGCTTGATCAAATTGAAAAGAATGATACTTGGGAATTAGTACCAAGACCACATGATAAAAATGTCAATGGAACTAAATGGATTTTCAAGAACAAGTTAAATGAGAATGGGGATGTTGTAAGAAACAAAGCTAGATTGGTTTGCAAAGGGTATACTCAACAAGAAGGTATAGACTTTGAAGAAACTTTTGCTCCCGTAGCTAGACTTGAAGCCATCAGAATGTTCCTTGCTTTTTCAAGTTGTCAACAAATCAAAGTTTATCAAATGGATGTCAAATCTGCCTTTCTTAATGGTGATCTAGAAGAAGAAGTATATATAGAACAACCAGAAGGATTCATTTTGGGAAATGATGCAAATCTTGTTTGTAGACTTAAAAAGGCTCTATATGGTCTCAAACAAGCTCCAAGGGCTTGGTACTATCGTCTTGACAAATATCTTCATCGACAAGGATTTTCAAAGGGGTCTGCTGATAGCAACTTATACACAAAAGTTGAAAATGATAAACTATTGATTGTGGTTGTATATGTTGATGATATCATTTTTGGGAGTAACGAAGAATCTTTGAGTCAAAAATTTGCTTATGTCATGCAGCAAGAATTTGAAATGTCTTTACTTGGGGAACTAACATTCTTTCTTGGCTTGCAAGTGCATCAAACTGCAGATGGTATATTCCTATCACAAGAAAAATATCTTAAGCAAATTCTAAAGAAGTATGGCATGGAAGAATGCAAACCTGTAAGTACACCAATGATAACCGGATGCAATCTCAGTTCTCATGATGATTCTCCCCCGGTGAATCAACCAGAATACAGATCAATGATAGGAAGTCTACTTTATCTCACTGAGACTAGACCAGACATTATGCATGCAGTTGGGATTGTTGGATGATTCCAAGCTAATCCAAAAGAGTCTCACCTTCAGGCTGTTAAAAGAATTTTCAAATATCTACAAGGAACTCAAGACTTTGGTCTATGGTATCCAAAGAATGCTGATCTTACTCTTCATGCTTACACTGATGCAGATTGGGCTGGAAGTGTTGATGATTGGAAAAGAACTAGTGGTGGTGCATTCTATATGGGACCCCGGTTAGTATCTTGGTTCAGCAAGAAGAAAAATTCTATTGCCTTATCTACAGCAGAAGCAGAATATGTGGCTGCCGCATCTTGTTGCACTCAACTCCTTTGGATGATGCAAACCTTACAAGATTTTCAAATCAAATGTGCATCTCTTGTCCCCATTAAGTGTGACAATACAAGTGCCATCAGTATTTCAAAGAATCCTGTTATGCATTCGAAGACCAAGCACATTCCCATCAAGTATCACTTCTTACGTGAACAAGTGCTTGAGAAAAAGGTGAAGTTGGAGTATGTTCCCTCCAAAGAACAAGTTGTTGATATCTTTACCAAACCTCTGCCCAGGGAAGCGTTCGAGTATCTAAGACAGAAGCTGGGAGTGTTCTATGCCAGTCAAAAGCACAAATCTGCATAAATTTCGAAGATGGCATTGGATACACGGGTTTCCTGAAACACAGTCGCGTATATACGCGAGTTCATGCACATAAACCTGCGTATGTCTAATTGCTGACATTTTTCTGTTTGGAATCAGCTCTTTTCAGCACAACTGCAGTGCTGTTTGGTATCTATGATACTGTTTGGTATCTCTAGTGGTGTTCCAGTTCTCATAATTCTTTTTCTGATGTTTTTGATAAAGATTCCTTGATGATTTGTTGGTGAAAGTGTTCAGGATGCACAAACTAAGGGGGAGCCTTAGTCATATGAAAAGGATGCTTGGATGCACAGTTTCAAGGGGAGCATTAGCCTTGCTGAGTATAATGCATTGTTGGCATCATGATGGTTCTGAAATATGTTCTCTTTCTTGAGGACTTTCTAGGTGTTGGTCTTAAATGGTCATTTTTGTAAAAGTCTTGTTGAGACCCATGATGTAAAATTGTAATATTCAGTTATGTGAAGGACTTGTCAAATTTTGTAAACCCACTTGGTTGGGTAGCTGAGTTGAATTGTGTAAACCCACTTGGTTGTGTACTTGAGTCTCATATGTAAATTCTCTTGGATGGATCTTTGATGTAAGTATTAGTCATTGGTGATAGGAATTTCATAGAGTCATGTACTTCATTGAAAAATATGTTTGGAAATTCAGCATGAACTCAGGGGGAGCTTGGTCACTTCAGTATATATCATATCTGCAGAACGCTTCTTCCACATGAGGAGAAAAGGGGGAGAGTATGTTGGTTTTTGATCCGCCCTTTGCCCTTGATGTCAAAGGGGGAGAGTGACATGGTGTTTGAATGAAGAGAAAGAATGGTGTCAACAATGGAGAGAGTGACATGGTGTCATTGTATTCTTAATGTACCTATCTGTTGTGGTGATCAAACACCATCGTGGTTGCCATCAAGTCCAAAGGGGGAGATTGTTGGCAATATGATGCGGAGTGTTGTCCTTGATGGCAACCCACTGAATGAAGATGAAGACATGAGACAGTTGACATGTGTTGTCCTTGATGGCAAACCACCTGATGAAGTTTGTCTTGATCTGATGGACTTGGTAAATGATGTAAATCTGATGTGATATGATGTTTGTTGACAGTATGATGTAGAGAGTTGTTCTTGAATGGAAACCCACCTGATGAAGATGATGGCAACTTACTTGATGAAGTTGTGCTTGATAGAATATGTCTTGATGAAGCTGTTTAAAGATGAAAATATGATGTATCTACAGAGAGTACAGAAGGTAATGAAGAAAGGAATTCAATATGTGCTAGATCTATGATGAAAAGAGTATGTCTCAAGGCATACGCGGATTTGCCTACGAGAAGTCGCGTATGCACGCGGTAAAGTACGTGCCAAGTCGCGTATGGGCAAAAGCGC
The DNA here is from genome assembly GCA_034641835.2 of Pinus albicaulis. Classification (NCBI taxonomy): domain Eukaryota; kingdom Viridiplantae; phylum Streptophyta; class Pinopsida; order Pinales; family Pinaceae; genus Pinus; species Pinus albicaulis. The sequence goes on along the minus strand of CM076583.1, from coordinate 428,246,442 downwards.
TCATAAAGTGCAAAACCAGGGGTAACCACCATGGTATTGACCCATTGTATTGGGTAATGATTCGTCTAAATGACCCCGTCCAGGAATACCATCGGAAGTAATGTATTTTTGGGCTCATGGTATTGTTTTGGCTCATGGTATTGAAAAAGGGGCTCATGGTATTGAAAAAGGGTAAACCTATATAAGGAGAAGAAATTCATTGTGCAAATCATGAGTGTGGGTGCAAGATGTCTGAGCTTGAATGAATACTTCTCTTTGGAGTATATCTGAATGGAAAGGGTTACAGTTGAATGATAGATCTGAATGTATGATGCACCAATGATGAAGAAGGGGATCTAGATCTGAAATATACTTGTATTTGCTAGATCTGTTTATGGAATGATTAGATCTGTGATGAGGCGAACATCTAGGCGAACATATGTCTGAGGGAAAGGGTAAAATCTGAAGTGATGTATCTGCAGTGAAGAATTGCAATGACATATAAGTTTGAAGAACCATACGCTAGTTCATCGAAGAGGAAGCGCGTATATACGCGGCTTCGCTGAAGAGAAAGCGCGTATGCGCAATAAAATTAGCTCTGTAATTTGTACTGAAGTATACGCTGGTTTATGTGGACGGAAGCGCGTATATACGCGACATCAGAGAAAGGAAAGTGCGTATGCAAACTAGGGTTTGCTGAAGTCTGTGGTAAGAAATGTCTGATCTGTTCTGCTGGTTTACTGATATCTGTCAGTGAGTTATATGTATCTGTTTCATGGTTGACTGTGCTTCAAAGTATGAAAGGGTCCAGTATGAAAATTTGATGAAACGTGGCCTGCAAGTGGTGTCCTAGAGGAAGCTTTGGATCCGGTGTGAAAATTGATGAAACGTGGTCCTTTGAGGTCTTGAGGGGTTGTAGCCTTCGATCGGGGTTGTAGCTCCCTTCCGGAGTGGCGGGTAAGCGGGAGATCGGTGTGCTCCCTTCCAGGAGAGGCTGGTAAACGAGTCAGGGGGTTGGAGCTCCCTTCCAGGAGAGACTGGTAAACGAGCGCAGGTGGGTGCCTGCATGCTGGTAGAAGTCTGCACCAGCACATATGTTGTAAAATGTTTTTCTCTATAATAAAAGATTGAAGGATGAGCAACGGCAGCGGTGGTTTTCTCCCGACTTGGGTTTCCACCTAAAAATCTGGTGTTCATGTGTGATGCTTTGTGTGATGGTTTACTCTGCTCTTACTGTTCATGTTTACTATTTATTAAACATCTGATGAATGAATGATGGAATGATTTAAGTGAATATCTAATAACATAATTAGATATCTGTGTATACGCGAGTTTCATAAAGAGTATCCGCGTATATACGCGAGTCTGTTTCAGGAAAGTAGCGTATGGGTTTTAGAAGCAAGAAAAAGTAAAAGTTTTGAATATGCAGTAAATACTGATTCACCCCCCCCCCCCCCCTTCTCAGTATTTTTCCCAACATCTCTGATTAAAATTATGTCCTTATTATTGTGTGAACTACTCATAACCTAAATCTACAAAATGGATATTTTGTCTCATAAAAACCCATAGCTTTAAGAAGTTATTGAAATAGGTAAATACTATGCAAAAAGGTTTAGCTTCTTATGAATCTATTTTCCATCCTTAGCTCTTAAGGATAAGATTTACCTCCCCATCCACGAATTAAATATTTTTAGAGTTTAATTCAAAAATATTAAAATTAAAAGATAATGGGTCTCATTAAGAGCTAGATTACCATGCTTATGGGTACTAATGATATTGAAATTACCAAATTTAGTCACCAAGCTAGGATACTGGCTTATAGCTGAAAGCTGTAAGACAAAATGTCTCATCACGATTCGAGTTTTTCACTATTTTTAGTACTTGTGAATGGAATTTTCTATATTTGGTCACCAAGCCAGGACAATGATTTTCAAGAAAAATAAAACAATAAAAGAATGAACTAAATTTCTTTAAGATCTTTACTAGTCGATGGGATACTAGTATTTTTTGGTTAAAAGGTAACCATGTCGAGGCTATGGATGCCTGATGGAAGAAGTGGAACTACCTGCGACATCAAAGTGTATCTAAATTTGAAACTTATAAATAATATTTACTTCATCAATATATATGATATTTAAAACTAGATGTTAAAGGTGGATTAAGTCATTCATATAAATAGGTTGTGAGGTTTGCAAGTAATAATTTTTTTTTTTCATTTTTCAGAGATTTTTTTGTTTGAAAATCTAAATTTTATGCTAGAAGCTACATCACTACTGAAATGATGTGGGGGGGCGGGGGGGAGGGGTGAATTAGTAGTGTGAGTACTTATAAACTTTTTCTCCAATTATTTAATCTTTAACATTCATAATCTAAAACACATAATTATAGATTAGAGCATCAAACATAAACCATAAACCATGAAAGAAATCACACAATGGACAAATATATTTTGGGTGGAAAAATCTTCCCTGGGAAAAAACCCACCCTGCTTCTGTTGCATTTCTAAATTATTTTATTAAATAGATGAAAAAATTGTACATGGATTAGATACACACATAATTGAAAAACTCGGCCTCGTACAAATTATGTTGTCATCTATTAGACAGTAAACTATTTCTCTCTTGAATCTATGAACTACCATCCGTTGAAGGTGCCCATTATCAACGATCCTCACCCAACTCCCATTGGACTATCCAAATCCTATTGGATGGAGAAATATATTCCTTCTACCAACTCCACAAAATCATTGTATACTCTAATGTTGGAAATATTGTCATTGATGGCAATGGAGGCAGCAAAGACAGAGACAGGAAAATAGAGCAGCATAGCAGCAAGATGTAGAGAGGGTCGAGCAGCAGAGACAGGAATAGTTACAAGGAGACAAAGACAGATAATGGAGGTAGAAAATAAGCAAATGAATGAAGCAAAGGAGACAGGCAGAGGAAGAGGAAACAAATACGGAGACAGAGCCGTTTTCACAGCAGTAGAGGCAGAGGCAAAGTGAAAAAAGCGGCAGAGGCAGAGCCACAACTGTTATTCCAAGAATATGTACATATATATATATAAATTCAGAGAATCTTTTATACAATCGGGCGTTACACATAACATTACGGGCATTTGAATCAGTTAGCATTCACTGTTTGAATTATGTTTGAAATTATCGTCATTGTTTTTTTTTTCCTGAATTGGACTAATTCTATTAAGCAAAAATATGGTACATAAGAAAGTACAATCAAGAGAGACAAAAACACGGCCTACCGGAAATGATTTGATATCAACATCGGTCACCGGAGACAGAAAAAAGACAAGCGAGGATCCGCAACAAGTGACTAGAAATCAGGAAGAAACCGACTCCTACACAGAATTGGTAGAGTTTTCCACACGAAGTTTCTTCCCTTTCTTTTTGTTGACTTTAACCCAGCCATCCTGGTGAGTATGTGCTGGGACAATTTGGAGACTGGAGTTCTCCAAAAGAGGGGCTTCCTTATCTGAATCAGAGGAGGCGGACTCATGGAAATGCTTCTGAGTGATGGTAGAATCAGGGGGATGCTCGGGAACATCGGTGGACAAGTTTTCAGTCTGAGGAGCAAGATCTGAATCTGCGTCACTCCCTTCCTCAACAGAGCTTGTGGAGGTAGAATCTGCAGCAGGCGGCGGGTAGCAGGGAGTCCATTTTTTGGAATTGGACTTTGTATGGTTTCCTTTAGTCTTTTTGTCTGCAAGAGTGGGGCAGGAGTTCTACAAATGCCCTGCTTGGTGGCAGTGACGGCGACGGAATGCAGTGTTCTCGTAGTCTAAGATCTGAGTCCAAACAGAATCGCCGACCTTGATGATGAATTGATCAGGCAATCCTTTGTTGATATCAACCTCCACGCATATTCTGGCATATGTGTAGAGGCTCTAAAGTGCCCTTTCAAAATCTACAGTGAGAAAGCGTCCCAAGGTATCACCCATGCGTCTGAACACTTCCAGATGCCAAAGATGGATAGGCAAGTTGGGAAGCCTGATCCAAACAGGAGTTCTGGTGATGGTAGCTGTAGCAGGGTCGAAATATGGGAACCAAGGGGTTAAGAAGAGCCCAGCATTTCCAAAAAACCAGGGACCTTTCTGTAAGGCCTGCTCATAATGCTTGGAGTGATCGAACAATACTATGAAGAATCCTCGTGAGCTGCAATTGACCTGGCATTTGCTAGTCCAGTTTTCGTGGATCCACTCAAAGAGATCCTTTGTTCACGGCCAGAGTCCATTAAATCTGCAAATGATGGCTCTATCTGCATATTTTTGAAGATCTTCTGAGAGAACTGGAAATGGGATCTCAATAGAAGGTACTTCATCCAGTTTGTCAACCAGAAAAGGCTGGGGTTTGGGGTTCTGAGAAAATACAGCATTTTTGTAAGAGAGGGGAGGGGCTGAAGAAGACTGTCCCGCTGCCCCTCCTCACAAACAAAGGGTGAACACTAAGGAATCATTTCTGTTAATGTTGTAAGCAGAGAGGGGAAGAAGATCCTCAAAATGTTTACCTTGGAAAAGAAGTCTCTGGAGTATTGAAGGAATCCCAGTCCGTCGTTCCAGATTGAGCTTCAGATTCTGTATCAGATCTGTAGAAGAAACCCAAAGCAAAAGAGTTTTGCCAGAGAGCATCCAGAGTCAGGGATAATTATAGGGATGGAAAATTATCTTGAAGTTTAAAAAATTGGCGAATCTCACTAGTCACTAATATGCAAACTATAAAATTTTTATTGATGTATTTGTAAAATTATTCAAATTTATAATGATATTATATATATTGTTTATATAATGTTGGCGATTTTTAACGTAAAATAATTTTATATTGTAAAATTTGGGCGAATCATTTTTATAAAAAAATGGAAATTGGCGAATCATTTTTTTGGAAAAACCATGGGAAATTAGCCCACTTGCGAATATTAGCCCCTAAAATTTTCCATGTCCGGAGTTGGATCTGAAAAGTAGCAGGGTGCTTTTTAATGGCAGAGTCTGCACAGCAACGAGGGGCGGATCTGCTCTTGTGTACATCTTCAAACCTCTGCAAAAAAAGTCTTTGAGGGTGGGAAACTCCTGTAGACCAATGCCGGATCTGCATTAGGGCAGCGCTGACATTTGATCCCATCTTTTTATGACAGCTCTGAGAAAAAAGGGGGAAGGTTCGCAGGAAACCCAGCAACTCCTGGCCCATCCGAGGTATGGATGGGGTAGTAGGAAAGTATTCGCCACCCATAAACTCCACTGCAGTCCACAAGTGCCGATCCAAGGGACGCATCTGCCAAAAGTTACAAACGGAGGTGGAGACAGAGCTTATGTTGAAGCCTGCAGAAACTGCCTATTGGAGGACTGCAGAAAAACCTCGGGGCTGAGAGACTCCTTTGAAAAAAAAAATGGAGGCCTGCGCAGGCACCGAAGGATGGACGCTGTGGATCTTGGCAATAGTGAGGTCTGCATCGTCCTTGGGCTCAGTAAATCGCGTGCCCTTTGAAAGAGCATTGACCTCCAGTGAAGAGGCGTTCAGTCCATACGGAGGCATCGCTAGGCAAGGGACTGCAGCGAGAGTCTCCCCATTAAGCTTCCCATTTGGAACAGCAGTGGGGCGTTGATCAGGTTTAGAGGCTCAAACAGCAGGGTCGGCGGGGGCGGCAACAGGAGAAGACGAAACCCTAGCCATCTCTCTGATTCTAAATTATCGCCATTGTTTAACAGAGCACTTGTATTCGATTGACATGGAGATTGTACATATGGTAGAACTATGCGTTATATATATGACAGGACTGTGTTGAAATGCGCAGTATGAAGGAGGAGGAACTGTAATAAAAGGTGGAACCATAGTCGTAACAAATATATATATATATATCTATATATATATATATAATTGAAATACGATGAATATATATATATATATATATTTTCATCGTATTTCAATTATATATATATATATATATATATATATATATATATATATATATATATATATATATATATATATATATATATATATATATATATATATATATAATTGATTCATGGAGGACCGGAACCCGGAGTAAAGGTGATGGACCAGAACCTAGAATGGAGTATGGAACCGTGGTTTAGCATGAACAGTAAAAGCCGTAAGTAGATTTCATCGCACTGCCTATCGACCATAAGTGGTATTTCTTGGAGGAGCAGCGATTCCATTGATTGATCAACATGTGTCCTCGACCGACATTCCAAAACCGCCGTTTAACGTGCACCTTCGCGCATTAACTATCGTACCAGGACACGGAGCGAAATGGACAGGAGCCGTCGATCTTGTGGGCCGACATCTAACGGTGATCGCTTGTTGAACCTGCAAAAAGTTTAATGGAAGAGCCCGGGGGTTAACAAAGGTACAGTGCACGCGTTTGATTGGTTTTTGATTGTACTGTGGGCCCGGGGCGGAGTCATATACAATGAATTTGGTTCATATTGTTTATTAAAGTCTGACGGGTTGTTAATATACGGTGGAAGACTAAGGTTTATGATTAATAAAATATTGATGATTATCTAATAATATATGAGTGGATATATTATATATAATGACTGTATATGTGAAGGACATCGCGAAATCACAATATCGCACCATCGCAACATCGCACCATCGCAACATCGCGAGATCGCAATATCGCACCATCGCAACATCGCACCATCGCAACATCGCACATCGCAAATGTTACATTGCACGATTTTTTGTTTGATCTGCCGATTGCCGTTGAGACGTGTTGTCCGCCATCAGATGTGGGGCCCAACCCTTTCATATATTAGAGGTTGTGATTCGATTTATTGGATTGTAATATAAGACCAAAGGCTTAAGGTGGAGGGCGATTGTTTATATAAAATGATTGTTGTTAGATATATAAAACATGGTTGCGGTTGTATTAAAATATGCCGCATGGTCTGTAGACCCACGGGCCTCAGCTTAACGAGAGGGCGATTATTAATGTGATACAATTGTGATATATGTATGTTCCGGCCTACGAAACTTCCACATCAACAAGACACTCGTGGCATGAAAAGGATTGGAATTGCCCTGATTTAAAAGTCAGCAATTACATTTTATTTATTTAAAAGGCTCAGTTACACATATGCAGCAATTACACCACAACAGAGGACAGAAAAGACAAACACAGTCAAAGAAAAGACAAATGCGTAGCTAGCCAAGAGGGTTAATGAGTGAGTTGGAATTCACATTGTAATTCGAATGTAAATGTTTTATTGTTTGTGATGCATTGGCAAGACTCTGAGAGAGAACAAATTCCCACTGTAATGTTAAATTGATACCTACAGTTATGTTTTCTGAATAAGCAGATAAAAGGAGTGAGAAGGCAGAAGGCAAAGAGACATGACTGTCCATTTCGAATTCCAAGTAGAATACAAACAGTCATGAGAGGAAATCTATAAATAATATCATCTTGATATGCAAAAGAGGTTGGAGAGAGAAAATATAGAGAATGCATAATATAGAAGAATAAAGCAGAGAAGATTAAGAGAAGAAGAGCAGATACAGAACAGAGCTGATATCTAGAATAAATCAACAAACATTCAGTTTGATAAATTGAGGAAGTTGAAGCTTCCCTATCGAGTTGTAGCTTGATAGCTGTCAGTTGTAGCTGACTGAGGTTGGAGCCTCTTGTAGGTTGGTGCCTGCAGAAAATTGAAGGGAGTTGGTTCTTCCTTGCAAGTTGTAGCTTGCAGAATTGAGCTAGGAGCCTCTTGTAGGTTGGTGTCTGCAGAAAAACAGTGGTGAGAGGGAGTTGGAGCTTGCCTTTGCATCACAACAATAATAAAATATGGTTTTCTCCCTTTATGGGTTTCCACTTATATCTGGTGTCTCTGTGCATGATGTTTATGTGTTGATCTGATTTATATCATCTGCTTAACACCTGCTGCTCTCATATTAAGTCTGTTGTTCTATTATATTAATACTTTCTGCTCATTTTCTAAGATTACTTACATATTAAACTGGACATGAAATGAAGATGTATGTTAGGTTGAATAAAGGGTTTAAAAACTCAACACTGTGTTAAACTGATTCACCCCCCCCCCCCTCTTAGTTTAACTAAGAGTTCAAAATCTAAAGCCTTCATGCCTTCACTTCCTCCATGTGAGCCTCATTTCATATATTTTCTGACTAGACTCATAAACTTGCTCAATATGATCACTGCAATGACATAGCATAAAAGCACAATTAAATAGAAAATATGCAGCACTAGCTATAGTAAAAAACTCCACACAAGAAACAAATAATATCCTCAAAATCTACTCTGATCCACTCATCAACACCTCACTCTCTGCATAAATATATTGTTGAATCAAAATTCAACTCACTTCTGCTACAAATGCAAACTAATTCAGGAAATTGGCATATTATGTATTACACAGTTGGAAATCTCTTCTCAAAGCTCAATTTCACTCAAAATGTACTAGGAGAATCAACCAAAATAACATTGAGCTTCCTCCAATATGTATATGAACTCAAGTTCTTAACTAAAAATTTACCCATAACTACTGAAATTCACAACTCTATTCCTATGCTTCATTGGATTTGGATTTAGCTCATTGACTCCATCAACCACTAACTCCAGTAGCCTTTTTGGTATTTCAACTTTAAGCAGCTTATATAAGTCCCACAAATTTTTTTGACCATAAACCAAAAATTTTCGATCAAGGATGTCACCACAACACAAAAGTTAGTTGAGCAACTCGAGAAATATGGAGAAAAAAACATGAAAAATATCAAGTCTCTCCCTTAGCACTACATGCATGCGACTGATACCTATAACTGCTCCCATAGGCTTCTCTTCCAGTGAGTAGATCCTTCTAGCCACTCCTACAAGCTTTCCTCCATGCGACTGAGGCTAAAGCTAAGGTAAAACATCAATCCTTCAACCCTGCACCTCTACCACTGATGAATCATCCTCTTTTGCATATGATCACTCCTCCAAACCTTTGTGACAACTATGCAAGTGATGATATATGACAATAACAAGTTAATGACATGCAAGACCTATTATTCCAATATCAACACCAAGACAAACACCTCTAACTCCTCAAGAAACAACCACAACCTATGCAAACACCTCCAAGACCTATAGAAACATCTATGACTCCTGTAGCACTATAGTAATGTCATGCCTATGCCTCCAACATTGATAGAGTCACCTACAACACAAACAACCATAACTCAACACATATATCAGCATATCCAATGTCTCCAAGACATGTAGAGACATATGCAACATCTCAAGCAACACTCCAACCACCTGCAACAACAACATCTCCAACCAACACAACATACCAACCTCAAAACAATCACACATGTGGAATCCATCTCCAAAACACCTCCACTAGGTCTAGTCATAAGTATGCTGACATCAATTCCAACTAACAAGACCATAAACCAATCATCCATCACGAAAAACTCATCACACATGCATATGACCAACAACACTAAGAGCTTGTTGACATCAATGCCAACACTACAATGGCAACAAAAAAAACCATTTGGCATTTATGTCAACCTTAATAAAACATGTGAGGCTGACTCAACAATCCAAAATCTCTCCCCCTTTGACATCAATGGAAAAGGGCCATACCAACACTGAAGACAATACCAATAATGTGCTGGAAGAGAGGAGGATTGACCCTGTCATACACAACACCATAATAATGTAACCCAAAGAGGTATCTCCTAGAAGATAAGCATGAAAAACAAGGAATCCAACTTCCAAACATATCTCTGCCAATGTCATGCCATCTCTGAACTGAACATGCTCCCCCTAAGCATGTATTGGAGCTGCAATCAACACTATGACTGTTGCAATGGGTCACCTTGCTAAGTGCAAGATATTACTCATGGACCAGGACTTTAACTTAATCTAGAGATTATATACAATAAAGTACAATGCTTCATGGAGAAAATACATAGTTTTGACAAGTACATAGGACTGACATATGACACGTCTACACCTATAACCAACCATGATTCTATGGACCCAATTTTACATCATGCACCTAATGCAGTGGGGCTACATCAAAGATATACATCATAATACATGACTTGGACATCCATTAAACCATGCATAGCTAATGATAAGAAATACTAGACACCATGGGCCTTTCCATGAGAAATGTGCCCAAAAGATAAAACAATGATAGTACATGGATTTTACACACACACACAAAGGTTCTCAGATTAATACATTCCTAAAACATGAAATGTCATGATTACATGGAAACAATGGGAAATGAATATGCTCCATATGGAAGCAGGATTAAAATGAAATACATTTTATATCCATCAATTAAAATGCCTCCAAGAGTAAAAACATAATATATCAATGTGTAGAAGCTACAAGAGAGGCACTAACAATATCATATGCTAGTGATTTTCCACCCAACAAATTGGCCACCATCATGTTCCACATGTGCATCAATCCTCAACCTCATGTATTCAACACTCTCTCTCACCCCATGAGAGAAAAAACCAAGCAACAACATCCATCATACAAAAACATCATAAGCAACAATTTATTTAGCCATATAAAATATATCAGTAGCATACACGAGTCATATAGAAGTAAAAAGATAAGCAATGAGGTACATAAACTCTAGAAGGTCCACCTAGAAAAATGTGACAATAGAAATAAAAATCATCCTACATAAAATAATGTCAACATTCTACAAATCCATTAGGAAGCACATATGCTCCCCCTGAATGTGTGATACTCCCTCACACCTTGACCAAATTTTTAAGACAAGCATGTGGATATCATATCTCCTATAACATCCCAAGAACTCAACCTGTAGCTTCTCCAAAAACCATCAGTAAAAATATAGATGAAAAATAATCAATGAGTGTTGCAACAAGGATGATATACATATCTTTTCCACTCATATACATTGAATACATTAGCTACAAAAATAATGAGTGAAGATAAATAAATATAAGGAATCAAGCCTTGAGAAACTACCTCCCCCTGAAGTAACAGACTGATATGAAAATGCATGAAGGAAGTGAATCATCATGCCAACACTCCCCCTGAAACCATGCAAGTCTCATGCATACTCCTGTAATCAAGTATATATAACATGCAAGAGTGGACTGTAGTAGGGAATGATCTCATATATTCTTAATCTGACGAGAAATAGTACTCTCTTGGCCTCTTCTTACTTTTCACTCTTCCCTTCAGCACATACACATTATCCGGTATCTTGACTCCTATAGCAATCACTCTCTTTAATCCTTCCTTCCAGATGGTGCAAACTTTGGAGTTGAAGATCAATTTTTTTACTCCATCAACCATTTGGCTCACACTGAAGATATTATTCTTTAGACCTTCAATGAGCCCAGCATATTCTGCACTTTTCCTCTTCGCACCAAGATTGGCTTTGCCGCTTCCCAACACTCTAACTGTTTCACTACCTTCAAACTCAACATGACCATTCTTGGTTTTATTGAGAAAATGAAATTTTATCCTATATCTTGACATATGGTGTGATCATCCACTATCTATGTACCGCATTTCATCCTTATCATGAGAATAAATTGCAATGCCACATCTTCCTAGCTGCTGCTCCTTCTTCCATGTGTTCCTTATTTGCATATTCTCTCTTGACTATTTCTTTTGAACAAATGGCCTCAAAGATCTAGGCATCTTTTGTAATCCTTGGCCATGTGTCCAAAATTATGGCACACATAACACTCTATGTGACCAAGATATGTAGCTAAAATATATAATATTTTGCCTCTCATATTATACCTCCATCTTCTCATGTTAGATCTACAATCAATGGATATATTCCCAAACATGTTACAAGAAAAAAAATGACCTTTGAAATAACTTGTATACATGAATGTAGGTCCTCCTCCTGGATGATCTTGTTTCTGCATAGATGTGTGCTTTATCCTCCTACAATCAGCTACCACATGACCAAAATCGTGAAAGTTGAAGCACTCAATCTCTTCCATCAAGGGGGAAAAGGAGTTTTGACTTCTCCTTTGAAAACTGGTATTTCCAACCATAGGAGAAAATTGTCTTCTAGGTGTAAAATCTCCTTTTTGTTTTCTATTTTGCTGCTTCTTGTAGATCACATTCTTCGTTACAAGCTTCTTTGGTTCTACTTTTTCATTCTTTCCTAGATGAAAACTTGTCCCACCCTTTTGAAACTTGCTCCCAATTTTTCTCATTGGTATGGTGCTCTTCACTTTCCCCAACTGCTAGTTCTTTTCCTCAAGATCCTTTCTTAATTTTTCAGTCACACCTTTAAGCTCTTCAACATTATCCTTTTTATATTTTTTCTTATTGCAATTGAATTCTTCTAATCTTTTCGATTCTTCCATTTGTTTTCATAATGTAGTAATTTATTCCTTAAGTTTTTTCTCCTTTTGATCACATTCCTACAATTTCTTCTTATGATACTTGCATACATTTTTTAGTCTACCAATTTCAGTAGAAAATTATTCAATAACAACCATGGAAAATTCATATTGAGCCTTAAGAAGCATATAATTGTGATCATCATCTCTATCACCAAACAAATCTGAATAATTATCATTATCATTATCCAAAATATAATTCAAAAGTATATCATTATGGCTTATACCTTCAGATTTGTTGTCCTTTTTCATGGCTGGTTCAAGTGGAGCTTCTTTCTTATTTTTGTTTCTCTTCCCAATCTCTTCATCATTGTTGTTATTGTTGGCTCCATATAAGATATGAAATATATCCCAAATTTCCTTTGTAGATTTTAAATCTCCAATTTTGTCTAGATTTTCATTATGTAGATTTTCGAAAATAATTCGCCTTGCTTGAGATTTTTTCTTATGTAATTTATATGTAGGAAATTTTTCATAATTTCCTTCACAACCCAATATCCAAATGTTAGAACCATAAAGAAATACTTTATTTTTCACATTTTATTCCCATACTTTTAAATCTGCAGCAGTAAGAACTAAATTCTTTGGAGAACTCATTCTAAAAAAAAAATGCAAATTTCTGCTAAAATCTCCAAGATCCACTCTCCAACGATCAAGCTTCACTCGAGAGCCCTGATATGATACTAATAATTGGAAACTAGATCACTACTAAGAGGATGGGGTTGAAATAGTAGTGTGAGTACTCATAAAATTTTTCTCCAATTATTTAATCTTTAACATGCATAAACTTAAACACATAATTAGAGATTAGTGCATCAAACATAAACTAGAAAACATGAAAGTGATTGTTAGGGTCCTATAATAATATGGTTCATAATTTTTGAAATGAATTTGATAAGTCTTGTAAATATGTAAATACCTTGCTTTCTGCAAGTTGTTTTCCCATATTTGAAAATAATAAAAAATGAAAAGAGGGTAAAAAGTCCTAAAAGAAAGATCAGAGAACTTGAAAAGAAAAAGATCAAAAAGAATAAAAAATGGACCCCAAACACAAAAAGAGATAAGAATAAGACATGAAAGTGATGCAAGTCAAAATGGCACTACTTTTTACTTTTAATGCCAATAAATTATTATGTGCAGATTGTTCAAAATGCCATAATCCATGATGAGTTAAATAGTTTAATCTTAACTTTTTCATGTTTTAAATTTCATGTTTATAGATAAAGAATAAAGATTTTGTCAAACAATTTAAACTTGAAAAATCAGTAGATAGTTAGAGAGTAAATGAGGAGCTCAACAGTTTAATCTGAGTCCTCAGATGAAATAAGGTTAGAAATAGATAGTTTCTTGTTTTAAAAGAAAAATGGATTCAGGGTTGCAAGCTCAAATGCGCCCACGCAAATAAAGAAAAAATGGTAGAATAAATTATGGATAGGTAGAAAGCAGTTACATAAGGCATATTACTAATTTTGCTTCCCTCAAAGTATTCTAGTATTCAAAACCTTTAGTTATAAAGGCTTAGAGAATTTCTCTGACTTTTGTTGGGACCAGACCCAAGGCTTAATGATTGATTTGTACTAAGTATTCGATTCCCTTCATAAAAACCCTTTTCCTCAACATCACACCCTTTTCCTAAGATAAAATCCATTTTCCTAAGTTAAAACACGTTTTTGCTTAGGGAAAGTAAAAACCCCCTTAACTAATTTCATTTCATACAAAAATATTCAAAAAACCCCAAAAAATGCTATTTATCCTAAGTGTTAAGTTTAAAAGTTAAGTAAGGGGCTACAACTTGAAAATTACGCCCAAAACACTTAAAACACACTTTACTTAGTATATTTATATGTATTTCTGCTCATTTGATAAATTTCATATTAACTTTAATTTAATTTATTAATTCCTTATAATACCTCACCCTGTAATATATTAAATCCCTTATATTAAATAAAGTCCCAAACCACTTTATTAATGTTTACCCTATGGTTCTAATTCCCCATGTGACATATATTCTGCTCCCCCATAGGTTAAAACACATATTTTATTAAAACCCGCCCTAAGGTTGCATTACACCTGTAAATAAACTATTTTCCCTGTAAAGCCATTACCTACATATCCCGTTAAAACATTAGATTTTATGTTTAAAACTACGTTTTAACGTAAAATCATTAACCCCGCCGCATTAAAGATCTCGGGCCCCAAGCCCATCTACCCAGCGACTTCACAAATCAATATGGATCATTCACACTCTATCTGCCTGATCTGACGACTCACAATCCGTATCGGAAATTTAATGGCGCGACGATTAATCATTTTCAGATTTGTGATATGGGCGGTATTTCCCCATTATCTCTCCTCCACGCGACATAAATCCATTGGATCACATCCGTTTCAAAGAAACCATTTACCACCCTCCAGTGTTGCGATAACCGCTTGGCAGTATTCAACCTCCACGCACCAAACCACTTCCCATTTGAAATGTCCGGCATTGAATGCAGACACTATTTAACTAAATTTCCTATAAACAACAGATTTATACACGTTTAAACCTTTTTCACTGCATTTTTTGCTCACTCGACTTTTTTCGACTAAATATAGGACGTTGCCACCCCGTTTTCAAGCACAAACAATAGAATTTAGTTAGAATTTACTGCTGCGACTACTCAGACCTTCCAAATCATGTTTAAAGGACCTCAACCAAGCTTCTGAAAGCTCCTCGACGTCCCAGGAACACCTTTTCAAGTCAGATACCTACAAAAACAAGTATTTTTCATGAAAAATACCTATCTTACATCTGAAAAGAGAATTATCTGGAAATTAAACCTTTGAAAGTATATTCACCTAAAGAAAAATCTCGTTGCCAAAAGAAATACCCTTATTTCTTCATGAATTCATATTTTCTGTTTTAAAACCCTAATAAAATTCACAGTTCCTGAAAATTGTAAGTTGATTTTAGGCAGAATTTGATTGTTTTAAATCATTACAAACCCTCAGAAAATCCGCTGATTGACTCAAACCCTTTCATAAAATCTTAGAATATCTTTGTGCATGATTTTGACTGTTTTAGGTCTTTTTATCCAAGAAAATAGCAGTAAAACCTTGTTGAATCTTTCCCGAGTCTGTAAAAAGGTTAAAGATTGATTTTGGAGTAGAATTTGAAGGTTTGAAGTAGAAGAAAACATAATTTTACCTATTTCTGTTCAAAAGAGACCTCTCTCATACCAGAAAGACCTTTTGTAAACAGTTTAAGCTTATAGAAGTGTATAAAAACCTAAAAACAAAGTTTTAAACATCTAGAGGGCTAAATTGTCAAAAAACAAATCCAGTAATGGCTTCTAAAAGAACCATAATTATAAATCCACTAGGACCCCCTATTGTAGATGTTGAGCACATCCATTTAGCTGGTGTAGATATCCAGTAATTGAATTCAATCTTCTTGATATCCACTGTTGGAGTCTAGAAAAATCTTTGGATCAGGGAGATGAAGTTCAAATTTGGGAGTCAAATTTTCCCAAATATGTAGTTCCCCATAACCATCAGTGTCCAGAGGTCATTGGGCTGTGTCAAGCTTACTATTCCCCTGACCTATGAGCTATTGTTAATGCTGAGAAAGAAGTATTATTCACTATCAGTGCAGAATCCATAAACCAAATGCTTCAGTTACAACCAGATCCTAATGCAGTCCCATTATCTATAGAAGCTCTTACAAAGATTTATCAGGAGTTAGAATTTCCTAAAATATTTTAGATCTTTCAAATATTCATGCCTTCATACGTTGAAATCCCAAAAATTAATCCTCCAAATTCTTTGAAGGATCAAGACATGTTATTTCAATGTTATATTTTATTATTGGTTACTTTACTGATGAGCACACTGATGAGTCTATATTTGGTTTTCTATCCACTTTTGTTCCTGGTCAGCCCCCCACAATCATTTATAACTATGCTGAATATATAGTTGATAGTATCCATGATCAGCTTGTAAAACTTCCCACTAAAGCTGTTTTTAGATATACCTCCTTCCACTTTCATATGTTCCTTTACTTCCAAGCAGATAAATTCCCAATAGCCCTTCAGAAGTTGGATTTAGAAGTTAATCCACTGTCAGTTATTTTCTAGACTTCTTTAATCAGAAAAGAGTCAAAATATTTCACTTATGTGGATTTCACAGACTGTTTTATTCACCCATTGATAAATATACTTACAAATAATAAACAACCAAGGATAAGTGATGAGATTAAGAAAGTTTTATAGCTATCAGAGCAGAGCAGAACTGGTGATTGGTACCTTTACCAAAACCACACAGAGATTAGAGTCTATGGGTCAAACCTCTTGCCCTATAAATTGCCAAAGTGTTTGCCAATGAGAGTGTTTTCCTTAGAGTATATAAGACAAATTCTAAACTCAAATTGTATAAAATGTTTGGCTGCTAAAAAGAATACTTAGTTCAAATTGAAAAACCAAGTGGGTCCTTTCTTATGCAACAACAAGGAAGCAGGTGTAGAGGTAGGAAAATAGTTGCTAGAATATAAGTTTGATGAAAGTTTGCTGTGGAAATATGATCCTTATGGAATAATCAGTAAGATGAGGGTAAAATGAAAATTAACCCCTTATATCCATGATAAGAAGCTTGAGATTGAAAAGTTTTCATACCAAATTGAATGGTTGGAAAATACATTAATAGAAACAGTCAAACAAGGTGATACTAGTCACACTTTGAAGACTGTAAATCAAGAGGACAGAACCACAAAGAGAATCAGAGAAGAAGGCACATATACAGCTGAAATAACAACAGAAACTAGATTCAAGCACATATACAATAATAAACCTAATATTAATTCAACAGACAAGTGAAAGGAAACAATTGAGGTTTTAGATGAATAAAACTCAAAGAAAAACACTGAGACTACTACAATAATTGAAAATGAACAAGAACCTGATACTTCAAACACTCAGATGATTGAAAAACAACAAAGCATGGAAGTATCTTCATCACATAAAGTAGAAGATAAAGACATGGATATCAAAGAAAAGTACAAACAGATAAAGGCCAAAAATGAAGAGATTAAGAATGAAATCTATTCATAGTATTTGAAGCAGACTCTAGGAAATCAAAATAGGATGCTCTCAGCCTTTGATTATACAAATAAGAAATTGATAATGTTAATAGTTCAACCTACAGTTAAAACACCTAAAATAGCAGTAGATTATAAGAAAGTTGACTTTGAAGTACCAGTAGAAAGCATTCATCCCCTGGATTAGATTGAGTTTCACAAAAAAATGTTAGAAATGATTTATTCTACCATGAAAAATAATGCAATGAGTTCCCAAAAGCTCCAGAACACTGTGACAAATATGAGAGATCAGCTTAGGATTGAAAAAGCTTCTTCATATGCTAAAGACACCAGAATTATGTCTTTAGAAGAACTGGTGATTGAAGTAGGGTATGACCCTTCAAATGTGAAAGCAACAGAGGAATTAGTAAAGAAGAAAAATGATGATATTGAAGCACTTAGAAAGAAACTGAAACTACCTCCAACAGAGCATCCACAGGCTAAAGAAATTGTGCAAGACGAAAATATAAAATATGAGATGATGAGTATCATACTACAAATGACAACACAGATCAAGGAGATGGAGATTGAGATGGACAAGCTTGTCCAAGAAAAATAAGTTGCAAAGACTCAAATTGTTCCTCCTATAGTCATTCCCATGGTAACAACAACAGTGCCATCAACTCTAGCAGAAGAGTTAGCACCAAAAGTCCCACTGGCCACAGCAGTGCCAGTTACTTCTTCCACTACTTCTGCCACAAAATCTTCCACTTCAGCAGTTCAAGAGTCAGATGAGGCTAGTAAACTCATTAAAGTGATGTAATATATGCCAATACAGAATAATGAGATCAATATATTGAAATAGAAAATCAAGATTTTGGAAGATGCCAAGAAATTAGCACAGATAAATGCTAAAATAGAGGAACAAAAGGCCAAAAGGTTAAGTGAACAACTTAAAAAGGTAGAAACAGAATTAACCTTAAAAGAGCCCATGGCCTACATAAAAAATCAGCTATGGTCCAAGATCATTGAGTCAATTAATGATACTCGACCATCAATTCAAGTGATTTATGAGCAAAAGGACTTGCTTAAAGCAACCAAAGAAGAAATTATGAAGACAAAAGAAGAACTAGGTGCCAAGCCTGAAGAAGCCTTAGAAATAATCAAGTTTGTCAATGCTAAAAACAAGCAAGAATTGGATGATATTGGGATTACTATCAGAACTGAAACAATTCCTGATGTAAGAAAAGTGCTTTCAAAGAAAAACTTGATGAAACAGTTGGAAGAGAAGTGTCAAAATATGGATTTGGCCATAACTAAATTCATGGTTAAGTTTTACACATTGAGGAAAAAAGGTTTGCCAAATTTTCTTTTTGTTAATGATAAACTGATGAAGGAAGAAGATTACAACAAGAATATAAGAGACTTTTCTAGAGATCAAGTGAACAAGGCGAATTGGCAAGGAGTTCTCGGAGGTAAAGTGTTGCATAAGAGTGTTGAAAACTTGTTTTATTTACAGTATGAGATAAAACACCTCTTTGTATTCAAGCCAAACTTTGTTAGATACATTGAAGTAGATGATAATTTCATAAAACTTACAAATATTAAATTACCAGATGAAGAGTTTTGGCAGAAGCTCACAGATTTACTGTAAAAAGACAGTTTGCAGTAAAAGAGGATGAAAAAATGGGTTGTTGTTTTACACAGTAAAAACAAATTTTTAAAAGTAGTAAACAACCAAAACACAGGTTAAAGAGTACCAGGTGAGAGATAAAGCTTTAAAATGGATTGGAGATCACTTGCCAGCGTTAAAGACAACAAAATGTCCAACTGCAGCCGAAAACCAACAGAAAAGATATTTTATTTTAATAAACAGGACAACTTGCAAGTTTGTTATGCAACTGCCACTATATTTTTGTAATAGATATTTTATTTTCCATAGAAAATTCCTATGATTATTCTAGGATATTTTGTATTACTTTTTATATAAATACTTCATTACTTCAAGTATTAGTGTGGATTAATTGCTGAATATTTCTATAGCTGGAACATTCTGAACCTAAGGGTTTTTGTAATCAAGCTCAAGTTAGAAGACTGGATTTCAAGGAATAAAGTATCATATTACTGGATTCATATGTTGGGCCATTGAAGTGAAGTAATTTATACTATTATCTGTCTAATTTGTTATGTTTCTCATCCATTCATAAATGTGTTCTAAATTTTAATGTGAAATCAGGAATTGTTATATCAGAATTTGTTAAAAGCACTCTGTTATTGACTGATTTTCATTTTTATGTTTTTTGCTGATATCCAGACTAGGGAACCCTTAATTTCTCCCTAATTTTGATTGACCCCTACCTTCTCTCTCCTTATCTGGATCAAAGAATTCTTAATTTCTCTTTACCCCGATTAAATCCATTTCACCAATCAGCCTTTTAAGATCTTTAATGACTCTGCTATATTGCACTTTAAACATTTGACTTTAGACCTTGATCCTGATCCTTCTTCTTGACACATTGACTCCATCCACCCAAAGGATTATAGATTCACAGCTATCCATTTCATTAAGTGTTTTTTCTCACCAAACCAATCAAAACCCCAAATCCAAACTGCCCTATATAGCTAGCCTAAAATCAAACATAAAAAACAAAGTTAAATCATATATACAGAGTCCTCTCTGAGCATTAGGAAGGATAGATCCCAAAGCTTAAAAGTAGGTTTGTGGTTACCTCTAATATTTTTTAAACTATAAAATCAAAATCTCACAACTTTGGGAATTATTAGAGTGATAACATCACTACAAGAAAAAAGCACATTGGTGAGGAGCGAAAATGGTCACCATAAGCTCATTGGTGAGGGTCAAAAGAGCCTTCGTCACCAAAAACTGAACGTCACAAAAGGTGGCGTCGCCAAAAGTATAGGTGTTGTGGTGACATTCAATTCATGATTGCTACATGGATTTATGGGCACCCATTCCTACAGACTTGGACAAATTCACTTAAAAGCAGTGGAAAATCCTTCATACGCGACTATGCCCGTGTTTTTCCGCGTGTATACGCGAGTACAGCTAGACTTTTCCGCGTATGCCATTTTAATGATTAAAAAATATATAAAAATCCCTAATTTCGCGTTGGGTTGATGGTTACTCGGGTAGTTCAACCACCCCAGCCCGTGGCCAACTGTTTCCAACTGCTGAAACTACTTGGAGGGACTATAAAAAGCCCTCATGTGTATGGCCTAAGGGAGAGAGAGAATTATTGATATTATACTTTGTTGGTATTCCCTATCCAAGTCTGATTCCCCGTGCCTCCTGCACTTTCCCAGTTCATTGTAGGAAACCCTTGTTTCCTTGAGATACACATCCCTTTATATGTTATCTCGTATGCACCAGTTTGGAAGGAGTCTTAGCGAGGCAAGAGCTGGACGGATCCGGACGACGGTCTGCGAAGGCCTTGGAAGGATCAGGTGATCTCTCCTCTTGATTACTTTTGTACGTACTATTTATAATACAGAAGTATCATGTTGTTCCCGAAATAAACGTGTTAGTGTATGCTTTAATGTATGAGAATATTTGTTATACAAGCATTCATTATGATTTATTTAGTGTTTTATATGAATCTCACTAACATATAGAGTAGAAATATGCTGTACAACTTGTCCTTTGTGCTGGTTTCTTCTTGTATTTCAGGTTAAGGAGGAAGGACGGTTGCGGGGAGTTTGAACTCCACGTGGATCTACTTCAAACGTAGGACCAACGGGTAAACCTCTCATTCTGCTCTATTTAGTTTTTATGAATGTGCATGATCGTGTGGGTCTCTGTTAAGTAGTACGCCCCTGCTCTGTGGAGGTTGAATCCCAACCAACCTCTAGGGTGTTAATTCCCCGAAACAGAACTGGCGACTCCGCTGGGGATCACATTCTTGTGATTCTCTTGTTGGGTTGTTTCAGCTGTTTGGTAGGTTGCCAACAGTTTTTTCTGTCTTTTACAGTCCAGTTTGCTTTCTTGCAGTCAGTCTGAAGTCTTGGTGTCTTTCCCAGACTTGTCTTTTTTGTTTTTCATTATCTTTCTTTGTATACGCCTTTTTGTCTGCACACAGTCGCGTATACCCGCGAGTTTGTGTAAAAGGATCCGCGTATACGCGAGTTTCCCTATACACAGACGCGTATACACGCTGGTTGCATAACTTCTAGGTCGCGTATACCTAGGCAGATTTTGAAATTTTAAGATTCTGGTGTTTTTGGTCTTTTCTGGCTGTGGAGGCCTGTGTCTGCAGAGTCTCTGTACTTACTGGAGTGTGACAGAAGTGGTTTCAAGTCTTGTTTCTCTTTCGTTTGTTCGAAAACTAATATTTTTGGCAGAGTGTTCTTGTTGGTGCTGGCACTCCTGGATTGAGTTCCAAGATTGCTTTCTGAGCATTCTTGGCTGTTCTGCTTTATCAGAACAGAGAGCTTCTGCTCACTGACTCGCTCCTATCTTTGTGTTGTGCTTTGCATTGCATTCTTTGCTTTGTTTTCGATTGGTTTTCTTGAGTTTTCATAGGCTAGGGTTTTGTTGCAATTTTCGGAGAACTTTTCTTGTTTCTTTGGAGTCTTTTGTTGCAACGAGTTTCCACTATTTCTCTAGGCTGGTTGGCTGAGTTTTTGGTCTTCCATTGCTCTTATTGATCTTGCTATCATTAGCTTTATAAGGTTTGGGAGCATTGTTGAAGTTTATGCTTGAAATTCGGTCTCGTTTTGGCTTGGATTGTGATAGTTGTGCTTGGTCTTCTTGAGCTCTTGTTTTATAAAACTGAAAAGCCCAAAAAACATTTGTTTTGCTTTTTGTTTTTTGCATTTCAAAAACTCAAAAACATTTGGTCTTGTTTTTGTTTTTGTTGTTGCGTTTTTCATTTTCGTTTGGCCTTATCTTTTGGAGCTTTAGTGAAGTTTCTTGCTTCTAGTTTTTGGTTTGATTTTGAGGAGAAGTTGTCATTTGATTTCTTTTTCTTGTTGTCAAGTATTTTTGTTGTCTTATACTAAGAGTTCTTGTTTCAAGAATTGGCTTTCTGGATAACAAAAGATGAGTTAAAACTGAAGGAGCTTTTTGGGAAATTTCACCTTGTTTCAAGGGACTTTTGCATCTTAGAATTTACATGCTTGTAGTCATTTGCATTAGGTGCATTGAATCATTTAGTTAGCTTCTTAGTTTTTGTGAGTGTGAGTTTGTAATTCGAAAAGAAAAATACATTTTTTAGTCTCGTAGAACCTGTATAGAAATTGCTCTTCATCGAAAGACAAAGAACTGCATGTGCATGTAGTCGGGTTTTTATTAATTTCTTTTGCATCAAAACACCATTGGTTTCAACTCCATATCCTTGTGATTTAATACAACAGCCCTTAAAATAAGCGATTTAATCTAAAATCAACTAGCAAGTTTTACTAAGTGTCAATCACCAACTAGCTAGGTTGTAGGGCCTTGGAATAGGTGAGTGGAGAGTTAACTCTCCAAGGCTGCTCAAACAAACATAGAAGTTGATTAATTGAGCGAAATCCAACTCCGTTAGGTGGACCGGGAAAGCTCTCCTCCAGAGAGTCAAGCGCAAGGGGAAGTGAAGGTTAAGAAGAGGGATACCCCCCCTCCGATTAGCTGAATCTGACCTCAAGACCGGTCCGCCCAGCTTCTGATACGGATTGGTGTCCATAGTTGTTGTTCCTAGGTTCCACACAGGTGACTGCGGGGGGGAATACCGTGGTACCTGAGGCAGACGTCGCATCACTTTCAGCAGTACTTCTGGGGGGTGCCCTTGCGAAGCTTGGGTGCTTGAGCCGGCAAAGGCTGTCGTTAGGAGGTCGGCGTAACTGTTTCTGATACCTTCGCTAGTTGATCTGGGCCCTAATCATCCCAGACTGCTTTCGGAAGGCCCTATACTTCGCTTTCCTGTATTTTGGTGTCCGGTCCTCATCACCCGGAGCGGAAATACTTGGAGGCTGTTTGCTTGTTGTTTCTCAGGGATTTTGATTTTAGTGAGTGCTCTTTGCTCCTAGCTTGCCTAGCTTTTCACTTTTATTGAGTCTAATATAATAAATCTGTAAAAGTGGCTGATCAAGCGCCTCGACGTTCGAGGAGAATCCGGGGGTTATCTCCCGAGAGTGCAGAGCCTTCTTCGAGAAGGCGTAGGAGAAATTTAGCTGGTGGTTTTCACCCTGTAGAGTCTGACGCTGTGGAGAGAGATCCTCCACTTAGGTCTGAAGGTTTCGTTGCTGATTCCGGTGTCGGTTCCGAGAGGAGCGTTCCGCTCACCTCGAGAGTATTGTTTCCTCAGGAGGAAGATTTTCAGATAGAAGATATACCTGAGCCTGCAGCTACAAGTCCATCTCCTCTTCCTCTTGATCATCCGTTTGTTATTCAGTACGTCGGACCGGAGTCTGAGAGACCGCCGGATCTTCCATATCTTTCTTATCTTTCGATGTCCACGACTGGGAACGCGGCTTCTACCGTGAGTGCTGCGGGCATTCAGACCCCTGCTTCTGTCGAGGCAGGGGGCACTCTTGCTCTATCTTCGAGTGCTTCTAGCACTGCTATGTTTGGCTCTGGGTTCACCCAAGCATATGCTTCTCAATCTGGTCCCTTCGTTTCAGGGATGTCCATTGCTGTAAATCCCTCTTTTTCTTTTACCGCCGGTGCAACTGGATCTACGCCCATGTCTAACATGGCTAGTGGATCGGCTTCATTTCAGGGTTTCCCCTTTGGGACTGGACATATTCCCAGTCCCAATCCTTCTTTAGGGTCGTTTCCTTTCACGTCCCAGACCCAGAGTTTCAACCCTTGGGCTCAGGGACCAAGTTCGACCGCTTTTATGGGATGGAATCCTATGTTTGCAACGTCTGGGGCAGGGAATCAGTTCATCGCGAGTCATCCAGGGAATGCTTCTTTCCCTGCATCGAGTGCTTATCAGTCTTTTTCTCCTCTGTCTAATGCGTGGAACCCCTACCAGGGGCTTTCCTCTTCAGTCAATACTTCAGCGGGGGGAACTAGTCTGGGTTTCGGTAACTCGGCGTGGGGAGGAGGTTCTTCTCCGTTTTCTACGGGTCCTTTCTGGCAGCCTGGTGCCTCATCAAATCCAGGCTATTCTTTTCAGAATGTTGGAAATCCATCCTATCAAGGATGGAATTCTCAGGCTTCGCCTCGATTACCATTTCTGGCAACGTTAAACTTGCCAGACTTGTCGAAGTTAACTAATGACCCGATTCGATACAGTCCGGGGTGGCCTCCGGTTCCAACCAAACTTCCTTCAGAAATTCCTAAGTTTGAAGGCAAGAATGGTGAAGATCCGGCAGATCACATCACCACTTTCCACTTATGGTGCTCTTCAAACTCTCTGATCGACGACTCGATTAGATTGAGATTATTTCAGCGCACCTTAACTGGAAATGCCGCAAAATGGTATATAGAGCTCACTGGGGGCAGTTTCGCCACATTTGGAGAACTGGCTGTCACTTTTCTTAACCATTTTCAGTTGCCCGTCAGATATGAGGCTGGGACCGAACTCCTGGCTAATTTTAAGCAGGATGAGGCAACTCACATTTCTGATCATATTGAGGAATGGAGGAGAAGGAAGAGGCTTATCAAAGCCCATATTCCAGGTGAGTTCCTTCTCGAGTGGTTTTTGAAATCGCTTCAGTCAGATATTTCAAAGGATGTATCCCTATCCGGGGTATTTTCCGAGGAGCAGGCCATTTTTAGGGCCCAACGGTTAGAACTGATCTATTCTCAGTCTGGGGTACTTTATAAGTATTTGCCCAATGCTCCTCGCTCCAAGTTGGATTTATCGAAACCCAAACCTGGTCCGCATGGTGACGGGCTTGTCGGATCGGTCAATAGTAGTGCAGCCAGCCTGCTTTCTCAATTGCAGCAGTTGTCTTTACAATCTGCTCCTTCTGGCCAAGCTGTGCTTGCTGATTCATCACCTTCCCAGTCTTTGTCCATAAATGTTGTCCAGTCTTCTGAGCCCAAAGGAAATCAACAATCCGATGGGAAGAAGAAGGGACGTAATAACAAGAAAAAGGGCAAGAATGGGAAGGGCAATGCGAATAAAACCAACGAGCGTGTTGGTGAGGGCCAAAAGGAAAAGAAGAAAGTGAAGTTTCCATGCAAGCTTTGTGCTGGAGACCATCTCACGCACCTTTGCCCGAAAATTCAGGATGCTCAGCGCCTGTTATCTCAGCAGGGTTCTTCTAGTTCCCAGGCTGTGCTAACAAACCCTTTTCCCCAAGGGCAGCAATTAGTTGTTGGCGCAAACCAAAATCCTGGGGCTTCCTCTGGAGGTGCCCAGGAAGGGGGAATTCCATCGAATATCTTTATGATGAGTGCTCACGTGGATGTCGCTACGAGATCCCGTGATTATGGTGGAGAGGAATCTTCGAAAGCTAAGGAAGTTCCTGATGCTACTGAGCCGCTTCACATCACGAAGCCAACTGTTGAGTCTATGCCTCGAATACCGAAGGCATCCTCTAAGCAGTCAACGATTAATCCGAACATGAGGGCTACCCAGAAATACTCGATTGTAGAAGATCTGGCGCAGAGTCCTTGTGCTATGTCTGCCTTAGAGGTACTCCAGTCTTGTCCGGCTCAGCGCAGTTCTTTGCTCACTGCCATCGGGGCTATTGATCCAAAAAATTCTCTTCTGATTACCTTTGATATGAAGAATTTTAAGAAGAGACTTCCTCATCACATGGCCTTCCATATTAAATCATCGTATCGGAAGACTAACATCTTTCGCACGGTTGTTGATGAGGGTGCTTCTACTTGCGTGATGTCTTTTGCATGCTGGAAGACACTTGGATCTCCAAAAGCTTCTCCGTCTAGCACTATTCTTACTGCATTCGATGGTCATTCTCACAGACCCCATGGTATTGTACCGGCTTTGCCCATCTGTGTTGGGGGCAAAACCGTTAACATAGAAGTTGAGGTAGTAGATGCAGCCTTGGACTACAACCTTCTGTTGGGGAGGAACTGGATATATGAGATGGATGCCATTGCATCCTCATTATTTCGAATTGTATGTTTCCCCCGCGAAGGGAGGATAGTCACAGTGGATCAACTGGACTGTCCTCCTGTAGACCTGGATGCGCCTTCTGACTCATCTGTACCTAAGTTGGATAATACCAAGGAGCCTGTCGAGAATCTGGGAGTTGGAATGTATTCTTCCCTGATGGGTTCTTTTGATCTTCCTCCTCCTAAGGTGTCTATTAATGCTATTTCATCCTCCAAGGCTCCCCTTCGAAGAGAGTTCTTTCGAACTCATTATTTTTAGGACCCTTGGACCTTACCTTCTCCAACAGCCACATTGGAAGAAGGGCAAGTGGGTGGAATGGCATTCCCGATTTCTGCAGCTGAGATTGCATATCAGTCTGTTGTTGACACTGCAGAGTCTGATCCAGCTCCTCTTTCGCTGGAAGAGTTGGATGGTGATGTGGCTCCGGCTTGGACGCTTACTTCTTCTTCTGCCCAGGATTGTCTAGATACCACTCTTCCATCTGAAGAGGCCATCCTGGAAGCGATGGCAGGTATAGATAGACCGTGGGATGACTTGCATCATCGGTCTTACTTCCTACCTGACTTGAGCGAAGTCGAAACAAGTTTTCCAAGTCCTCAGTCTCCTGGATCTGTTCACCCAGTCTTGAGCCCCTTAGCACCAGCACAGGTTTATGCTGAAGGGAACATGGCTGTGATCTCTCCTACTATCCTGGTGAACATCTCCAGGAATCCCAACATTATCGAGAACGTTTTCATTGGAGCTGAATGTTCCCATGAAGAGGTTCAAATCTATATCGAGCTCTTCAAAGAGTATAGGGATGTTTTTGCTTGGTCTTATGAGGAAATGCCTGGCATAGACCCATCTATCGTTCAGCATGAGATCAAGACGTATGAAAACGCTAAGCCGGTCAGGCAAAAACTTCGTTCGGTTAATCCTAGGAAGGCAGCAGCCATCAAAGCTGAAGTTGAAAAGCTGCTTAAGGCGGGATTCATTTTCCCAGTTCCTTTGACTGAATGGGTTTCAAACCCCGTTCCGGTAGATAAAAAGCAAGGAACGATTCGAGTGTGCATCGATTTCAGAGACCTGAATAAGGCGTGTCCTAAAGATAATTACCCCACACCTTTCATTGATCAGATTATTTACGAGTGTGCCGGTAACGAGATTTTCTCCTTCATGGACGGTTTCTCTGGTTATAATCAAATTACTATCCGTCCAGAAGATCAACATAAGACCGCATTTATTTGTCCCTGGGGTACGTTTGCATATAAGAAGATGCCTTTTGGTCTTAAAAATGTTGGAGCTACTTTTCAGCGGGCCATGTCTTACGCCTTCCACGACATCAAGAAAATCATCGAGGCATACTTAGATGATCTAGCTGCTCATTCTCGAAAGAGGATGGATCATCCAGGACACCTCCGGCAAATATTTGAGAGATGTCGTTTTTATAAGATTCGTTTGAATCCGAACAAGTGCGTTTTCGCGGTAACATCCGGTCGGCTGTTGGGATTTATCGTGTCTAGTGAAGGGATAAGGGTAGATCCCTTCAAGGTTGAGGCAATACTTCGGTTGCCTCCCCCGTCTTCAATCCGTCAACTTCAAAGTCCCCAAGGGAAGTCTAACTTTCTTCGGAGGTTTATCGTTAACTATGCTGAGATTACAAAGGGATATATGAGACTGTTGAAGAAAGGAGTCCCTTTTCTTTGGGACGACTATGCTCAATGCTCATTCGATGCCTTGAAAAGGCATTGACCTCTGCTCCTTTACTGAGTCCACCCGATTATAGCAGAGATTTTCTTTTGTATCTGGCTACAGCAGAATCTACCATTGGTATGGTTATGGTTCAGGAGGATGATGCTCTGGCTGAGCATGTTATTTACTACCTTAGTCGAGGACTGGTAGGACCTGAACTGCGATACACCCCGATAGAAAAATTAGCCTTAGCAGCAGTTCATGCTGTGCAGCGACTCCGGCATTATATTATTATTCGCAAAACTTATGTCTTGGCAGCTGCCAATCCATTTCAGTTTGTCCTCAGCAGGCGAGTGATTGGGGGCAAATATAATAGATGGATTGTGATTTTACAAGAATTTGATCTCGAGTTCATGTCTGCCAAATCCAAGAAGTCATTAGTCTTTGCGAAATTGATCTCCGAGTTGCCTTGTGGAGAGGAGATGATCTATGATGAGTCCTTTCCGGACGAACACTTGTTTCTAATCTCTCCACAAGATCCTTGGTATGGGGATATCATTGTGTATCTCCAGACTGCGAAGTTTCCCTCCTCTTTTTCGAAAGATGAGCGTCGCAAGCTGCGTCACTTAGCTAAAAGTTATCTGATTATTGGTGATGCTTTGTACCATCGAGGGGTTGATTCAATCCTAAGACGCTGCTTAACTTTCGAAGAAGCTGAGGCTGTGCTTAATGATTCTCACGGTGGAGCTTGTGGGGGTCATTTATCAGGGCTTGCTACAGCCCAAAAGATTTTGCACGCTGGCTACTTCTGGCCCTCGATTTTCAAAGATTTTATTGAATCGGTCAAGAAGTGTCATCCTTGTCAAGTGTATACTCGAAAAATGCGCGCTCATCCAGCTCCGCTTTTTCCAGTCGTTACTGTCGGCCCCTTTACAAAGTGGGGTATGGATTATACGACTTGTAACCCGCCTTCGGCAAAAGGTCACAAGTACATTATCGTAGCAGTAGACTACTTTACGAAGTGGGTCGAAGCTATGCCTACTTTTGGGAACGATGGTGAGACTGCAGCTCTTTTCTTCTTCAACCAAGTTATCACTCGTTTCGGTATACCTAGAGAGATTTTCACTGACCATGGCAGTCACTTTCAGAACAGTATGATGGCTGAGTTGGCTCTTAAATTGGGTTTCTGGCAGGAGCATTCATCTCCATATTATCCTCATGCCAATGGGCAAGTGGAAGCCGTTAACAAATCCTTGAAGACAATTCTTCAACGGACAATTGATAAACATAGATCCAACTGGCACATTATGCTATATCCTACACTCTGGGCATACAGGACGTCAGTTAAAACTGCAACTGGCTTTACTCCGTTTCAGTCAGTCCACGGGGTGGAATCCGTATTTCCCATCGAATGCGAGATTCCGTCCCTTAAATTAGCTGTTGAGCTTCTTCCTGACACTTCTAGTCTGGCAGAGCGGCTTCTTCATCTGGAACATCTTGATGAGCAGCGTCGAGATGCCGCCACGTTGAATGAAGTGCATAAAAACCGAGTTAAAGTTCAGTACGATAAGGCGGTTAAGCCTAGGGTCTTTTCCGAAGGTGACCTTGTTTTGGTCTATGCCCAAGAAAAAGATGCCTTGGGGGCAGGAAAGTTTAAGTCAATGTGGTATGGCCCCTATATCGTCAAGAAGGTCCTTAAGAAAGGAGCGTATACCTTGGTTGACTTTGAAGGGAATGAGTTGCCGGAGCCCCGAAATGGGCTCTATTTGAAGAAGTATTATGCCTAGGCTTTGGCCTGGCATTTTGCTTTGTATATAGTAGTTTTTTGTCTTGTACATATCTGTTTTGATTTTCGATTTTTGATGAGATGGTGATGTTTTTTGATCTGCTTTGGCAGGTTGTGTTGATGTCATGAGTCATTTTGGTTTCGCCGATGGTGCTAGTAGACACACCCGGAACTTAGCTTCCGTGGCTTGGGTGCTTCATTATCCTTCCGGTCAGCTGTTGGTATCAAGAGGAGTCTGCATTGGTCCTGCTTCCAATAACATAGCAGAATACACTGCAGTCATTCATCTACTCTCGGAGGCAATATCTTTGGGTGTTGATTCGTTGGTAGTTTTCTTGGACTCCCAGCTGGTGGTGTCGCAGTTGAACAACACTTATCGGGTACGAGATCCAGTTTTATTACGATTGTTCTTGAGGGTACGTTTGTTACAAAGGTCATTTCAATTTTTAACATTCATTCATATTCCTCGAGCTGACAATTGGTTTGTTGACTCATTGGCTAATCAAGCTTTAGATTGGCATATTAATCATTCAATACAATAAATTTTAATCATCAAAAACATCATACATTTGATACATTTATCACATCACATCAAATATCGTTGTATATATCATCGGAGTGTCAAAAAACTTTACAAAATTTGGATCCATCAATGCCGTACAAAACTTGGGCTTATGCCCCATCATGTTCAGTCTCAAAAAGAATATACAGTCATCTAATATATAAAATCTGTCTACTCCTGAGGACCCTGCCCAGAAGTCGTGTTCCTATAGAACATCACTGCAGTGGCCACACGGCGGAATAGTCTAACCCAGTCCCGGGGTACTCCTACAACCCATCTCTGGACGGCTTCTGGCAAGTCCTCCATGGCAGCCAGAGGGATTTGGCGGGTCAATCCCTCCAAGTTTCTCTGCACGGCCTGGAGTGTCCTATCAGAATCCGCTGTCTCCGCCTCACCTCTACGGCGCTTGTGACGTGCTAGGCCCTCAGGACGAACCGGTCCAACATCTGAAACATGATCATTTTTAATTGTTAGTCATTATGAATCCAATCCAAAAACATGTTTGTTTTTCATTTTTTCATAACATATTTGAAAAAAATCCAAAAAAAAAAAATCATATAAGTTAAAAAATTTTGCAAAACTTACCGACTGCTCCCCATGCTGCTCCGGGTGGAAGTACTAGATCTGGATCTCCTCGGAAGTCCATCCCGGTGTAGGGATAGTCGTCCACTGCGATGATCTGTTCTCTCCACCACAGGAAGAACTCATCATCCCAGGTGGTTCGGGGTACCTCGCTGCCCCCCAGTCTCTTCATCATGTCTGCCCAACGGGCAATTCTTGGGTCCCGCGGGCTGCTGATAGTCGAGATGACTCTGGGTCTCAAAGCTGGAACTCTCTCGAAGAAGAATGTTGTCAAAATGGTACCATAGCCAAAGTTTTTAGTTTTGGTCTGGCGAATAGAAGTCAGCTGTTGTTTCATATTCAGTAGCAGGGCTGTGCACCAATTGTAGACGTGAATCAAACACTCTACAACTATACTCATTTGCATCCTGGATGCCTGATGCAGTGAGGCAGATCCTGCCACTCTGCCGATGGTGAACAGGAGGATCTTCATGTGCAAGTCCCTGATATCTCTAATAGCAATCTGCGTTCCAACTTTCTTGGAATTTTCTACGCAATATAACTGGACATAATCTTCCACAGTTAACCCTCCCAGGGGTTTTCCGTGAAGGTCTACTGGGTCTCCCCTCCTGGAGAGTCCAGTGATGAAATAAATATCCTCCACTTCTATGCGTAGAGGCATCTGATCAATTATGAAGCAATCCTGATCTGGTTCCCAGTAACTTACGAGCATTTCAAGCAATCGCACATTACTCTTCATATTGGGCATTTTGAAGAATTTCAATAATCCGCAGTTTCGGAGGATGTTTTGAGCTACGCGGTCCTGTATGACCTCTTGGTCTACTGCACTATGTTCACGTTCCCTCCAAGAGATAGTCAACCTGAAAAATTTCATCAAAATTTGCATTAGAAACACTTTTTTGAAAATGGACCTGCGCATACGTGACTTTCCCTATGCACAGTCGCGTGTATACGTGGCTTGCCTTCATTGAACCCGCGTATGCGCAAATACGCATTTTTTAATAAGGGTTTCAAGGTAAAAAATCACTTAATTTTAGTTTTTAAACGGACAAAATGAATAAACAGGATGATTAAGGAGCCTACCTGAAGTTTCGCTGAATTCCGACGGTCGGTTCTTCCTGATTTGACGAAACAAGTTTTTAGCTCCAGAGCTCTTTTTCCAAATCAGCTACGCAATAATGAACCAAATGAGAGGTAATTTGTGTATTTATGGCTAAAAATTGAAAATTTTCGGAAAAATTTCCTTATGTTTATTTTTTCGATCTATCTTATGTTGTATAACTCGATTGCTTGGAAGTGCCCAGTTTGGTATATTTTCAGGTACATTTTGACGATTTTGAGACTTTTTCCGGTTTTTGATCCATGATTTCAGACTCTTCACGGTAGGTATATGATCTTCACTGGCATATAGGTTAGGGAATCACTTTCCGCTGCATCTTGCATACTAGCCTCCATACTGATCACTTGCCTTAGGGTCGATCCCATCAGGTCATGAGTATTACACCCATTTCACTCGCCGATTTTTGAATCATGACTTGATGGTAGAGCCTTCCTTTACATGGGCTTCCTAGTTAGTTCCTCGCTATCACTTGTTGCCCATGCTGCTTTTTATGTAGGCTCGGGAGTCCTCTTTAGTCCCGCCATGACTTACGTGTTGAAGCTTCATTCTTCTCCTTCATCACTTATCATTTTTCTGGCTTATACCCTAGAGGCTCCCTGGTGTCGTTAAGTTGTATTACTGCATTGCATATTGGCTACTTGTTTATCCTGGCCTTTAGCCGGCTTCATTTGGACTCGGATGTTTAGCCCCGCTTTGACCTTGACTTTACGTAAGTTAAAGTTGTGCCTTAGCTAACATCTTTGACTTGACACCTTTGTACCCATGGATGGAACGTTCTACGAGTATCAGCATTGATTTTGTACCTTTGCATTGAGCTGGATTGTTCCAAACCCGGAGCGAATTGCATACCTTTTTTCGATGCACTCGTTCTATCCATTGTATCATAGCATTCTTTATTCTTTTAGGCTTATTATGAAAAAGACAAAAAAATTAAATATAACAAAAAGAGCGGGAACGGGATGTATCTTCGTTATTTGATGAGCGGTCTGAGTGGTTGGTATTGTGAACAAAGCATATATATATATTTCCTTTGGCTGGGATGGTTCTGGTTGACCTAGGTTTGACCTTTACCATGTTTCACCCTCAAGTTCTCTTGGTTGGGTTCATCTTCCAATCATGTGAAGTTTGTTTTGCCTCTGCGAGGAACGGACTTATACGGTGTCATTTTTCTTTGCCTTGGTCATCACGAGTCGTGCCTTTTGTTCAAGGAAGTCTGCTTTGGAGAGTGGGCGTTCGGTGTCTCTTGACTCATTATTCGATCGGCCTTCCGGTCTTGTCGGCATCATGTCTCTCCACATCGAGATGTTTTGATCTTGCTCGTCTTTGGTTTGAGAAGGTCTCCATTGACCTTCTTGGGCGGGTTTTTTTGTCTCTTATCGGCCCTACGACACATTGCTCTGAGAGCAAACCTAGAACGCACCTTGACCTCATTTTCATCATTGATAGGTGACCTCGTGCTCGGCATTTGATCATCATCATGGGTCTTTGGTAGAGTGGTTTCCCACGTGTTCGACGTCGGCCACACATTTTCACACTTGGGATTCGTGCGAGTACACAGTTTCCATTTGACCCTATCGGTGGATTTCTCGCCTCTTGTGTCGACTTTCATTGTTGGTTGGTTGGAGGGTTTCTTCGTCATCGCTTCATCTTGTGCACGTCGGAAGCGCAGTTTGGATTCATCACTCTCCTTCGTGGATTCCTTCCAAATCTTCGCCTGCGGGTTACACTCGCGGAGTGATGTGGATACCTTAATACCTTCCTTCCGGCCAGATCTTTTCCCATCGGCTTCCGACTCATTGCTGCGGGAACAAGATCTAGAGTCTTTGTCGGTACCTTAGGGTTTGCGGTCATCGATGGCGGACTCTTCGCTATCGACGGTCGAGGGGGATTCATTATTGCCTCTTTGATTGGTAGATTCTTTCAGGTGTTCGACTTCAACTCATTCATTCACACTTGGCTCGGTGTCTTGGGCACCTTGACACTCATTATCATTATCGGTGGGTCGTCTCGCGTTGGTTAACGGAAACATCATTGCCGTGTCCAACGATTTCTCACATAATTAGAGCTTCAGCTCATTTATTCCCGGTGTGTACAGAATTGTGCCGTTGTGATCGGTGAAGACCTTAGGTTGTAGGCATTCTGGGTTCAACGTTAGCGGTTCCTGCACACGGGTTTACTGCCGGTGTTACTTGCAGTCACCCTTATATGTTGCGGTTCGGCACGGCGGCATCTTATATGGTGATCCCAGGGATTGCGTGATTGTACGGATTTGATCGCCTCTTATGATCGTTGCTTGGAGATTCGATTTACTTGATCGGATATCCGGTTGCACTATGGCTTTCTATATGTGATACTTGGACATTGATACGGACTTGTCTTTCGTTGCTCGAGATGATTCACTATGTACTTACGGTTAGGTTATACTTGTATACATGTTGGATCTATTCGGTACTTTCTATATATATGATGTATTTTTGATGAGCATGGGTATGCCCGCCTCGGCATGTGTTGACTCTACGATTTCTTTCATTGGTTTTGGCGAGGCGAAATACGGTGAAGTCCTCTCTTGTCCTTGCGAAGTTCTTTACATGTGCATAATACATTTCGGCCATCATGTACCCCTTACGACCTCATATATTAGGGGGCATACGGTTATAGCATCATTTCTCACCTTGACATGATTCATGATTGCTACATGGCTTTATGGGCACCCATTCCTACGGACTTGGTTCATTCACTTAAAACGAGTGGAAAATCCTTCATGCGCGACTATGCCGTGTTTTTCGCGTGTATGCGCTGTCATGACTAGACTTTTCCGCGTATGCCATTTTAATGATTAAAAAAAATATATAAAAATCCCTAATTTGATGACTGGAGTTGATAGTTACTCGGAGTAGTTCAACTACCCAGCCATTATTATTGTTTTCAAGCTATTTGAAACTACTTGGGGGGACTATAAAAGGACCTCATATGTATGGCCTAAGGGAGAGAGAATTATTATTATTATACTCTGTTGGTTCCCTATCGAAGTCGATTCTAGTGCCTCTGCACTTTCCCGAGTTCATTTCAGGGAAACCCTTGTTTCCTTGGATACACATCCCTTTATATGTTATCTCGTATGCACTCATTGGAAGGAGTCTTAGCGAGGCAAGGGCTGGACGGATCCGGACGGCCGGTGCAACGAAGGCCTTGGAAGGATCGGAGTGATCTCTCCACTTACTTTTTTTGTACGTACTATTTTCATCTACGAAGTATCATCTTGTTCCCGAAGTAAACGTGTTGGTAGTGTATGCTTTAATGTGTGAAGAATATTTGTTATACGAACGCATTTATGATGATTTATTTAATGTTTATATAGATCCTAGCGCTAACATATAGAGTAGAAATATCTTGTACAACTTGTCCTTTGTCTTTTGGTTTCTTCTTATATTTAGGGTGAAGAGGAAGGACGGTTGCGGGGAGTTTGAACTCCACGTGGATCTACTTCAAACGTAGGACCAACGGGTAAACCTCTCGTTCTGCTCTATTTCGTTTTCATGACTGTGCATGATCGTGTGAGTCTCTGTTAAATAGTACGCCCCTGCTCTGTGGAGGTTGAATCCCAACCAACCCCTAGGGTGTTAAATCCCCGAAACAGCTTCCCCCACATGATCAGAATCTAATGGCATTCCAAATGGATTTCCATGAGGTAGGAATGTTCCTTGTAGCATCCTCATAAACATGAGAGAAGGAACTCTGAGATCCTTGCTTCCATTGTGCAAACCCATCTCACATTTGTTTGTGTGGAAACACCAGTGCGGGATAAGTGAATGCCTTGGTGTTATGGTTTCCCACTCTTCCAAGTCCACCCACTCCATTTTCAAGGCCTTCCAATTAGTGGTAACCTTCCCCAAGGTAATCAACCCTTTGGACACCCAAGATATTGGTCACCACAGGCATGTCAACTACAAATAAATGGTCCACCAAGGTTTAGGATCCCATAGTGACGAGAGAAGTGATGAACATATCTCATGCATTGCATGGTTCTATTTCCTTGGACCAAAATATAAAACCCATCAAAAGTGTTAGAGTGGGGATTCCTCTCCTCTACACAAGGTGAGTATTGATAAAGTTGTGGGTAGCCCCACTTGTCGATCAGAATAAACACTCTTTGGTTCATGATTGAGCCTTGTACCTGGTCAAGTACTTAGGCACTCCTCTCGAAGAGCAAGAGTCCCACTTGTTGGAGAAAAGGCTCTCTCTTCACCTCTTGGATGGTGATTGATCTTCCTCCTCATCATCACCAACGTTGTGACCCTACTAGGTCATTCATTCCCATCTTCCTCCTCAAAATGCGAGAATACTTCTATATAGTGTGCCCTTCCGTGCTTTGCTCACAATCGTACCACATGGCTCTTGACAAGTGAAACACAATCTCTTTTTCCTCAACTCTGCGGAGATCAAGGTCAAGAGTTTTCTTTAGTGAGCTCTCCTTGGGTGGAGTGGCTTTCCCTTATTTTCCTTAGAAGAGTAGGGGATTTTCTTTGGAAAGTTTCCTTTGCTCTTGGCAAGGCATCTTGGAGATCTCCTGCTTTCAATGGAATCATGCGAAGTGATGGGCTTGGTAGACTTAACCAACCCATGCAAAGGTTCCTCCGAGCCATCAATGAACATGTGAACTCTCCTTGCTATAGATATATCATGGACCATTACGACAATCTTAGAATTCGGAGAGATATAGGCCTCTGCATCTCACATGCCTTGACTTACGATCTTATAAAAGGTTCCTCTAGATATTTCCTATCAAATCTCTCCACTAGTCTTATAGTGAACTTAGCATATGTAGACACATTGTTGTCCCAATGTATATAGTCCATGGAACCACCGAGTTTTGGGCTTCACCCTCAGTGCGGTGTAGAAATCTTGACTTCTACTTCGGGGGACTTTATTCAGCGTAAATAGATGTCCCGACTTTTCCACCCTTGCTTTGGCGAGAACAAGAGGATGACCCATGAATTTGAGGCAAAAAGAACACCCCTTATAGTATGGTGTCTCACTTGAAATAAACCTCCATCTGTCTTCCCTTGGTCTCCTCCGGTCCTTGAGATGGCAAAAGTCTTCAATCTCAAGTTATCCTTGAACCTCTAACTTTGTGAGTCATATTCCACAAAGTAACCTTCTGAGGAGGTTGGCTCTTGCGGTCCCTCACTCTTTATAGCCAAAGAAGGTGACATAGTAGAGATTTGGGAGGCACACGTAGGGCTTGTGGCAAGCTCACGGGTTGACCCCGGTCCATAATGAGACATTTCGAGAACTTTCCTGTGAATGGAATCTCCCGAGGAATCCCTCATTCTATCCACCCTCATCTCTTTTATCTCCTTGGAAAGATCTTTCACGGTCTCCAAGAGAGTTTTCTATAAACTCCTACTGCTTCCTTATCCTTATCATTCCCACCCAGTTAGGGGCTTTCCCCTTGTCTTGACCATATCGGGGCCATTAGTGGTGGGGTCATACTTTTTATGACTTCTAGTTTGGTACCTCCTCTCCCTCTTAGTGGGAGGATCCTCCCCTCTTTAGAATGCAACATGACTGGTACTCCAAGGCAAGCATAGTTGTGCAGATTGGAGCTATGATACCTTGTAATGATCCTTTTTTGGGGAATTTCAACAAGGTGCTCAAGAGAAAGACGCTATATAGTAAAAGCTGTGAAAAAATAACGCGGTCGAGGACTTGGTTCCTCTTATTTATGCTATATTAGACTTATATATGGATTTTCATAAAAAAAAAAAAAATAGTTTAGACTCACTAAACAGATCTCCCAAAAACTAGACTAGGCCCCAAAAAGCACCCAAGAGGAAGGCTACAGTCGAGAATGCAACCTTTGCTTCGGGAATTGCGTAGTTTTAGCGGATGTTCGGTGGTCAGCTATGAGACTTATATTTCAGTAATATAGCAGCAAATAATCATTATGATTAATCCCTTTCATTATACGATAGAAGGCATGAATGATACCATGATTAATCTTGAGGAAAAGAGAGCTTGAACACATGTATATTTGCATAATGCTTCATGACATTATTGTTAAGGAGCTTCGGCGGTTGGAAGTTACAACTCAGATCTAGATCAGATACGTGGAAAAAACATCAGATCTATTTCAGATCTGGAAACTATATAGTTTCTCTTGAAGATCTACTTGGAATTTTGGCCAAAAGCATGCATGAATAAGAGTAGATCGATAAACAAGTTGCGAATCTGGAAACTATTGCAATAAATTTCTGAATATAAATTTCACATTACAATGGACCAGAGATACGACAGAACATATATCAGCTAATCCATGGATCACCAAGTGGAAGGCAAAG
Organism: Pinus albicaulis; assembly: GCA_034641835.2. NCBI lineage: Eukaryota > Viridiplantae > Streptophyta > Pinopsida > Pinales > Pinaceae > Pinus > Pinus albicaulis. Next base: position 428,207,910 of record CM076583.1, on the reverse strand, counting down.
CACAACACTAGAGATATTTGATCTAAGCTTGTAGACGAACACCATGTAAACCCTCATATAGAAATAATGCGAGTTTAATCAGGAGCAAACATTGTAGCTCAAATGACACGGAAAACTACTATAAAATTTTAGATCTGAAGTACAATAAAGCGAGAACCTCTTTCGGGAGTTTAAAGAACACCTTCCATGAGAAGAGGCTCCAAAAATACACTAGATCTACGTAGATCTAGACTCTCACTTCTTTATGACTCACGAAGACGACTCAATCTTGAAGATGAGCGGTGTTGTAATGTAAGATGGAGCTTGGCCTCAAGCATGATAGTGGTTCAATTTGTAAACTTTCCTCTTTGAATCCTCAAGGAAAGAAGTGAAATCCCTACACAGGAATTCCATATACAACCCTCCTTCAAACGACGGTGAGAATGGTATTTGTCTATGAAAAAATACTGGAAATATGATCGATACGACAACAACCTCTTGCTGCCCTCCTTTTTCCTTTTATAGGATAAGAAAAATTTTGCAAACCCTAAACCATCTTGATGAGTTATCCCTTTCCACATGAAAGGCTTCCTTCTAGAAGCTGTCTTGTCCCTTTTGGAGATCTGATGAACTGAAACTGACGTTGTTTATTTGAGTGAGTTGACTCAGTCTTTAGCTCAAACCTCTTTCACACCTATGATGATTATTTACATGGCCCTGGGTTGTCTTTATTCACATGGGCATTTATTTATTCAGAATTTTTAGGAGTTTTACATGTCCTCCTTTATTCATTTATTCATGAAACATAAATTAAAACAAAATTGAATGTTCACTCTTAGCTAAGGCTAAGTGGGAACGATACATCTTCCGCTATATTCATTATAAATGAGCAGGAAAAGGATACCTACGACACACGGGTAATTCGAGAAACAAAAAAATATGGAATCATCCTCTCTGACCAACGAGAGGATAAAGATATTGACATCAGAGAGAAATACAAGCGAGATAAAAGCTAAGAATGAGGAAATCGAATGAGATTTATTCTCGGTATTTACGGCAAACTCCGGAATCCGGAAATAGACTTAAATGAAGCAGATTATTCAAACAAGAAGTTGATTATGTGAGTACTTCAACCAACATTCAAGACACCCAAAACATTAGCGGATTACAAGAAGGTTGACCTTGAAGTACCTATTGATAGCATTCATCCATTAGATCAAATTGAATTTCATAGACAAACTTTTGAGATGATTTATTCAGTGATTATTCTAAAGACAACTGAGTGCCCAAAAGCTCCAAAACATAGTAATAAATATGAGAGATCAAAAGGAAATTTAAAAAGGCTTCCTCGTATGCTAAATACCTTAGAATTAATTATTTAGAATAATTGGTAATAAATGGAATCTGATATATAGGTATGAAAAGTGTAGAAGAATTGGAGAAGAAAAAAAACGTTGACATTGTAGCATAGAAAACAACTCAAGCTTCCACCAACATAACATCCACAAGCCAAAGGAAATTGTGCAAGAGGAAAGCCAAAAATATGATATGATGAACTTGATTTTACAAATGACGACACATATTAAAGAGATGGAAATCCAAATGTAGATAAAGCTACACAGTAGAAACTGAAAGCACAATTTCCCATAAATATTCCCACTGGCATGATAGTTGTCCACTATTACTGGCAGAAGAGTTGGCACCAAAAGTAACCATGGCTACTTGTGCAATGACTTCTTCTGCTACCTCAACTACGAATCATCTACATAAACAATGTAGCCAACATATGGCTTGACAAACTTATCAAAGCCATGGAGGAAATGTCATTTCAAAACAATGAAATCGGTAGGTTGAAGAAAATGACTAAAAATATGGAAGACACTAAGAACACGGCCCAAATTAATGCCAAAAATCGGGAACAAAAGGGCTAACGGGCTGAAAGTTGAGTTGAAAAATTTACAAAAGGATTTAACCTTGAAAGAAGCAGGTGTCCTATGTGAAGAATCAACATGGACTAAAATACATTGAATCCATCGATGATGTTTGGCCATGTTACAAATAATTTATGAGCGAAACAAGATTTACTAAAGGTAGCTCAAGAGGAGATTTAGAAAACAAAGGATGAACTAGGTGCCAAACACAGAAGGAGGCCCTAGAAATAATCAAACTTCTCAACGATAATAAAAAACAAAGAATTGGATGAGATAGAAATTAACGACGGAATAGAGGCAATTCTTTGAAGAATAAAAAATTAATTTCAAAGAAAAATTTGATGAGCAACTAGAGAAAAGTGTGGAAACATGAACATAGCCATAACTAAATTTACATGGTTAAATTTTGATATCTTAAGGCAAAAATTTTTATGACATCACATTATTAATGACAAAATTATGCGAAAAGTATGTAAATTCGCAAAGAAGTAGGTAAATAAAACGAAGGACAAAGAATTCCAACGGGAAAGGATCTACATAAAAGCTTTGAAGACTTCTTTTATATACGGCATGAAATAAAGCATCTTTTGTGGTAAAACCAACATTTTCTAGATAGACGAGGTAGATGAGAACTTAGGAAGTTGAAAAAGATCAAAATCCCGATGAAGGGCAGGAAAAACCACGCTGACTTATTGTAAAGGAAAATGCGGTGAAAAAGATGAAAAAAAAGTTTGTTGTTCTTACACATTGAAAACAAAGTTTACGGCGGTAAGATAGTTAAAACAATGGTTAAAGAGTATCAAATGGTAAAGTGCTCTTGAGATGGAAATGTTATCGGATGAGAAGATAACACTTCAAAACGGATTAAAAATATCTTTACTGATTATTAGAGACAACAAAGCTGACTAGTTGCACCTAATCCAAAATAGCAATTCTATTTTATTTGGATAAATAGGAAAGCTTGCTAGTTGTTAAAAGAAAAATGTCACTATATTTTTGTAAAAGATATTTTTGTTTCCTTGAAAAAACCTATGAGTATTTTAGGATATTTTGTAAACATTTTTGTATAAATACTTCAATATTTGAAATGTTATGGTGGAATAAATTGTTGAAGATTTCTATAGTCAATATTTTTGTACACAGGAAAAACTTTTTATGCTTGAAGTTCAAGTAGAAAGCTGGATCAAATAATAAAGCATCATATTCGGGATTCATGTGATGAGCCATTGAAATTGAAATTACTTTTTCTACTTTCATTGTTTATCTTCTTATGTTTTACATGCATCCATATATTTGTTCTAAATTTGAATGATAAACTAGGAATATTATTACAGGATTTTGTTAAAAGCACCCTATCTTTAACTATTTGTCATTTCTATGTTTATGTTGATTTACGGAGTAGGAACCCTTAATTGCTTCCTCTTTCGAATGACCTTTGTCCTCTCCTTCCTTACCTGGATCAAAGAATCCTTGATTTCTCTTTATCTCGATAAAACTACTTCATAATCGACCTTCCAAGATCTTCAATGACTTGTCTATACTTGCCACGAAAATATTTGACCTTTTGACCTTGATCCTAGTCCTATACGCTGACATTTGACTCCTTAGCCCAATGGACAAGCAGATCTATCACTATCCATTTCATTAAGTTATTTTTTTCACCAAACAAAACCAAATATCAAAACCAATTTGCACATGCATAAGTAGCCTAATATCAAATAATTAAAGCAATTCAATAGTATAGAGAGCCCTCTCTTAACCCTAGGAAAACTAGATCCTAGAGTTTAAAAGTTGGTCTGTGGTTACCTCTAATGTTCTTTGAACTTTAAATAAAAGTATCACAACTTAAGAATTATTAGAGTGATAACACCATATTACCCATGGGGAACGAGATGGCGGAGTCATCTAACAGACATTAGTGAGGATATTGAAAAATACCATCAACGAAAACCAAAAGAACTATTATTCCAGCACAAATTTTATGTCTCATTGAATCACATCACCACTAAAATTTCCACGGGGAAGTCCCCTTATGAGATGGTGTATGGTAGAGCGGTAGTCTTCCCTATTAAACTCGCATTACCTATGGCTTTGATTCTTACAAGAAAGGCAAGGAAGAGATGTTATAGATTCATTTATCACCATTAAATAATTGATGACTTATGTATTGGCCTTGGGCACCCTTCCATTCGGACTTGGTCATGTTTCTCAAAAAATAGTTTCTGGAAAACCCATACGCAACTCTGCGTAGACGTTTCACTTATATACACATCGAGGTCATACATAGAGAACCACGTATATTCTTTAAAAATTAAAAAAAATATGTATAATTTCTCTACTTTTGAGGCGGGGGGTTTACGGTTGTTGTTGTAACCCAAATACCTCAGCCCATGGCCTAACTATTCCCCAACTAAAAAAACTAATTGAGGGGTATAAAAACCCCTCGAGGAATGGCTAAGGGAGGAAGGGAAGGTACTAGATATTATACTCTGTAGTAGAGCCCTATCCAAGTCGATGTTCCATATGCCTCCTACACTTCCCATATTTTCGGGAAACCCTTGTTTCCTTGATATGCTCACTCATCCTATGTGACATACATTGTGCACCATTCTTGGAAGAATTTTTGTGAGGCTAGGGCTAGACGGATCCGAGAGGACGGTATGCTTGAGGCGGTGGCCTATTTCGGGTGATCTCTCCACATTCATTTCTTGTATATTTTATCGATGAAAGAAGTGTCATCTTGTTCTGATGTTCACGTGTCATTTATCTCTTATACATGTGTAATGATCTTAAATAGTTCATTTTATTTTTGTTTTATGAGATCATGCATGATTTTCACTAACATCTAAGGCATATATATTTGTACAACTAGGTTTTTGTGCTTGTTCTTTGCTGGTTTGCGGGTTAGGAGCACGAAAAGTTTGCGGGGGTTTGAAACCCATGGGATCTACTACAACGGTATAAGTGGGTAAAGTGTACGGCCTTTATTTTCTAGTTTTGAGCATATAAGTTAGTTAAGTAAGTCCTCCTTATGATGACATGCCCTTGATCTATGAATTTTTATCAACCCAAGAAATTAGGAGGTAACATTTCCCATAATAGAGCTGGTGACTCCCTTTGGGGAATACATTTGTGTAATTCCTAGTTTGGATTGTTTTTATCGCTCTTGTAGGTTCCCCTAACGGAGTTTTACCATTTTACGTTCTAGTAAGTCTTTTTGCAATCGGACGAAGACATGGTCTCTTGATGAGGCTTGGCTTTTCTTTTTTTCTTATCTATGTTTACATACACTACTTAGTCTTTGCACGAGTCCATTATACCTCCTGTATTTTTCCAAAAAGGCATTGTATGCATGAGTTTCTTTGGATAGATGCAATGTATACACGCTTGTTACATCTTGCCAAAACCACGTATGCGCGAGAAAATTTGAAATTTTGAGTTTTAAGCCTCTCTTGTATTTTATGTCTATGATGAACCATTTTTGTGGATTGTCTTTAAGGTGTCTAGACTATGTTTATTATGGTTGAATATCCACTTCTCTCTTGTTCTTGTGAAAACCTAGGCATTTGGTAAATTGCCTATTTTGTGATTGCGAGGTTGTAGCACCAAGATCTCTTCTTGGAGTTCTTGGGTTGTTTTGACCATTCGAAACGTTGAGCCTCGCATGTTTTCTCTTCTGGCCTTATGCATTTCTTTGATTCTAGTATTTGCCTTTTTACTATCTTGGTTTTCTTGATTTCTTGGACTAGCTTTGTGGTGAAACTTGAAGAATCCTTTCTTGGTTTTTTTGAGTTTTCCCTTTGAGGAAATATTAATAACTGCGTAACTAAGATCAATTATTTGAGTTTTGTGCAACTTCTTTCTTGTTTGGGTCCATCTACAAAAGTAGCCTGATTGGCTTGAGCACTTTGAAGCCCTTGTTGAGACTCATTTCTTTATTCAGTTTGTTATCACCCAAACTTCTCAAAACATCGTTGTCGGCTTTCTGTTTTTGGTCACTTGTGATTTCAAGTAGGTCTAAAATTGATTTTTAATTCTTGTTAAAGGTAGGTCATAGTTTCATAATTTTTAAAGGTCATATTTCCAAAGTTCAAATAAAGTCTTTTAGGTCCATTCCATGATTAAAAAGTCATATTTTTCATTTAAGGGTCATTACATTAGGTTTTAGGGTTGAAATTCTGCAATTAGCCAAGAATCCACACTTTTAGTGTCTCTAGTTCAAAAATGAGGAAATGTGCTACGAAATAGATGTTACTTTCGTCTTGTGCTACGAAATTGCTATAGCGACTTTTAGGTCATGAAGAAAAACTTCTGTTTTTTGGTTTTAGTAGTCAAATTCCAAGGGGTTTATAGGCACCTAAAAACTAATTTTTGAAAAGCTGAAATTTATTTCTCTTCATAAAATCCCCATCTACGATAACCTATCTCACTTTTCTCACAAGTGTTACCGGTGGGAGATACGAAGCCTTTCTTTGAAGCCTATGTTGAGAAAACAAAGTTTTCTGTTTTATGTTTTTCAAAACCGAGTTTTGAACGACAAGAGAAGTATTTCAAAAAACCAAAGGGTTTGTTCAAGACGAATAATACAAAATTTTCCTTGAGTTTCTCAAAATACATTATGGATGAGGAGATACAAGCTCTTGTCTAACCTTTTTTATTTTTTCGAGATAAAAACGATGAGCAAAATGACCAATTCATAGATGAAAGGTGAACACATATTTTGATGAAGATCATGTTTTGAGGTCGGGATACTATTTTTGAGATATTTACAATCCTCATAAGTTTTAAGCATCCCCCAAGTGGTAAATTTGAAGATTTTTTTGAAAAATGCCAGCACCATGATAGTTTCGTAGTGCACTACGGCTGCTGAAACGTCTTTTGCACATTTACATATAGAAGTTTGGGGGAAGTTTGATCGATTTTTTGGTTTTTAAAATTCTTGGTGGAAGCATGGATATAACGAGTGAAGGTTCTATTGAAGAAATCAGTGAAAATATGATTGAAAATAGAAGTTTAACATCGAGCTACAAAATGCGCTACGAAAACGAGGCTACTTTCGTAACTTGATTATCTTCTACCTTTTTACATCATTTTGGAAATATTTCTCTGCACGAGTTTGGAAGATTGAAGATTGTGAAATTTTGGCAACATGACACATGTATACGGGATTCATTAATGGTTAAAATTCTCAAAATAGATAATGGAATCAAAGGAAATTTTAGAAAAAATAGGAAAACATGTTTCCTGATTTTAGGAGAACATAATCATCAGCAAACATGTCACATAAAGTTAAAAATTGACATCAAATTTGACTTCATGGGATTTCATATGGAAAAATAATAATTATTAGATAAGGTTTTTATGAGTATATTTAAAGAGTTTTAGTCCTATTTGTAATAGGACTGCATTTAGGTTTGAAGTTGTCTTATGTAATAAATACGATGTTATATGGTTAGGATAGGTGTATAGGTAGGAATTAGAGGTATCTAGTTGATGACAAGCTTATCTCATGATGTAAATTATCTATAAAATATCAAAGGGTCGAATTAGCAAGAGGTTAGGGCAATTTCATTAGCAATTGACTATGTTATTGTAGTTGAGCATGTCTTTTTCAACTTAATACGAGAGATATGTTTTGACAACTCAAGATTACAACGAGTTTATGTGTATCATATTTCTATGGCCTTCCTCATTATCTATTTGAAGTAGTATTTGTATGTGTTACTTTAAGTTCATTTGAAAATGCTCACAACTTCCTTCACATGCAAATAGACTATGTTTTCAACGTATTCTTGTTTTATTCATTAACCTAGACTCCAAGTGCCTTGACTTCCATGCTAAACGATTATGATGTTTTGTTGAAGAATGTCCTTACTCCATGGCCCAATGAATGTTTGCTATCTAAGATACAACCAATTATACATTTTATCCTTTTATTTTTGAGTTAGCCATTTATTCATTAATCAAGATCATAAACCTTTGTTGGCAAGGGAACGGGTCTCGCGGGCAGACCCGGAGTTCGGGGATTGGGCCTTGAGGGAGTCGCAGTTGTATTCTAGCACCATGCCGACATTTTGACCCTAATCCAAAGAGAAGAGATTCTCACCCGAGGCATGCCACGACCACATGAAGGAGGGGAACATACGTGTGGATGGATCCGCAACTCTGAAGCTAACGCGAGAATCATACGCATACATAACACCATATATAGAATATATCTTGAACATCATGCGGATAATAGCGATTAAAATTTAAAGTAATACGGGGAATCGTGCAATGCATTCAAGACATACAATATAACATCGGCAACCCGGATATATTAAGAAACATTCGGCGAGGAATCAAGTGTTACCTTTAACTCGATAGAATGAGCTTTTAGATTCAATTACAAAGGTCCCGCAAGGCGAGAGAGAGATAATACGGCAATAACATATCTGTGGAGACACGAAATACAATGATGTCAAGACCGAATAGAGCTCTCTTGTGGCATGCGCTCCTCGGCCTTTCGTTCTACTCAGCCTCTTGCTCTCTCTCTCTCTATGTAACCTTTTGCTCTTGGGTGACGACCTATTTATTCACCGGCCCGGCACAACTATTAGTTTCTCCTATGTTCTTACTCGCTTCTTTCGGCTTCTTCTGTGCACATGAGTTCCACTTTTTCCTTTCTTAGCCTTTTCCTTCATATGCACTTGTCTGTACCAACCTCACCATCTATCTCCTACTTCTTCGCAACCTCAGCAACTCCTTTTGCATACCATTGTTACTTTTTGCCACGTGCCAATACGCAACCCAAAATTTGTCTTCATGCAAAATTTGAAACAATGGCCCCAACGAGGTCCCAGCCACGAGTCTCTTTAATCATCACGAGTCGTCGCGAGATCACGAGTCTCCACCTCCATGGCTTCCTTGTTCTCGTCTCCTATTCCATCGGTCATCCCTCCTTTGTTTTCTCAAGCAGGACCCCAACAAGGACCTTTGCGAGGATGTGACAGCGAGTTCCTAGAAGGAATCTATAGCCCTCTGCCATTCGACGCAATTGGTTTAGTTTTGGCTACGAATCGAGTGACGACTTCCTCTCCCTCCTTGATACGAAACTTGCCAAGACGGTTCGAGACACGTATTGGCCCAGGCGACCAATTCTTGCATCTTACGAGCACTTGCCATGACGAGTACGAGCTCACGAAGGGCTGCTTGGACGTTGCTGAGCAACCTGTCTGCGAATGCGGACTTCCGGAGTTGTCACATTTCAAGCATATTGGATCAAGGCCGGCAGGTTTTTTGCATTATGAATCTCTTGGTTGTTGAAGGCAGCAGAGACAAGGTTTGGGTCTTGAGAGTCGGAGTTCGTCGTATGTTCTTGTAGACCCTTGATGGGGCATCGCTTCAGAAATTGCGGTACTCAAGGCTTCTGCACTCTCTCAGCTTTGTTCATCTTTAACTTTGTTATCTCGTTGGCATAAATGACACGGGGTTTGGCATATTTGAGGCGGGTCGCTAGAGCTGATTTGAGCTACGTGTTCTCCTCTTGAAGGTTGTCCCATCTTGCTGACATGGATAGCTCGGTCACCCATAGCATCGGCTTGGACTTCCGGTGGTGGTACACAGGTGTAGTAGGCGCTACGATTAGACGGTTATCTCCAAAATATTTGAACCACACGCTTCTTCTTTGCATGGCCCCCTTCTCAATTCGTAGTGATCACACTCTCTAGTAAGCGCGATAATTTTTTGGTGTTCTTGCTCATCTCTTTTGAAGATCGGTGTGGAGCTCATGCCAAGCTTGTCTTTACTTTCTTCATATGAAGTGGAACGGTTGGGACATCCCTCATGTTTCCATGCTTTCTTCCCCGGCGTACCACTGCTCTGGCTTAGCCTCGCTTGTAAGGGTTGGCGGCGGCTACGACTTGGTCGAATGTTACGTCGCATTGTAGGTGGCGGGGTTGGATTCTTGGCCTGGTTACTAGAATCACCCATGTTGATGTCGAACCATGATTCGAGTGCGCTCCTGTGTACGGGGTCGAAGTGGTGGTTGTTCTAGATTCTACTGCTTGGAAGTTGGTTAGCTCTGTCTTTTATAGCTTGCTCTGCTGGTGATAAGCTCGACAATTGTGACTTGGGGGCTAAGGGTTTGGCTAACCACGGGTACTTCTACGGTTTGAGTTAACCCAGTCCCGAGGTCCCCACTAGTCCTCTCTCTAGTGATGGGGTCGAACACGATGGCATATGAAGTGGATGGGGCAGTGTTAGGTTCCGGGCAGGTGGGTGGCGATTGGTAATTGCGAGTGGTGGAAGTACGAATATTCGAAAGTTAAGTGGAAGAAGTGGGTTGGGGGGTGGAATCTCGATAGTTACGGGGGTCCACGAGGGTTATTCTCTGATCAAGACTCCACAGCTGCTACAGCCATGGTTGATCCTCACAGTGGAAGTCCAACCACGGGCTGGAGACTTCCACCCTGGGTTTCTTTGCTTTTGGCAGGTTGTGCAGGTTTGTAGCTTTTGACTTTCGCACCGGCGTTGTAGGCCTTTGGGGGTGGTGTAGTAAACACAATATTAGGAAATGGGGGTGAAAATAGGAGTCGTGATGGGGAGTGAGGCGGTAGAAGGCTTGGAATTCTTCGAAGGTAGAGGTGGAACTCATTGCTTTATCTTTTGAACAATACGATTGAGACTATGTACCTTGTCATTTGTTGCTCGGTAATTTGGATTCAGCGGAATTCCTATCACCACAAGTGCTTTGTTTTCTGCGGTGCCTCTTTTGGTATTGGCACAACCATCATTCTTGTGAATTTGACCTTAGACGTATTCCCCTCCTACCTCATTTTACTCTTGGCCATCGCGGACTTCGATGGTAGGTGTTTTCATCAATTTGCGTTTTTGGGGGCATCATTTCAAAGGCATCGCCGGCACACCTTTGGCTTTGAGAGTGTGGTTGTGTGTGACCCGAACCGGTCTTTGTTCGCTATATTTTTCTAAACGAGAACCCCGTGTTCGCTCTTGGCTCGTGACCATGTCTACCATCATACCATACCAAACCCGAATCCCTCCTCATTGGCCTCCTTCGAACTTTGGGTTCTTGGATACCCTCTAGGAGGTGTATTTCATTGCTAGTTGTTGGGCAATAGTATCTCGGTGGTGTCAGCTCCAGCACAGGGAAGGACCACTTCCACATGGTGAAGGCCATGATTAAAATGCCGATATATGAATCCTGTCACCCTCCTATAGTTGTCCTCACGTGTCAGACAACTGCGTGGAGAATGAATGAACACCAATTGAGGTTGTGTTCCTAGTACAATGCTCTACCACCAAGATGGTGTCTAGGGTGCACTATCCCTTCGTATAGTTCCTCATCGTTTTGCTAGCGATGAGGTAGCATCTAACTTTAACATTGGGCTGATCAATCAGGTCTATCCCTGGCCTCCCCTTGCCTGCAGCCGTGTACCATACTTGGTGTGCCAGTTCTACTCTCCATCCTTCCTAGCACAAGCCGATACTATTTGGAATGCGGTCGAAGACTTCCAAACCTTCTTGTGACAATCTCTCCCGGCCGGTGAATATCCTACGCGCGTATGGGGATCTCGCTAGCCACAATGAGCACGGTCCCGAATCCGAGTTTGAGTAAGAGTTTTATGCAGTATTCCATGGCAGCACCCATGGTGCCAAATACGCGAGTCTCTTAGATTTAGTAGTGTTGATTTTCGGAGGCCCAAATTCTAGTCGTGTTCTTGATGTAGGATTCACGGCTTCCCGTCGATAATCCTCCATAGATAATCCTCGAGTCTATCGAAATTTTGCTATCGTGTTTACCCAACTAGTGACTGTTTTGTCTTTGTAATTTTTCCGTCTATCTCGGGCTCGAGCGATGCCGGTGTTGTCCATCTTCGCTCTGCCTTCGGCCACATCACTACTTCACCTCTGCATCTGGCTCCTCTACCTCATGCAACCTTCCTATTCTTGCGCTCATGACCTTCCATGCTCCTTGGATATTCTAACTCGAAATCTCGGCATTCATCTTTTCGGCTTTACGAGGCTATGTAATTAGCCTGACATAGTGAGGTTGATGAGACCCCCATAAGCCCCAATTAATTCTTGCTAGATTCTTCGTGGCGATAATCATGTGATTAGTTTCTGGTGTGTTCGACATCTACGATGGTGGTGTGGGGAAATGGGCGGACGCGGCGGCGGGGTTGCTAATTATGGAAAATTTTGTACTGTGAGTTACTTCTAATTATGGCAATTTATTTTGCAAATCACCGACGATCTGTGGGCGACACCGGTCTTGGAAGAAATGATGGGGGCCGACACTTGACTCATTTTCTTATCTACGTGGATGGCATGTTGGACGCGACCCTCGACCACAATCGGTTGCATTGCATTCCCGCCTTGGTACATTGTGTACGACCTATGCATGGACAAGGACACTACCTACGCTCATCTCGAGTGTGAGAGGATTATTAACTACTCTATTCTACGGCTTCTCTCGGTTGCGAAGTTCGTGAAAGAAAACTAAAGGCTTAGTCATGGTAGGGCTTCGGGCATGTGCCATTCACCCATGGTGGTCATCGTCCGGTTGAGCCAGCAGATACTCTGAATCCATCAGTTTCGACAACGTAGTATGGTCCCAGCTTGATTACTGTCTGGAGTTTCACGGAAATTTTTGAAACCTGTTTATCATATGAGAATACCTGCAAGTCTAGGTATTTTGGCAATGTGTTGATCATGCCACACCTTCTTCCTGTCTTCCACAGACCTTTGATGAAACTCGGCGAGGAACCTTGCCCGTCAAGTTAAAGTCTGAGGGCGTTCCTATAGTGATTCCTCCTCAGAGAACTTTAGGGATGTGGTGATCTAGAGGAGAGCTCAAAATGGTGAACTGGTAGAATCACGGCTTCTGACCATGCACAGTGGAAAGGTGTTTGGTTCATCGAAGTGCTTCTTGTTGTTCGGTAGGCCTACATTTACGGCTAAACGAACGTTCATCCCAATCGTCCCTTTTGCATTACGGATCTTCCTTCGAGCCTTTTTCGAGGATTTTGTTAAACACTTCAACGGTGCCATTGGCATGTGGGTGGTACGGGCTACTTTTGTGATGTTGTATCATAAAGGTGGCCGGCAACAGACTGATTGTTACATTAATGAAGTGTGTACCTTGATCTTGGTTAGCTCCTTGGGCAACCAAATATTGATGATGTTCAAAGATAAATCGGTACATGAGTTTCTACCATGCAATCCCTCACCGCCACTACTTCGGCCCATCTGGTTAGGTAGTTCGTGGCGGTGATGTACGGGGCCTTTGAATATCGGCTACGGAGTGCTATGGGGCTGTGAAGTTGATAACCCACTTATTGAATGGTTGTAATACATTCACGGTGCGATGGGAGTTCATCTCTGTGAGAGGGCTTCCATTTGTCCTGCGAAAAATATCACATTTCTTGACAAAATATTCTTGTCGACATGGATAGTTGGCCACCATCGCCAGCTTGCGGCACTTTCTTGGTGACAGGTTTTTCCCCCACGTGTCCTCCCGCGATGTCGCTATGGCATTCCCCTGTGGCTTCGCGGTCATGAGTGAGGGACACACCTTCGTGAGCCTCATGGCCCAGCACTACAGCACGCAATCGGTTGGTATTGAACGGCTTGGACAGCAGTGTGATTTTACGGGTAGGGGTATGAGTGCGTGAGACCTTGCCTCGTGGTGAGTATGTTGCGATTTTGGCAAATAATCCGGCATGGCTTCTGCAGAAAAGATCGGCATCATGCAAGCGATCATCGAGAGAGCCCTCATTTTCTCTAGTCTCCAACCGGGATAAGTGGACTTTGACATTCGGCCTCTCGGGCTTGACAATCACTTCGGTGAACTCTGTGAAAGGGTAGGAGCCATTGGCATATCTAGTCCTTCCCAAAGGCGCTTCCGACTAGGTATTTCAATGCGAGTGATTAGTGAAGAGCAGACACACTCTACGGGGTAGTCGCGAACACGGGTGGTACACCATTGTAGTGCCTCCTCTCCATGGTGGTGTAATTTTCTCCGCATTAGATAGCTTGCGAGCGCGGAAAAGTACATTGGGTGGTCGACGGTCGTCTCCCCTAGTTGTGCTAAGAACGGCCCAAATTGCAATATCGGAAGCATTGATATGCACATGGAGCTTGCTTATCCCAATCTAGGTGAGCAGAATGGGCGCGGTTGCCAACTTCTCCTTTAAGCGTCGAGCTAATCTACATTCATCGAATCCTTTGGAACACCTCGGACTTTCGTAGTAACTTCTCCGAAAGGCGATTTATCTTCCTGTAGTTTTTGATGAATCTCATGTAATAGCCCATGTGCCCCGGTGGTGATCTCAGCGCTTCACGAGTTTAGGTGCTTCCATGTTGACGATTCTTGCCACCTTTCCAAGGTCAACGCGGAACTCCTTTCCTACACCACGCTGGGAATGTTATGAATGGAACCACGAAAAGATACATTTCTTCGGGCTCAAACGAAATGCGGTTAACAACAGGTCAAACATTATGCATAACGGTGGCGTGATCCTTCAACAAAATTTGTAAATCATCCGAGTCATCCATGAACTTCAGGAACTTATGAATATATTCTCGAAATCAGCTATGACAATCCTAAAACACGGTAGGTGCATTCTTCAACCCGAATGGCATCACGTGATATACGAGGACCCCCCACTCCATTGTGAACGTCATCTTCTTCTTTTCCTCTTCCGATGCGCACCGATGATATCACGAGAACCCATCGGTGAAGGAGTATGCCTCATTCCGTTTGCAACATTATCTAGTACTTTGTCGATAGGACTGGGGTGGGGAATGGGTCATAGGTGTAGGCGTTGTTCAAACTTCGGTAGTCCACACGGACGCGAATTTATGTTTTCCTTCTTATTTTGAATGACGATGGGACTCACCCACTCTACTTCTTCCACGGGGAAAATCGAGGCTGCCTTCGGCATTTTTCGATCTCTATTTTGACTTTCTCCTTTATCCACGAGGTTCAGCCGTGGATTCGATGCTTCAGCAGCCTAGCGTACGCTTCAATGTAATCCTTATCTCCACGAATCCCCTTTGATCCCTTTCAAATCCCTGACTTATCGAGGGAATAGGTCTTCGTATTCCCGAGGACTTAAAAATTTCCTTCGTCTTCTCCTCGTCCTAGTAGTCCCCCACGCCGGTTGGGGTTTTCCTGTCTCGATGTTTCGCTTTTTAGTCCTCGGCGGAAGTAGATGTATTCCTTCGGTGGTAGGCTCTTATTTAGTGCTAAACTCTGTTGTCTCTTCAAAGTACAAGTGCCTCATATCCTCGAGGCTTGTCATCTTAAATGATCTTTGGTAAGCCAACTTGTCATCGCCATCGAGGTTCAGCACGATGGTCTCTTGTACATTGCTGCGATCGGGGAAAAACAATATTCCTTTTATGGCTTTGTAATTCTTGGGATATCATACATCTTCCCTTAAATGAGAAGCAGAAGAAATTTATGCTGCAACCTCTGGCTTGGTCCCTCTCGGTAGCCACAGCATGAAATTTATTATGCAAAAGGTGGCTAAATCATTTTGGGAGCCTTGAGGAACAAATTTTATTACAAAAAGTGTGGCTCTTGAAGACTCTTGAAGGCCTCATGCCTACGTCGAAAATCTTCCCTACTATGCCCATTGTACACTCTAGAATTTTGTTGATTTTATGAGAAAAACATTTGCCAAAATCCATTTTTCCCCCTTCTCCATCGGAAAACTAACCTCATTTTTTTCCCCTTTTATTCCCCCACATAAAAATCCCTCATTTGCATGCTTTTCCCTTTTCCCCTCATCAAAAACCCTTTGATAAGGTTTAAGACCCTTTATTTTCCTTATCGAAACTCACAACCATTGAAAAACTTGGAAAATTTCATAAAAAATGCATTTTTTGTATTGCAAACTTCGCCCCCTTGGGCTAAGTTTTCAGCCCTTCCCCTCCATACGCCACAGTGCGGAACCGGGCGCTAAGCCGGATGAGCGCCTATCACATCACGAGAGAGCTAGCGCACAAATATTTTGCGATGTTAAAAGTTCCGATGCCGATTAGCCCACAGCGCGTTGTAACCCCAAGTCATATTACTTTCCATATAACCTACGGCCTCGCGGTGGGCGCAAAGCCGTATTGAAAATATTTTCCGCCCCAAAGCTTAAATCTTTGTTATATTAAATTTTTTGGTTTTAAATGTTTTTGATCATTAACTATTCAAAACCGAGCGGGATTCATCGCACGCTTTTAAGAGGAGGCGGTTTTTTCGGTTTAGCGTGATCGGCGCCGTCGGCGGAACACGTGGCCTTGAGCAACCTTTGTTGAAAAACCGCCCTCATCACGCATTAAAGTTCGGATGTACGGTGAGCACGATATCAATGCGCATCATCCGATGCGAGGCCAGCTCATCGGGTGGTGATCACGCTACGAAGAAGCAGTAAGATAAAAGTGGTACGGCACGGTTATTTAAAACATCTCGTCGTCGATGCGATGCAGGGTCCGGCGGTCCACACTCAATCACCCCGGTCCCCTCGTCCCGGCCACCAATTCCACAAATCCGATGGTCCTAGTGCCACATAAGCATCCACCTTGTGGGAATTTAATTGGGGCGGGTCTTCATTGTTTCCCAGCGCGGTCGGCGGCCTTTTTTGTGACCCGATAAGGGTCTGTCTGAGTGATTTAATTAAAGGTTTTGATACCGGGGCATGTTTCTGGAGTTTGTGGTACCGATCTCCATCGTTGATCGCATGGGCTGATGTAAGAAGCTGACCCACGTTCGTCTGAACTCCCCACTCATTTTCCACCATTTTCGCCGAAACAAAGGTTTTAAACCTTTTTCTCTTCTTTATTTATTTTTCCAAATAATGTGAACCCTCACATTGCTTATTCACTTCGCGCCCAGTGGGTACTGCGCGATCGACGATTTCGATTTAATTCTTCCTTCGCCTCTCTTTTGACCTCCTCTAATCAATCTCGGCCATTGAATGATGCCATCCAACGTCCATGCTCTCTCCACCTTTTTAGACGATAAACCTATATATGTAGGATTTCATAATTTTTTTTTATTTTTTGCGGGGTCTAAATGGTTTTCCGCCCTGTTGAAGAAAATTCAAAGAATTTGAGGGTGACGATCCTCCTGCCTTTGATTCATCGAGGGCCATTCGCGGGTTTAAGCCACGTTTCATCGATGATTCATGAGACATTGATGCCATTCGATCCTTGTGCAACACTACACACTAACGAGCACGGTGAATCGGGCACAAATCGAAAATTATCGGTGTGAAGATAGGAAACACACGAGAACAAAATATTGAAGATAGATATTTGGGGATTAAATCTAAGATGGTTTATCAAAATCCTAATCCCCAATTAAAACACGATTAACGGAAAGATCATAAGGTTCATCGAGACGAGAAAACTTCCACCACCACTGACTAAGGCAAATTGATTCCTCCAGTACCACGGTGCCACACATGCCTCAAAGCATTCATATCGGAGGCCAAAGTTGATCGGATCAGATGTTTGTCTCAGCGCGGCTAGAGAGTAAATTCTATAAACAAAATTAATGACAAAATATCGAAATGAGGAGTTACTTTGACACTACACGAACATAAAAGTCAAAAAGAGCTCCCATCATTTCTAAAATCTTAATGTAAGCCATTTAATACGAAACACCTATGTAAGCTTCTTCATTGAGGCCCCAAAGGGTAGAAGCCACAGTAAGTACTATTGTTAATTATCTTTAGAGATACTTTATTAGATCTCGCCTCCTCATTCTTCTATAAATACTGCGAGAAGATGAGAGAGGGTTTGGTTGGGTTGGCCTCTTTGAACATTGAAATGTGATTGAGCTTGAGACCTACTTGTAAATAGTGTTCAACGGCCCTTGGAGCTCTGCTTTTGATAGATAAGTTAGGTTGAGATGTGTAGATGATTTCTAACTAAAGCATTGGACTTAAAGGCGTAAGCTGGTTTGAGCATACGATACAAAGGCTGATTTATGGGATCTGGTCTATGTTGACGGTGATGTTTTTTCTCATTGTGACTCATTATTTTGTTTTTGTTTTTTCCACTTTGTGTTCATCTTCTCTTATAAATGATAACGGCATGCATAAGTGGGACCTCTTTGTATATCGATTACCCTTCTTTATTGAAAAATATTTATCTGAATGTTTTCTTCCAATGCATGTTATTTAGGAATGATTTAATTCGGTTTAAGCATAGGAATGTTGGTGTTCCTCGTCTTATTGTTTTAGTTGAATATTGTTCTTGGATGTTACTTTCATTTCATGTTAAGTAGTGATGAACTAAGGAAGATATGGTGTGCCCCGGTCCTAGTTTATCCCCCAAAGGCTGTCTGAATGTTTCCCTTGGAATGTGTTAAAAACGCTGGCTAGTTTATAAGTACTTACTGCGTCTTAGACCATCCTTTGTTATCATTTGTTCCCTCTATTTTTATATGTTTTCTATTAAAGTGTATAAAAATTTGGCTAGTTTAAAAGTACTTACGGATCTTGAAGCTGCCTCTTTTATTCTTCATACGTTTAATTCCCCATCCTCACTTCATTCCATAAATCAAACTTTAAAGAGATCCTTACACATAGATGACTTGCCCCATGGACCACTCTTGCCTCTTACGGTTTGGTATAAACCCTATTGTGACTCCATAGCCCAATGGACTAAAACACATAATTATCTATCTTCCTGGCCAAAGCTTGTTCTATTTGCTTACGACTTCTCCACCTTTGAAACTCTTTGCACTTAGAAATTTCCACCTCAAGCAGTAATCATGCTCAACCATGCGGAAAAAACAAAATAAACCCTTGGCCTTCATAACTAGCCTAATATCATTAACAAAAACTTCAAATATAAATCCAATATTTGCACTTATTGGAGAGATCCCTCTTACGGATTCGGGAGGGCTAGATCCTAGAATCTCAAAGTGGTTGAAATAATGTTCTCCTTGCGGTTGGAATTTTGCCAATATTGCTAATTACAGGGTGCTAACATCTCTAGCGACTCGTTGGGGGACGAAGTTGAATTTTCACCTTAGGTTCCCTTTAAAACTTCATAAAACCTTGTGAGTAAAAACCAGCACTAAACCTTTGCGAAGTGGTAATCATAATGAAAATTGTTTGAATCGGTGACAAACTAGGCAACCCTAGGATTCTCATAAGGCTTTATCTAACCTTGAAGATCAAGCGGCTTAGCCACAAGAGTGGTACGTCTTTGTCTCATAACGTAGCTAAGTTTTGAAACGAGTTAGCATTCTTAGAAACCATACAATGAAAAATAACTCGAGAACAATAAAATATTTTGATTGGTATCTAACAAACATGGTGGTGGACCATAAAACCTTTTACCTCCCTAGGAGCTAAAAATTTCCACTTGGCGACTCTACAATCACGAATAGACCTTAAGACTCCAGGAAGGTATATGTTATAATATCATCAGGCTCGGTTAAGAATTTGTGGGATTAAAGTTTTCATAAACTTATATTAATCGACCTTTTAAATATTGTCATATCTGGTTGAGCTTTTCTTGTTTAGTCGGGTCTAAAACACGGACATAGTGTCTCTAGAAAGATTCACACTAGAGCCTATCCTAACCTTGATCCACCTAAGAGAGTTGATAACCCGAAGCATCCTTATGAAGTCTCCACAGGATTAAATATCAACTATTTTCGAGATCACCCTTGAGAGCTAACTCGAGTTCTGAAATATTTCAGCTCTACAACAATCACAAGTTGACTTAGTAAATCCCTTTAGAACTAGGTCTCTTGATGATTTAGATCGTCAGTTAAGGTATTCACTTTCATCTGTGAATCGAGTAGACATCCTGGTAGTAGAGAAACAACACCTCATGATTTGCATTTCCTTCCACAAATTAGGTGTCTCTCATCAAGATCAGCTCGAAATCTACTCCTTGTCCATCCACTTCTGCTCACCCTACATCCATTGTTGAGCCACTCATTCCTCCACTTTTCTTCTTGTCGATCTACCTCTTGTAAATCCACCTCCACCTCCTGCCATTTCTACATGGTATGCTCCCTTAGTCACACTTTTGTACCATTATTCAATCTTTCCACGGGGACTGTCAATCCAAATTCCATTATATGATCTTATCAATGCTACAAGCGCATCCATGACACGTGGATAAGATGAATGATACTTTGACGAAGTAAAATAGATGATGATGCAATCAAAGCTTAGATTATTTTCTCGAGCTTAGGGAGAAGTAAGAAAATGGTTTAAAGGCTTAACCCTTAAAGTATCAATGATCTCAAGCTTTCCATCGCATTCTTAAACAAATGGGAAGTAAAGAAGAATCCTCAAGTCCTTTATGATTCTGAAAACCTCCATAGAAACAACGGAAAGTGTACGAGCTTATTGTACCGGATTTAGTGCCAACGCCACAATGTACTTTGAATCTAAAATCTCACAAAGGCTCGGCTTTAAACAAGTTTTCTGAGGTTTGACCACGAGATGGCCTATCGGTGGGGAAAGAGATCATGCAACTCTTGAAGAGATGAAAAAATGTGCTCTTTAAACAGAGTCAACTTGATGGAGAGAGAAAGAATGAAAAATGAAAAGAGAGTGTCCTTTAGAGAGGAATCTACACCCTCTACTTCCAACTCAAATATGGAGAGAATGATGGAAGAGATGATGAAAGAGATGAGCATAATTAAGAGAGCACAAGCAAGCCAAAATCCGTGCTCCTCAAAGCAGAAACCAAACCGTCAAGAATTTTAGAACCAGCCTCAGCAGACCCACGAGAAGATGATCATCGAGATCACTCCTCCTTTTCATCAAAACTATGTAATTGAGGTTGAGGAAGCTGATGAGATAATAGAGGAAGATGATATCAACATGCTGGGGTAGATGGATGACTTTGAGATTTATTATGATAGAAAACAAGGTCTTTATACACCTTATGACGACAAAGATGATGATGAAGACTATTATCAAGACATGGAAAATTTCATCGTAGACTCTCAAAAAGAATATGACCTTAGAAGCAAAACCAGTCAACAAGCTCCCAACACCAAAACCTGCGAAAAATCTTCACAGCAGCTTCTTCCGCAACCAAGCCTAAAATTGTCAAACAAAAGGAAAACGGTGGCTCTTAATTTTGTCAAGAGCAAAAGATAGGCACTCAAAACAATGAAAAACGAGTACGGACCTTGACATTAACATTTGGCTAGTACTCCTGTTAAAACCATTTTTCAAATGTGACTATAAAACAAATCAACAGACGTGTTCTTGATAAGGCTGGCAGCTAGTAAAAGAGAATTTGAGACAAAGTTCTTGACTGAACCAAATCCTTTCGGCTGAAGCAGAAATTTCAAAATCAGAATTTTTGGTTCCCTCAGGTTAGGTTTGCCCGGCATGTATAGGACCCAAATTTTGAAGGATTTAAATATTGAGGATAATAATAGCACGGTCGATCTTAATAATATTGCTTGAGCTCATTTTGGTCCTAAGATTGAAGGTAGATATCAAGAGGGACCTATTCCTCCCTTTTATATAAGTTTAAATATTCATGAAAAATTTTGCACAACGCTATGCATGATTATAGGGCTTCTCTTAATTTAATGCCTAAAGGCTGTAATGAAGAGCACCGGTCTAGAAATCACCGGACCTTACAAAATATCTTTCTTACTTTGACTCAAGCGAGAGTAAAATGTTTAGGATTAATCAAATACCTTTGCGTTAACTTAGCCAGTTACGACCAAATGCTTAGTAATGGATATTGTTGTGGTGATGTGCCCCAAAGTATGGAATGCTATTATCAAGATCTTGCAGGGGCTAAGTTACGAGCACTATGCAAATGGACATGACCACAATGTGACTATCCCTTTGTTTTCAATCGGACTATAAGACTTTACGGGGAGTCTCATATGCAATACACGATCCTAGACGAGACCACAAAATTATCCTCTCTATTCCATAAACACGGTACAGTTCATTTATCCTTTTCGGTCATGAAACTTTGATGAAATAGCCATTACGGTTATGACGGATACGAGAGGAGGAGAGAATGAAAATATAGGAGTGTAGGAATAGTTTGTTGAGCCTGCCTTGACTCACTTGAGCAAAACACGGTTCTTGAGCTACAAATCATGTGTCCTTTGCTTTTAAACATTGGAAGTCAAGAAATCAGTCTGTTAATAATAAATGCGAGGAAATGAAACGAATTCAACTAAGTGTTGATACCCGAAACGATCGAGAAAGCACGGTAGTTGAAGAGGAAAATCACTGAAAACAGTTAGGCAGAAACTATTCCTCTATGGAGTATGCACTTCGATGGGTCTTACCTAAGAAAAACAACTGAATTGAGGTCATAGGTATGCAATACTTGAAAACAACCCTGCAGAAAGCATTTCTTACAAATTAAACTTTCGGTGTTCTAACAACATATGAGAATATGAATCCCTTCTCTTGAGCATATTTTGTTGAAAAAGTGGAGCAAAAGAATCAATGTATATGGGGATTCGAGGAGTTAGTCATTAGGTAAGTCAATGGAGAATAAAGCATAAATCTTTAAGATTTAGAGCCTACGAAGTGTTTCATGGACCTTTTAAAAACATTCGTGGAGTCAAGCTAATTTTTGTCCCAAGAAAAAAGAAATATTTCACGCCTGATTAGTCTTTGCGGCTAGAACATGCTTAACGCCATATGAAACCAAAGGCCACTGGCACCAGATAAAATTGGAAGCCAGTCGTGCCTAATAATACATCATCCAACTAACGATGTTGGACAGGACAAACAAATAGAATACTTCATGCAATTCGAAATGAATTCGAACCACATTGTTCAGTTCAGTTATGATATAGATTGCGATGAAGAAAATTCTCATTGAAGAAGAGCAGCCTCTACGAACTTGTTAATATTAACCTCTTTATCAAAGCAAACTTCAAAACATAACGAAATTGAATGCGAGTTAGAAACGGAGGAGTTATAAACTCACTCTAAAGATCAAAGTTTTCAAGCGATGCGACCCCTTTAGAAGAGTTGTTTGATTTTAACGATGTGGCCAAGAAGCCAAAGCCAGAACTGTAGGGCGAGTGAGAGAGTGCAATATAGGCGATACGCTTTAAACTGATGATCAAACTGTCTAAGAATTTACTAGCTCAATAAACTCAAATACATAGAGTTGTTTAAAGAATTTTCTGATGTTTTGCGTGGAGTTAGAATCTTAAATCTATGACTTCTTAGATAATAGTACAAAATTCCCCTCAAAAGAACAAAAAACCATTCAAACGAAGCTATGAGAATAAACCACATCCTAGTTTCCCTTGGTTCGAAGGAGATCATAAAAATATATGATCTTGGTATTGTCCCTATTAGATATTATGAGTGGGTGTCTAATATGGTGTACGTTAGGAAAGAAAAGCTTGGAGAAATCGAGGTTTTGTATAGATTTTAAGACTTAAACAAAAGCTTCATTAAAAGACAACTACCCTTTACATAAGATGGATCATATTTAAAAGGTGAGGTCTGAAAAATTTCTTTGTTTGATGGATACTCGAAGTCTGATCGAAGATCTTAGTTCACCCTGATGATCAATTAAAGACAACCTTTACTACACCATGGGGCACTTTCATGCATGTGAATATGCCCTTCGGTCTAATGAATGCTAGTGCAACATTTCAACGAGCCATGGACATAGCATTCTCCGAAGAACTAGGCTACTTCATCATTATATACCTTGATGACGTTACTATTTTTTCAAAGATTTATGAAGAGCGCTTAGAACATTTAAGAACATTCTTTGAGAGATGAAAGAAGTTTGGGATATCTTTGAACCCTAAGAAAACACTTTTCGGTCTCCAAGAAGGTAATCTTCTTGGGCACATTATTTCAGAAGAGGGTATTAAGATAGATCCAAAGAAAATTGAGGCCATACTACAAATCTCTCATCCTCGAAACATCAAAGAGTTGCAATCTTTCATTGGAAAGATTAAATTTTTGAGAAGGTTCATCCCCAACTTGGCTGAGCTCCTTAGAAATATTACAAACATGTTGAAGAAGGAGCAAGGGGTAAAATGGACCTTCGAAGAAAAGAAGTCTATTGAGTTGGTGAAACAAGCATTAACCAAAAAACCGGTTCTAATAAGTCCTAATTTTTCAAAAGATTTTTATATTTTTTCATTTGCATCAGAACATACAATAGCTGTTGTCTTTCTACAGAAAAATCCACAAGGACAAGAGCAGCTTATTTCATTCTTTAGCAAGGCTTTGAGGGATTTCCCTCTGAAGTATAACATTATGGAAAAGCAAGCTTTTGCTTTGGTTAGAGCTTTAAAATACTTCAGAGTATACATCTTGCACGCACACATCATTGCCTTTGTCCCAAATTCAGTTGTGAAATACATTCTAACACAAGACCCAGATGGTAAGAGAGGTAAGTGGATTGTTGTTATTCTTGAATATGATTTAGAGATAAAACCCACTAAACTCATCAAAGGCCAAGGTCTAGCTAGAGTAATGGCTGAATCCAATTTTGAAGTTCTTGATATTAATATGATTAATGCTTTGGATGATCAAGAAGAAATCTCAACTCCCATTGTTAAAGACCATTTTATGAATTCCTCTTGGTATGCTGATATTCTTTATGTTTTTCTTAAATTGAATACACCCCCTGGTTTGACAAAAACAAAGGTAAGGTTTTTGAAATTGAAAGCTATAAACTATGGCATTATAGATAGATGTCTTTATTGAAAAAATGAAAGTGGGATATTGCTTAAATGTTTGCCTGAGTTTGATGCAGAGAAGGTTAAGCACGAGTTCCATGAAGGAGAGTGTGGAGGCCTTTTATACTGGAAGATAACTGCCAACAAAATATTGAGGGTTGGTTACTATTGGCCCACTCTTTTTCTTGATATACACAAGATGATAATTTCCTGTCATAAATGTCAACTTTTTGAAGGCAAAAGGAAGTTGCTACCCTTGCCTCTGCATCCAATCACTGTTGAAGCCCCTTTTCAATAGTGGGGACTTGACTTCATAGGTGAAATCCATCCATCGTCTTCAACTCAGCATAGATGGATTCTCACTACCACAGACTATTTCACTAAATGGATAGAAGCCATTCCTTGTAGGCAGACCAATGATTCTGTTATCATAAAATTCATGGAGAGTAATATTCTCTCTAGATTTGGCTGCCCTACTAAGATCATCACTGATAATGCAGCATCATTTGGATCAAAGAGGATGGTTGAGTTCTGTCACAAGTATTAGATAACATTGGGACATTCCACGGCCTATTACCCTCAAGGTAATGGACTTGCAGAATCCTCAAACAAGAGTTTAGTGAACATGATCAAAAATTTGTTGGAATACAACAAAAAGTCTTGGCACACAAAGCTTGTGCATGCACTTTGGGTTGACAGATTGACTTTGAAGAAATCTATTGGTATGTCACCCTACCAGCTTGTGTATGGCACCGATGCAATCTTTCCTACCAGCCTTGGTGTGCGCGTTATGAAGTTGATTCAAGAAGTTCAGTATGAAGATAATGACATGATCAGAAGGATAAATCAGACTATTCACCTTCAGCAAACCATAGAGGAGGTTTATAACAAAGCATTACAAAAGCAAGACAACATCAAAAAGCTTTTTGACAGAAGAACAAAGGCCAGCAATTTCAATGTTGGGTACAAAGTTTTAAAGTGGGACTCAAGGAGGGAAGATAAGGGCAAGCATGGAAAATTTGACAACTTATGGCTTGGCCCTTATCTCATTCATTTAGCTGCTGGTAATAATGCCTTTTTCTTGCAGGAGTTGAATGGAGCAGAGCTGTTTGGGGGTCCTGTCAATGGCAAGATGCTAAAGCATTACTTCTCTTGATCCATTTCATGTTCTGAAAGCCTTTTGATCTTTTTTCTCATTATAAATATTTCATCCCCCATTGCATTCAAAGTTAGAAAAATAAAAAATACAAAAACAATGAAAGAAAGAAAAGAGGGCAGATTGTAAATAAAGGTACGGCCCCATACCAACAAAAAGAGAAACAAATCTGAAAGTGTGCAAGCTTAAATGCCACTCCTGAAAAACACACTTCTAGTTAGTCGAGCAACCTAATCTTGACTAATTAGTTTTAAATTTACTGTTGATAGGTTAGTGAATTCAATTTTCCAAATTGTTTAATATTGGCTTATCAGTAGGTAGATTAGGCTAGAAATTAAAGGTTCAAACATGCTCAAAATATGAACCTAAGTCTCCAAAAAGAGATGAATCAAATCTGTTTATTTCTTGAGTCAAGAAACAAAGATAAAAATTGGTTCTAATCAACTCAAAATCTGAACCAGTCAACAAAGGAAAAACAGCTCAAACAGGAGTCAAAACAGAGTTGTAAAAAAGATGAAGGAAGTTCTTTGAACTTTCAGATCTTAAGCCTTCCATTCTGTTTTAATTTTCTGCAAAATAATATCTATGTGCATCTTGTTTTTTATGCCATAGATCAACATCAAGTTAGACTGTTCAATCCTGACTTGTATGCTTTTGAATTTCTGTTGTAGAATTTAGAGAATAAAAATCTGTTAGACTGTTTAATCCTAACAGATTGGTAGATTAGGTAGAGAATAATATGGACTCAACTGTTTAAACTGAGTTCATGGAGAAATAAGGAGTAGAAATAGATTATATTTTATGCTTTCAAAAGAATAAAATATTGTGAAAAGAGTTTTCCAGTCGAAGTGCACTCTAAAGAAGAAAAAATGTTAGATCAGTAGGATTGGGTAGGTAGAAAGATTGTTGATGAAAGATCCATTGTTTTTATGGCTGCTAGTATGTTTTCAGAGCGAAGAAGATCATCCAAATAAAGAAAGGCAGCCCAATGGATGAGGCACTGATCAGCCTCCCAGAGAATGCAAGTCTGAAGTTCTTGATGCCTTCAAGAAAGCACCATCCCCAAGTGGAGCCACTGTTAGCCACCAATAAAATTTGTCATATCAAATGGTGGCTAAAAATTTTTTTGGAGCCTTAAAGGAACAAGTTTTATTGTAAAAAAATGTTATCTCTTGAAGACTCATGAAGACATCATGCCCTCTGTCCATATCTTCACTACTGTTTCCATTTAGAAATCAGAAATTCTACTAATTCCATAAAAGAAAATACTGTTGCAAACACCATTTTTCCCTCCTTCCACTTCAAAACTAACCTCCATTTTATTCCCTTTTTCCCCACCATTTTCCTCTATTTTTCAATCATTCCCCTTTTTCCCTTCATGAAATTCCCTTTACAGAGTTTAAGACTCCCTTTTTAACTCTGTCGAAACCCCTAAATCCATTGAAAACTTGAAAAAAATTCATTAAAAACACCTTTTTTGTGTTACAGACTTAAGCCCCCTTGGGCTAAGTCCTAAAACCACTTCCCCATTATATTCCCTGGTGCTAGAACCAGGCGCTAAGCCATTTGACCGCTTATCGCATCGCAAAAATCCCAGTGCGCAAGTCTATTTGCCAAGTTAAGACCTTCGATGCGATTAGCCTTTTTATTTCATAAACCCCCTGTTAGCCACCTGTTAAATTTGGTTATCCCAAAAGGTGGCTAAATCTATTTTTGAGCCATCAAGGAAAAAATTTTCTCACTAAAAACTGTTGGCTCTTGAAGACTTTTTGAAGGCCTCATGCCTGTGTCCAAACCTTCACTGCTGTTTACTTCCCAAAAGACCCTGAAATCCTGTTGATTTCCAAGGCCAAGTCCTGCTGTAAGCTTCTTTTTCCCTTTCCCACTCTTCAAAATCTAACCTCATTTTCTACCCCTTCATTTCCCATGAAAATCCCTCCTTTGCATGTTTCTCCCCCTCCCACGTCATAAAAACCCTTGATAAGGTTCTAAGACCCCTTCTTAGCCTTATCGAAACCTTCATTTCCTTTCAAAATCCTTGAAAAACCATGAAAATACATATTTTCTATGTATTGGACTTAAGCCCCCTTCAGCCAAGCCCCTAACCCTTTTTATCCATACGCCCTGGCGCCAGAACCAGGTGCTCAGTCGATCAGGCGCTTATCCATTTTTAAACAAATGTTTCACCCCGAAAACATTAAAACCTTTGTTTTAAATGAAACTTTGGATTTTCTAAATTATTTCGCATTATTCCGCCAGTACCATTTCTTAACCGTTCTGCACCGTCGATCTGATTTGCAAATCGGATGGTGTGGAGTTCGTCTCCCTGTGGCCCCCACCGCCCATAAGCCGATTGCCCAAAACCAACGGTATCCATCACACCGTCGTTGGGCGAAAGGCTGTTGTCCCCCGATCGCCAGCGATTCCATATACTTGGCGCCACGCGTCCCCTGTACTGTTTGGAAAACCGTCGTCCATCACGCGTTATCGTTCGGACGAGGATGCCGAGCGATATCACCGTGGACTGTCTGATCTGAAGCCGCCCATCCAACGGTTGTCGCTCGATGAAGATGCCCGTCCCTTAACGTGGTCCCGGCGCAACATTAAATCATTTCCTGACGTCAATCTGATCTGCAGATCGACGGTTCAGATCTCGTCCCCCTGATTCGATTGCCCAGTCAACGATTCTCTGTGTCTGTCTTCCCCTTTCGCTCCCGACCGTCGATCTCTGTGCGATTGACGACCCTGATCTAATATTTCTTCCGCCCATTCTATGATTCCCCCGATTAATCAAACCGTTGGATGATGCCATCCAACAACCACGCTTCCTCCACTCATCCTTTGAAGCAGTCAACCTATTTACGCAGGATTTCATAACGTTTTTTGCATTTTGCAGGGTTTT
Source organism: Pinus albicaulis (assembly GCA_034641835.2). Classification (NCBI taxonomy): domain Eukaryota; kingdom Viridiplantae; phylum Streptophyta; class Pinopsida; order Pinales; family Pinaceae; genus Pinus; species Pinus albicaulis. The sequence goes on along the minus strand of CM076583.1, from coordinate 428,179,255 downwards.
AAGTGTTATTTCGCTATAAATTGAAGAAATTCAAAAGTAGAGGGTGACGACCCTCCCGCTTTTGATTCATCGAGGGAAAATCATTCACAGGTGCCTAATTTCACGTTTTCATCGATTTTCATCCAAGCACCGATGCCAGATGACCCTGCACGACCCTGTACATCAGCAAAAACCATGGATTTGGCACAGGTAAAAAAGTATCAGAAATGAAGACTAGGATTAACCAAAACAGAGGATTAAAGGATAGATTGGCGGGGATTATGTCTAAGATGCTTATCAAAAGTCTAATCCCCAAATAAAACACAGTTTACAGAAAACCTAAAGTGTTTCATCAAGCAGAAATGCCTCCACCACCACAATCTGAGGCAAATTGATTCCTCAGCTACCATAGTGCCACATGTTCCTCAAAGTACTCAATCAAAGGCCGAAGTTATTGTTGAAAATGCAACAAGATGATGGAGCTTAGTGAAAAGAAGTCGCCTTCACTAAGTGGGCCCGCAGGCTATTTTTGGCGCAAAGTCTATTTTTAGACTATGTCTATTTTTAGACATATGGATCATGGTCTATGAGTTGCGGGATGATATTTATGGATGATTGGTCGAGTTGGTAAAAATAGATGGACCTCTATTTTTAGACATTGGGCGGTTTCTATTTTTAGACTGTCGAGCTAAAAATAGAACAGTCAAATATTATTAACCCTTAATAATATTTAGACTATAAACATTATCTTTTCCTCTTGGAGCACTTCAGTTCGAGCTACAGATGTGGCACATGCAACTGGCAGAAGGAAATTCGAATTTCCTATGGGTTAGTTGAGCTATTGCATGGTTGACTTCAGTTAGAACTCATGTGGCAGAGTTTGGTGGAGTTGATGAGACAGTTGGTGGAGTTGTGTTCCGTTTAACTTAGTTGAACTAGTTGTATTTAGTCTAACTGATAAATACACTAGTGATGAGTGGTGTGAATTAATTATTAATTAATTCACTAATTATTAACTCATAAATCAACTAAAGAATACATCAGTTAACTGCAATGCATGGGCAGTTCAGTGGAGACCAGTGTTAGAGGTGGGTGAAAGGGTGAGTCTACTATCAGTTGTGACTATGGTTGTGCATGAGATTTGCACACACATTGATTGAGATTGCTAATGAGGATTGCGAAGTTCAAGCTAGTGGGATTCAAACTTGGATCTCATCATTATTCATCTTGGATTGCGCAGTAGAGGCAGGCAGACTTGTGGAGGAGATTTGAACCTGTGACTTGTTCATCTTCCGTGCTAGTTTGTGTGTAGCATGTGAGATAGTGCTGATAGCTGTGAGAGATTTGTGCTATGTATTGTTACATGTTCTCTATCATTATAATATACAGATAGTTGGGGGTTTTCAGTTGTATGCTTTCCCCATTACATACTGTGTTATATGTGTGATTGATTATGTTTTAATGTGCGCATGCGACTGCTTCTATTTCCGCAAAATTGATGATCAATTGTAGAAGAGGTTATGTATTATGCATGAAGCTTAAATAGTGTGTAATCAGGATAATCTCGGTGAATAATTCAGCTATTATTCAAAATTTCTACATGGTATCAGAGCGAAATTGATCATCGGATCTATTACAGTGATTACAATTTATTTCGGTAGACAGAGTCTGTAAGCGGGCCAGGTAGCCTCTGGATCCATCCTTTCTCTGAAAGGTGATATATCCAGTAAATTCCCCTACAGTCGATATCTGTGCTAGAAATACTTTGTTCTCACAGATCGGAAGCGGTTGAGTTTTGAGCTGGTGGAATTCGAATTTGCAGCAGTTTTCTTGGTGTCGAAGTAAAAATGTCTTTCAACGGATTGCGACTGGAGTATGCCCTTGAGGGCAGCTCGAATTATGTTGCATGGAAGGACAGAATGGAGGCGGTATTAGATGATAACGGGCTGAAGGAGTTCATAGATGCTGAGGTCCCAAAGCCTACTGATGTTGCTCAAGTTGAGGCTTGGCAAAAGAAGATGGCGAAATGTCGAAGGATTCTGTTGGAGGGCGTGAAGGATCACATTGTATCCAGCATGCATGGAAAATCTTCTCCATACTTGATGTGGAAAGCGTTGACAGATTTATTCCAAAGCAAGAGCGACCAGAGGAAGTTGGCGATCAAGGATAAACTCGGACACATAAAGATGGAGAAAGGCGACAGTATGCCCAAGTACCTCACGAAGTTCATCCAATGCAGGGATGAGCTGGGAAGTGTGGGGGTGACTGTTGATGATGAGGAATTGGTGAGCTTGGCTCTCCTTGGTCTTCCGAAGAGTTGGCATGCCTATCAGGATTTTGTTAATGGTCGAGAGAAATTGCCAGGATGGGAGCGACTTTGGTCGGATCTTGTGCAAGAGGAGATAAGGCGGAGTACCAGAGACGGATCTTCATCAAAGGCATCTGATGAAGAAAATTGCGCTTTGGCTACCAAAGAAAAGAAGGGGAAGAGCAAGAAAGCTTCTCATTCCGGTGCGAAAGGCAAGAAGCAGGACATGTCCAAGGTGAAGTGTTTTCACTGTCACCAGCACGGACATTATGCCACAAATTGTCCGCAAAAGAAGAAAAATTAGCATGCTGCTAGATCTGCAGTGGGAGAGGCCTTAGCCTCGCAGTTTGAGATGGATTTTTTTCTAATCGCATGCTTGGTCTCAAGTGTGATGGGATCAGTATGGTTCTTGGACAGTGGTGCGTCTTTTCACATGACTAGAGATCGAGATCTGTTTTTAGATCTGGATGAGAAAGATCGTGGAGTGCACATCGAGATGGGCGATGATGGTAGATACAGTGCGACCGGTATCGGTACCATTTCCTTTGAGAGGGAGTCTGGTAAACCCTTCGTATTGAAGGAAGTGATGCATGTTCCAGGATTGAAGAAGAATCTTATCTCTGTGACGATGTTAGAAGACAAGGGATATGATGTTGTCTTCAGCGAAGGAAAGGCTTTCTTGCGCAGTAAGACAACTGGAGAGACCCGGAAGATAGGGGTTCGATTCAAGAACCTTTATCAGTTGCAAGTAGATGGTTGTGCAACAATGGCATGCAAGGTGGGAGAAGTGGTGAGCCGGGATGATGATGGCGAGCTGTGGCACAGGATATTGGGCCACCTTCACCATGGCGCTTTCAAGATACTGCAGCAGATTTCTACTGGGCTTCCTAAGGGCACTCTTGTGCAGTCAGATCAGTGCAAGGGGTGTACCTTGGGAAAATATGTGAAAGCCACCTTTCACGAGAAGGATAGTCGCGCCACGACGATCCTTAAGAGAAATCACACGGATGTGTGTGTGGACCTTTCTCGAGTAGCTTCAACAGCAAAGCATAGGTACTATGTGATATTTGTTGATGATTATTCTCGGAAGTGCTAGATCTTCTTCATGCAGAAGAAGAGTGAGACATACTCAAAGTTCTGTGAGTTCAAGGCACTGGTTGAGAAGGAATCGGGGAAGCATGTGAAGGCTCTTAGGAGCGACAATGGTGGTGAATTCATCTCTGGTGAATTCAAAGACTTTTAACGTATGAGAGAAGGGGAGGAGAGAGGAGCTCATAGCACCTCATAACCCTTAACGAAACCGGGGTTCTTGGCCAGGGAAGAACAGAACGATCGTGGGTGCTGCACGGGCGATGTTGCATGATCGGGGCCTACCCCTTCACTTGTGGGCTGAGGCATGCAATACAACAGTGTATGTGCAGAACCGTTGTCCTCACAAGGTTCTTGGCATGAGTACACCGGAGGAGGCTTATTCTGGCAAGAGGCCTGATATTTCCCATTTGCGGATTTTTGGTTCTCCTGTCTACATTCATGTGACGAAGGATGCGAGAAGGAAGCTGGATCCAACTGCTGAGGTTGGAATATTTGTGGGGTACACTGATACAACTCACAACTATCGGGTGTATTTGTCAGGGCATTCTTATTGTTGTTAAACGGATATCAAAATTTGGAAAAGCCATGCGTGTTCCGCTTGAGGCCACGCCGTGAGGAGCTAATGGTTCTGGATGAGCCAGGGGATGTGGATCAGCCAGAAGAGGAGGTTCAGGAGGTGGAAGAAACCACCCATGCAGCGCCAACCATCAGAGGGCGCATGCGCACTACAGAAGCTGAGCGACTGGCTCGAGATGCAGAGGAGGTTGTAGGACCACCTACAGCACAGTGCAGACAGAGAGGGCAGTCCCACGGACCGTCTGCTGGATGATACCCGCGAGCAAATGTGTCAGTGAGGCAGCTCCTCTTTGAGGAAGCTATGGAGGGACCCCCGCCGCTGGTGGGGTCCATGGTGGAAGAGTATGATTCGATTGTCAGAAACAGTGCATGGGAGATTGTCCCGAGACCGGAAGGGAAATCAGTGGTGGGTTCGATATGGATCTACAAAGTGAAGCAGGCGGCTGACGGGAGTGTGGAGAATTACAAGGCAAGATTTGTTGCCCGAGGCTTCTCACAGATAGAGGGGATCGATTATGAGGAGACCTTTGCACCTGTCGCAAGGTACTCTTCCATACGGACGATCCTAGCTCTCTCAGCGCAGATGGGGTGGCACATCCATCAGATGGATGTGAAGACTGCATTCCTCAACGAATTCATTGAGGAGGAGGTATACATAGAGCAGCCCGAAGGTTTCGAGATCTTCAGCAGTGAGTCGCATGTGTGTAGACTCAAGAGAGCACTATATGGGTTGAAACAAGCACCTCGTGCTTGGTACACACGGATAGACAGTTATTTCACCAGACTTGGATTCTCCAAGAGTGAGGCAAACATCCTAACCCTGTATACCGCATTGTGGTGGAGGGTAAGTTGCCGATCATTGTACTTTATATAGATGATTTGATTTTGACGGTTGATGAGTTGTTGATACTTTCATGCAAGGAGGATCTTGCTAGAGAGTTTGAGATGAAGGACTTGGGCCTCCTTCATTATTTCCTGGGATTGGAAATTTGGCAGCGCAGTGATGGACTGTTTGTTTCTCAGGGTAAGTATGCCCGGGAGATACTGGAGAAGTTCAACATGCATGGTTGCAAGCCCGTTGATACTCCTATTCCTGGAGGTTGGAGGAAGGAGGATGCTACTTCAGCGGAGGTAGTGGATGCCACCGTTTACCGAGAGTCAGGCCGCATGTATCTCGTAAATACACGACCCGATATATGCTATGTCGTTATAACCAAACCTTCGCAAGTTTCAGTTATGGTTAATCCTACGAAAGTTGTTATAGCATCATTTCTCACCCTGATATGATTCATGATCTTGACATGATTCATGATTGCTTTGATGGTTTTGGGCACCCATTCCTACAGACTTCGACAAATTCACTAAAAAACAGTGTAAAAATCCCCATACACGACTATGCCCGTACTTTTCCGCGTGTATACGCGAGTCCAGCTAGACTTTTTCGCGTATGCCATTAAAAATGATTAAAAAATATATAATTATTCCCTATTTTCGGGCTGGGTTGATGGTTACTCAGGTAGTTCAACCACCCCAGCACGTGGCCAACTGTTTCCAACTGTTGAAACTAATTGGAGGGAGTATAAAAGCCCCTCATGTGTATGGCCTAGGGGAGAGAGAGAATTATTAATATTATACTCTGTTGGTATTCCCTATCCAAGTCTGATTCCTCGTGCCTCCTGCACTTTCCCAGTTCATTATAGGAAACCCTTGTTTCTTGAGATACACATCCCTTTATATGTTATCTCGTATGCACCAGTTTGGAAGGAGTCTTAGCGAGGCAAGGGCTGGACGGATCCGAACGACGGTCTGCGAAGGCCTTGGAAGGATCAGGTGATCTCTCCACCCGTTACTTTTGTACATGCTATTTATAATACAAAAGTACCATGTTGTTCCCGAAATAAATGTGTTAGTGTATGCTTTTATGTATGAGAATATTTGTTATACAAGCATTCATTATGATTTATTTAATATTTTATATGAATCTCACTAACATTTAGAGTAGATATATACTGTACAACTTGTCCTTTGTGCTGGTTTCTTCTTGTATTTCAGGTTAAGAAGGAAGGACGGTTGCTGGGGGTTTGAACCCTGCTGGATCTACTTCAACCGTAGGACCTGCGGGTAACTTTCTCATTATGCTCTATTTAGTTTTTCTGAACGTGCATGGTTGTGTGAGTCTCTGTTAAGTAGCATGCCCCTGCTCTGTGGAGGTTGTATCCCAACCAACCTCTAGGGTGATATTTCCCCAAAACATAACTGGCGACTCCGCTGGGGATCACATTCTTGTGATTCTCCTGTTGGGTTGTTTCAGCTGTTTGGTAGGTTGCCGACAGTTTTATCTTTCATTTGCAGTCCAGTTTATTTTCTTGTAGTCAGTCTGAAGTCCTGGTATCTTTTCCAGGCTTGTCCTTTTTGTTTTTTCATTATTTTCCTTTGTATACGCACTTTTTTCTGCACACAGTCGCATATACACGCAGGTTTGTCTAAAGGAACCCGCGTATACGCGAGTTTCCCTTAGCACAGACGCGTATGCACGTTGGTTGCATAGCTGTTAAGTAGCGTATACCTAGGAAAATTTGAATTTTTGGGTTTATTGACTTTTTGGTCTTTTCTGGCTGTGGAGGCCCGTGTCTACAGTGTCTCTGTACTTACTGGAGTGTGAAGGAAGTTGTTTCATGTCTTTTCTCTCTTTCGTTTGAGTGAAAACTAGTCTTTTGGCAAAGTGTTGTTACTAGTGTTGACACTTCTGGATTCAGTTCCAAGATTGCTTTCTGAGCATTCTTGGCTGTTCTGCTTTATCAGAACAGAGAGCTTCTGCTCATTGACTCTCTCCTATCTTTGTGTTGTGCTTCACATTGCGATTTTTGCTTCGTTTTCGATTGGTTTTCTTGAGTTCCATAGGCTAGGGTTTTGTTGCAATTTCTGAAGGGCTTTTCTTGCTTCTTTGGTGTTTTTTGTTTGCGACGAATTTGCACTATTTGTCTAGGCTGGGTGGCTGAGTTTTTGGTCTTCTTTTGCTCTTATTGATCTTGCTACGAGTTAGCTTTATAAGGTTTGGGAGCATTATTGAAGTTTGTACTTGAAATTCGGTCCCGTTTTGGTTTGGATTTTGATAGTTGTACTTGGTCTTTTCGAGCTCTTTCCCTATAAAACAAAAAAAGCTAAAAAAACATTTGTTTTGCTTTTTGTTTTTGCATTTCAAAAAATCAAAAAACATTTGGTCTTGTTTTTGTTTTTGTTGTTGCATTTTCATTTTCGTTTTGCCATAACTTTTGAAGCTTTTGTGGAGTTTCTTGCTTTAGTTTTCGGCTTGAATTTGAGGAGGAGTTGTCATTTGATTTCTTCTTCTTGTTTTTAAGTGTTTTTGGTGTCCTTATTTTAAGAGTTCTTGATTTCAAGAATTAGCTTTCTGGACAACAAAAGATGAGTTAAAACTGAAGGAGCTTTTTGGGAAATTTCACTTTGTTTTAAGAGATTTTTTGCATCTTAGGATTTACATGCTTGTAGTGATTTACATTAGGTGCATTTCAGCATTTAGTTAGCTTCTTAGTTTTTGAGAGTGTGAGTTTGCTTTTTGAAAAGAAAAATAAAATTTTTTAGTCTCGTAGAACCTGTATAGAGATTACTTTTCATCGAAAGACAAAGAACTACATTTGCATGTAGTTAAGTTTTTATTAATTTCTTTTGTGTCAAAACACCATTGGTTTCATCTCCATATCCTTGTGACTTAATATAACAGCCCATAAAATAAGCGATTTAATCTAAAATCAACTAGCAAGTTTACTAAGTGTCAATCACCAACTAGCTAGGTTGTAGGGCCTTGGAATAGGTGAGTGGAGAGTTAACTCTCCAAGGCCGCTCAAACAAACATAGAAGTTGATTAATTGAGCGAAATCCAACTCAGTGAGGTGGACTGGGAAAGCTCTCATCCGAGAGTCAAGCGCGAGGGGAAGTGAAGGCTGAGAAGAGGGATACCCCCTCTCCGATTGGCTGAATCTGACCTCAAGACCGTTCCGCCCAGCTTCTGATACGGATTGGTGTCCATAGTTTCCACTCCTAGGTTCCACACAGGTGACTGCGGGGGGGAATACCCGTGGTACCTGAGGCAGACGTCGTATCACTTTCAGCAGTACTTCTGGGGGGTGCCCTTGCGAAGCTTGGGTGCTTGAGCCGGCAAAGGTTGTCGTTAGGAGGTCAGCGTAACTGTTTCTGATACCTTCGCTAGTTGTTCTGGGCCCTAATCATCCCAGACTGCTTTCGGGAGGTCCTATACTTCGCTTTCCTATATTTTGGTGTCCGATCCTCATCACCCGGAGCGGAAATACTTGGAGGTTGTTTGCTTGACTGTATCCCAGGGATTTTTATTTTAGTGAGTGCTCTTTGCTCCTAGCTTGCCTAGCTTTTCACTTTTTTGAGTCTAATTTAAAAAATCTATAAAAGTGGCTGATCAAGCGCCTCGTCGTTCGAGGAGAATCTGGGGGTTATCTCCCGAGAGTGCAGAGCCTTCTTCGAGAAGGCGTAGGAGTGATTTAGCAGGTGGTTACCACCCTGTGGAGTCTGACGCAGTGGAGAGAGATCCTCCACCAAGGTCTGAAGGTTTCGTAGCTGATTCTGGTGTCGGTCCCGAGAGGAGCGTTCCGCTCACCTCGCGAGTTTTGTTTCCTCAGGAAGAAGATTTTCAAATCGAAGACGTACCTGAGCCTCCTGCTACAGATCCATCTCCTCTTCCTCCTGATTATCCGTTTGTTGTTCAGTACATCGGACCGGAGTCGGAGAGACCGCCGGATCTTCCGTATCATTCTTATCTTTCGATGGCCACGACTGGGAACGCGGCTTCTACCGTGAGTGCTGCAGGCATTCAGACTCCTGCTTCTGTTGAAGCAGGGGGCACTATTGCTTCATCTTCGATTGCTTCTAGTGCTGCTGTGTTTGGCTCTGGGTTCACCCAAGCACATGCTTCCCATTCTGGTCCCTTTTGTTCAGGGATGTCCATTAGTGGAAGTCCCTCTTTTACCTTTTTTGCTGCTTCAGCTGGATCTACGCCCATGTCTAACATGGCTAGTGGATCAGCTTCGTTTCAGGGTTTTCCCTTTGGAACTGAGCACATTCCTAGTTCCAATCCTTCTTTAGGGTCGTTTCCATTTACGTCCCAGACCCAGAGTTTCAATCCTTGGTCTGGGGGGCAAAGTTCGACTACTTTTACGGGATGGAATCCTGTCTTTACTACAGCGGGGGCAGGGAATCAGTTCTTCGCAGGTCATCAAGGGAATGCTTCTTTCCCTTCATCGAGTGCTTATCAGACCTTTTCTCCTTTGTCTAATGCTTGGAACCCCTATCAGGGGCTCTCCTCTTCATTTAACACTTCAGCGGGGGGAACTGGTCTGGGCTTTGGTAACTCGGCGTGGGGAGGAGGTTCTTCTCCATTTTCTACGAGTCCTTTCTGGTAGCCTGGTGCCTCATCAAATCCAGGCTATTCTTTTTAGAATGTTGGAAATCCATCCCCTCAAGGATGGAATTCTCAGGCTCCGCCTCGCTTACCGTTTCTAGCAACGTTAAACTTGCCAGATTTGTCGAAGTTAACTAATGACCCGATTCGTTATAGTCCGGGGTGGCCTCCGGTCCCGACCAAACTTCCTTAAGACATTCCAAAGTTTGAAGGTAAGAATGGAGAGGATCCGGCGGACCACATCACCACTTTCCACTTATGGTGCTCTTCGAACTCCCTGATCGATGACTCGATTAGGTTGAGATTATTTCAACGCACCCTAACTGGAAATGCTGCCAAATGGTATATCGAGCTCACTGGGGGCAGTTTCGCCACATTTGGGGAACTGGCTATCACATTTCTAAACCATTTTCAGTTGCCTGTCAGATATGAGGCTGGGACCGAACTCCTGGCTAATTTTAAGCAGGATGAGGCAACTCACATTTCTGATCACATTCAAGAATGGAGGAGAAGGAAGAGGCTTATCAAAGCTCATATTCCAGGTGAATTCCTTCTCGAGTGGTTTTTGAAATCTCTGCAGTCAGATATTTCAAAAGATGTATCCCTATCTGGGGTATTTTCTGAGGAGCAGGCCATCTTTAGGGCCCAGCAGTTAGAATTGATCTATTCTCAGTCCGGGATGCTTTATAAGTATTTTCCCAATGCTCCTCACTCCAAATTGGATTTATCGAAACCCAAACCTGGTCCGCATGGTGACGGGCTTGTCGGATCGGTCAATAGTAGTGCAGCCAGCCTGCTTTCTCAATTGCAGCAGTTGTCTTTACAATCTTCTCCTTCTGGTCAGGCTGTGCCTGCTGATTCATCACCTTCCCAGTCTTTGTCCATAAATGTTGTCCAAACTTCTGAGCCCAAAGGAAATCAACAATCCGATGGGAAGAAGAAAGGACGAAATAACAAGAAGAAGGGAAAAAATGGGAAGGGCAATGCAAATAAAACCAACGAGCGTGTTGGTGAGGGTCAAAAGGAGAAAAAGAAAGTGAAGTTTCCGTACAAGCTTTGTACCGGAGACCATCTCACACACCTTTGCCCTAAAATTCAGGATGCTCTGCGCCTGTTATCCCAGCAGGGTTCTTCTAGTTCCCAGGCTGTGCTAACAAACCCTTTTCCCCAAGGGCAGCAATTAGTTGTTGGCGCGAACCAAAATCCTGGGGCTTCCTATGGAGGTACCCAGGAAGGGGAAATTCCATCGAACATCTTTATGATGAGTGCTCACGTGGATGTCGCTACGAGATCCCGTGATTATGGCGAAGAGGAATCTTCGAAAGCTAAGGAAGTTCCTGATGCTACTGAGCCGCTTCACATCACGAAGCCAACTGTTGAGTCTATGCCTCGGATGCCAAAAGCATATTCTAAGCGGTCAACGATTAATCCGAACGCGAGGGCTGCCCAGAACTACTCGATTGTAGAAGATCTGGCGCAGAGTCCTTGTGCTATGTCAGCTTTAGAGGTACTCCAGTCTTGTCCGGCTCAGCACAGTGCTTTGCTCACTGCCATTGGGGCTGTTGATCCGAAAAATTCTCTTCTGATTACTTTTGATATGACTAATTTTAAGAAGAGACTTCCTCATCACATGGCTTTCCATATTAAATCATCGTATCGAAAGTGCAATATCTTTCGAACGGTTGTTGATGAGGGTGCTTCTACATGCGTGATGTCTCTCGCATGCTGGAAGACACTTGGATCTCCCAAAGCTGTTCCATCTAGCACTGTTCTTACTGCGTTCGATGGTCATTCTCACAGACCCCATGGTATTGTCCCGACTTTGCCCATCTGTGTTGGGGGCAAAACCGTCAACATAGAGGTTGAGGTAGTGGATGCAGCCTTGGACTACAACCTTCTGTTGGGGAGGAACTGGATATATGAGATGGATGCCATTGCATCCTCATTATTTTGAATTGTATGTTTCCCCCACGAAGGGAGGATTGTCACAGTGGATCAAGTAGACATGAATGCGCCTTCTGACTCATCTGTTCCTAAGTTGGATAATACTAAGGTGCCTGTTGAGAATTTAGGAGTTGGAATGTATTCTTCCCTGATGGGTTCTTTCGATCTTCCTCCTCCTACGGTGCATATTAATGCTATTTCATCCTCCAAGGCTCCCCTTCGAAGAGAGTTCTTTCGAAATCATTATTTTTCGGACCCTTGGACCTTACCTTCCCCTACTGCCACATTGGCGGAAGGTCAAGTGGGTGGTATGGAATTTCCGATTTCTGCAGCTGAGATTTCATATCAGTCTATTGTTGACACTGCAGAGTCTGATCCAGCTCCTCTTTCACCGGAAGAGTTGGATGGTGATGTGGCTCCGGCTTGGACGCTTACTTCTTCTTCTGCCCAGGATTTTCTAGATACTACTCTTCCATCTGAAGAGGCCATCCTGGAAGCGATGACAGGTATAGATAGACCGTGGGATGACTTGCATCATCGGTCTTACTTCCTACCTGACTTGAGCGAAGTCGAAACAAGTTTTCCAAGTCCTCAGTCTCCTGGTCCTGTTCACCCAGTCTTGAGCCCTTTGGCACCAACACAGGTATATGCTGAAGGGAACATGGCTGTGATCTCTCCTACTATCCCGGTGAACATTTCCAGGGATCCCAATATTGTCGAGAATGTCTTCATTGGAGCTGAATGTTCCCGTGAGGAGATTCAAATCTATACCGAGATTTTCAAAGAGTATAGGGATGTATTTGCTTGGTCTTATGAGGAAATGCCTGGCATAGACCCATCTATTGTCCAGCATGAGATCAAGACGTATGAAAACGCTAAGCCGGTCAGGCAAAAAATTCGTCCGGTTAATCCTAGGAAGGCAGCAGCTATCAAAGCTGAAGTTGAAAAGCTGCTTAAGGCGGGATTCATTTTCCCAGTTCCTCTGACTGAATGGGTTTCAAACCCCGTTCCCGTTGATAAAAAGCAAGGAACGATTCGAGTGTGCATCGATTTCAGAGACCTGAATAAGCCGTGTCCTAAAGATAATTACCCCACACCTTTCATCGATCAAATTATTGACGAGTGTGCCGGTAACGAGATTTTCTCCTTCATGGACGGTTTCTCTGGCTATAATCAAATTACTATCCGTCTAGAAGATCAACATAAGACCGCATTTATTTGTCCCTGGGGTACGTTTGCATATAAGAAAATGCCTTTTGGTCTTAAAAACGCTGGGGCTACCTTTCAGCGGGCCATGTCTTACGCCTTCCACGACATCAAGAAGATTATTGAGGCATACTTAGATGATTTAGCTTCTCATTCTCGAAAGAGGATGGATCATCCAGGTCACCTCCAGCAAATATTTGAAAGATGTCGTTTTTATAAAATTCGATTGAATCCGAACAAGTGCGTTTTGGCGGTTACATCCGGTCGTCTTTTGGGATTTATTGTGTCGAGGGAAGGGATAAGGGTAGATCCCTTCAAGGTTGAGGCAATACTTCGGTTTCCTCCCCCGTCTTCAATTCGTCAGCTTCAAAGTCTCCAAGGGAAGTCTAATTTTCTTCGGAGGTTTATCGTCAACTATGCTGAGATTACAAAGGGATATATGAGATTGTTGAAGAAAGGAGTTCCTTTTCTTTGGGATGACTACGCTCAACGCTCATTCGATGCCTTTAAAAAGGCATTGACCTCTGCTCCTTTACTGAGTCCACCCGATTATAGCAGAGATTTTCTTTTGTATCTGGCTACAGCAGAATCTACCATTGGTATGGTTCTGGTTCAGGAGGATGATGCTCTTGCTGAGCATGTTATTTACTACCTTAGTCGAGCACTGGTAGGACCTGAACTGCGATACACCCCGATAGAAAAGTTAGCCTTAACAGCAGTTCATGCTGTGCAGTGACTCCAACATTACATTATTCTTCGCAAAACTTATGTCTTCGCAGCTGCCAATCCATTTCAGTTTGTCCTCAGCAGGCGAGTGATTGGGGGAAAATATAATAGATGGATTGTGATATTACAAGAATTTGATCTCGAGTTCATGTCTGCCAAATCCAAGAAGTCATTAGTCTTTGCGGAATTGATCTCCAAGTTGCCTTGTGGAGAGGAGATGATCTATGATGAGTCCTTTCCGGACGAACACTTGTTTCTAATCTCTCCACAAGATCCTTGGTATGGGGATATCATTGTGTATCTCCAGACTGCAAAGTTTCCCTCTTCTTTTTCGAAAGATGAGCGTCGTAAGCTGCGTCACTTAGCCAAGAATTATCTGATTATTGGTGATGCGTTGTACCGTCGAGGGGTTGATTCAATCCTAAGACGCTGCTTGACTTTCGAAGAAGCTGAGGTTGTGCTCAATGATTCTCACAGTGGAGCTTGTGGGGGTCATTTATCTGGGCTTGCTACAGCCCAAAATATTTTGCGTGCGGGATACTTTTGGCCCTCGATTTTCAAGGATTGTATTGAATCGGTCAAAAAGTGTCACCCTTGTCAGGTATATACTCGAAAAATGCGCGCTCATCCAGCTCCGCTTTTTCCAGTCGTTACTGTCGGACCCTTTACAAAGTGGGGTATGGATTTTACTACTTGTAACCCGCCTTCGGCAAAAGGTCACAAGTACATTATCATAGCAGTAGACTACTTTACGAAGTGGGTCGAGGCTATGCCTACTTTTGGGAACGATGGTGAGACTGCAGCTCTGTTCTTTTTCAACCAAGTTATTTCTCATTTCGGTATACCTAGAGAGATTGTCACTGACCATGGCAGTCATTTTCAGAATAGTATGATGGCTGAGTTGGCTCTTAAATTGGGTTTCCGGCAGGAGCATTCATCTCCATATTATTCTCAGGCCAATGGGCAAGTGGAAGCCGTGAATAAATCCTTGAAGACAATTCTTCAAAGGACAATTGATAAACATAGATCCAACTGGCATATTATGCTATATCCCGCACTTTGGGCATACAGGACGTCAGTGAAAACTGCAACTGGCTTTACTCCGTTTCAGTTAGTCCACGGGGTGGAATCCGTATTTCCCATTGAATGCGAGAGTCCTTCCCTTAAACTGGCTGTTGAGCTTCTTCCCGACACTTCTAGTCTGGCAGAGCGGCTTCTTCATCTGGAACATCTTGATGAGCAGCGTCGAGATGCCGCCACGTTGAACGAAGCGCATAAAAACCGAGTCAAAGTCCAGTACGATAAGGCAGTCAAGCCTAGGGTATTTTCCGAAGGTGACCTTGTTTTGGTCTATGCCCAAGAAAAGGATGCCTTGGGGGCAGGAAAGTTTAAGTCGATGTGGTATGGCCCCTATATCGTTAAAAAGGTCCTTAAGAAAGGAGCGTATACCTTGGTTGACTTCGAAGGGAACGAGTTGCCGGAGCCCCGAAATGGGCTCTATTTGAAGAAGTATTATGCCTAGGCTTTGGCCTGGCATCTTGCTTTTGTATATAGTAGTTTTTGCTTTGTACATATCTGATTGATTTTCGATTTTTGATGAGGTGGTGATGTTTTTTGATCTGCTTTGGCAGGTTGTGTTGGATGTCATGAGTCATTTCGGTTTCGCCGATGGTGCTAGTAGACACACCTGGAACTTAGCTTCCGCGGCTTGGGTGCTTCATTATCCTTCCGGTCAGCTGTTGGTATCAAGAGGGGTCTGCATTGGTCCTGCTTCCAATAACGTAGCAGAATACACTGCAGTCATTCATCTACTCTCGGAGGCAATATCTTTGGGTGTCGATTCGTTGGTAGTTTTCTTGGACTCCCAGCTGGTGGTGTCGCAGTTGAACAACACTTATCGGGTACGAGATCCAGTTTTATTACGATTGTTTTTGAGGGTACGTTTGTTACAAAGGTCATTTCAATTTTTAACATTCATTCATATTCCTCGAGCTGACAATTGGTTTGCTGACTCATTAGCTAATCAAGCATTGGATTGGCATATTAATCATTCAATGAAATAAATTTTAATCATCAAAAACATCATACATTTGATACATTTATCACATCACATCAAATATCGCTGTATATATATCATCGGAGTGTCAAAAAAATTTACAAAATTTGGATCCATAATCTCGTACAAAACTTGGGCTTATGCCCCATCATGTTCAGTCTCAAAAAGAATATACAGTCATCTAATATATAAAATCTGTCTACTCCTGAGGACCCTGCCCAGAAGTCGTGTTCCTATAGAACATAACTGCAGTGGCCACTCGGCGGAATAATCTAACCCAGTCCCGGGGTACTCCTACAACCCATCTTTGGACGGCTTCCGGCAAGTCCTCCACGGCAGCCATAGGGATTTTGCGGGTCAGTCCCTCCAAGTTTCTCTGCACGGCCTGGAGAGTCCTGTCGGAATCCACTGTCTCCGCCTCACCTCTGCGGCGCTTATGGCGCGGTAGGCCCTCAGGACGAACTGGTCCAACATCTGAAACATGATCATTTTTAATTGTCAGTCATTATGAATCCAATCAAAAACATGTGTGTTTTTCATTTTTCATACATATTTGAAAAAATCCAAAAAAAAAAAAAAAAAATCATATAAGTCAAATTTTTTTGCAAAACTTACCGACTGCTCCCCATGTTGTGCCAGGTGGAAGTACTAGATCTGGATCTCCTCGGAAATCCATCCCGGCATAGGGATAGTCGTCCACTGCGATGATCTGTTCTCCCCACCACAGGAAGAACTCATCATCCCATGTGGTTCGGGGCACTTCGCTGCCCCCCAGTCTCTTCATCATGTCTGCCCAACGGGCGATTCTTGGGTCCCGCGGGCTGCTGATAGTCGAGATCACTCTGGGTCTCAAAGCTGGAATCCTCTCAAAGAAGAATGTTGTCAAAATGGTACCATAGCCAAAGTGTTTAGTTTTTACCTGGCGAATAGAGGTCAGCTGTTGTTTCATGTTCTGTAGCAGGGCTGTGCACCAATCGTAAACATGAGTCAAACACTCTACAGCTATACTCATTTGCGTCCTGGACGCCTGATGTAGTGAGGCAGATCCTGCCACTCCGTTGATGGTGAAAAGGAGGATCTTCATGTGCAAATCCCTGATATCTCTAATTGCAATCTGCGTTCCAACCTTTTTGGAATTATCTACGCAATATACGTGGACATAATCTTCCACGGTCAACCCTCCCAGGGGCTTTCCGTGCAAGTCCACTGGTTCTCCCCTCCTGGAGAGTCCAGTGATGAAATATATATCCTCCACTTCAATGCGTAGTGGCATCTGATCAATTATGAAGCAATCCTGATCTGGTTCCCAGTAATTTACGAGCATTTCTAGCAATCGCACATTGCTTTTCATATTGGGCATTTTAAAGAACTTGAACAATCCGCAGTTTCGGAGGATATTTTGTGCTGCGCGATCCTGCATGACCTCTTGGTCTATTGCGCTATGCTCACGTTCCCTCCATGAAATAGTCATCCTGAGAAATTTCATCAAATTATGCATTAGCCACGCTTTTTAAGTTTCGGCCCTGCGCATACGCGGTTTTCCCTGTACACAGTCGCGTGTATACGCGGGTTTCCTTCATTGAACCCGCGTATGCGTAGATACGCATTTTTTAGCAAGGGTTTTAAAGAAAAAAATCACTTAATTTTAATTTCAAAACGGACAAAATTAATAAACAGGATAATTAAGGAGCCTACCTGAAGTTTTGCTGAGTTCCAACGGTCGGTTGTTCCTGATTTGACGAAACAAGTTTTTAGCTCCAGAGCACTTTTTCCAAATCAGCTATGCAATAATGAACCAAATGAGAGGTAATTTGTCTATTTATGGCTAAAAAATTGAAAATTTTCGCAAAATTTCCTTATGCTTATTTTTTCGATCTATCTTATGTTGTATAACTCGATTGCTTGGAAGTGCCCAGTTTGGTATGTTTTCAGGTACATTTTGACGATTTTGAGATTTTTCCCGGTTTTTGATCCATGATTTCCGACTCTTCACGGCAGGTATATGATCTTCACTGGCATATAGGTTAGGGAAATCACTTTCCGTTGCATCTTTCATTCTAGCCTCCATACTGATCACTTGCCTTAGGGTCGATCCCATCAGGTCATGAGTATTACACCCATTTCACTCGCCGATTATTTAATCATGACTCGATGGTAGAGCCTTCCTTTACATGGGCTTCCTAGTTAGTTCCTCGCTATCACTTGTTGCCCATGCTGCTTTTTATGTAGGCTCGGGAGTCCTCTTTAGTCTCGCCATGTCTTTTGTGTTGAAGCTTCATTCTTCTCCTTCATCACTTATCATTTTTCTGGCTTATACCCTAGAGGCTCCCTGGTGTCGTTAAGTTGTATTACTGCATTGCATATTGGCTGCTTGTTTATCCTGGCCTTTAGCCGGCTTCATTTGGACTCGATGTTTAAGCCAACTTTTGACCTTGACTTTCTGTACAAGTTAACCATTGCATGCACTTAGCTATCACGACTCGACACCTTTGTACCCATGGATGGAACGTTCCTCTGAGTATCACTGACCAGTTTTCGCCACCTTGCATTGAGCATAGGATTGTTCCAATCCCAGGAACTAGTGCATCTGTTTTCTTGATACTCGTTCTATCCATTGTACCATAGCATTCTTTTATTCTTTTTCAGGCTTATTATATGAAAAAGACAAAAAATCAAATATAACAAAAAGAGCGGGAACGGGATGTATCTTCGTTATTTTGATGGCAGTACAGAGTCAGTTTGTCGCCCTTGAACAAAGCACATATACTTATATATATCTCCTTCATTTGGGATGGTTTTAGTTTTGACCTAGGTTCAGCCTTTACCATGTTTCACTTGTCAGTTCTCCCCCGATTGGTTATCTCTTCCAATCATATGGAGAGTTTGTTCTGCCTCCTGCATAACAGACTTATACAGTGTCACTTTTTACTGCCATGGTCATCACGAGTCGTGCTTTTGTTCAAGGGAAGTCTAGCCCGAGTCGGCCATTCTGCGGTGTCTCTTGACTCATTATTCAGTCGGCCTTCCCGGTCTTGTCAGTATCATGTTCTATCACATCAGATGTTTTGATCTTCTGCTCGTGCTGGTTTGAGAAGGTCTCCATTTACTTCTTGCCGGCGGGTTTGTCTCTTATCGACTACGACACATTGCTCTGAGAGCAAGCCTAGAGCCGCACCTTGGGCCTATTTCCATCATTGATAGGTGACCTCGTGCTCAGCATTTGATCATCATCATGGGTCTGTGACTGAGTGGTTTCCCCTGTGTTCGACGTCAGCACACATTATCACACTTGGGATTCGTGCAGTACCTGGATTTCCATTTGACCCTATCGGTGGATTTCTCGCCTCTGTGTCAGCTTTCATTATTGGTTGGTTCAGAGGGTTTCTTCCGTGCGCTAGCTTCATCTTGTGCACGTCGGAAACGTACTTCGGCTTTGGTTCCATCACTCTACTTCGTCTGATTCCTTCCAAATCTTGGCCTGCGGGTTACACTCGCGCTGGACTGATGTGGGATGCCTTAATGCCTTCCTTCCAGCAGATCTTTTCCCATCGACTCTGACTCATTGCTCTGGGAATAAGGTCTAGAGTCTTTTGTCAGTACCTTAGGGTTTGCAGTCATCAGTGGCAGACTCTTCGCTATCGACAGTGGGGATTCATCATTGCCTCCTGATTGGTAGATTCTTTCAAGTGTTCGACTTCAACTCATTCATTCGCACTTGTCAGATTGTACTGGGGCACCTTGACACTCATTATCGTTATCGGTGGGTTGTCTCGCGTTGGTTAACGGGATACATCATTGCTCGGTAATCCAACGATTTCTCACATGGTCGACTTCAGCTCATTTATTCCCATTGTGTAGAATTGTGCCATAGTGATCGGTGAAGACCTCGGGTTGCATCAGCATTTTCGGTTCACTTTTGACAGTCCATTCAGTTTCTACCAGTGATGCCGTCCACCCTTATATGTTGCAGTTCAGTACAACAGCATCTTATATGTTGGCTCCCGAGTTGCGTGATTGTACCGTTTGATCCACCACTTATGATCCGGTACTTGGAGATTCAGTTACTTATTTGATCAGACATCCAGTTGCACCATCTTTGATCAGCTTTCTATATGTGATACTTGGACATTGATACAGACTTGTATTTCTGGGCCCTGCTCAGATGATTCACTATGTACTTTCAGTTCAGTTATACTTGTATACATGTTGGATCTATTCAGTACTTTCTATATATATGATGTATTTTTGATTGAGCATGGGTATGCCCGCCTCAGCATGGGTTGACTCTCTGGTTTCTTTCATTGGTTTTTTGGCAGGCTGAAATCTGGTGAAGTCCTCTCTTGTCCTTGCGAAGTTCTTTCTATGTGCATAATACATTTCGGCCATCATGTACCCCTTCTGACCTCATATATTAGGGGGCATCTGTTATAGCATCATTTCTCACCTTGATATGATTCATGATTGCTCCATGGCTTTTGGGCACCCATTCCTACAGACTTGGACAAATTCACTTAAAAATAGTGTAAAATCCCCCATACGCGACTATGCCCGTGCTTTTCCGCGCGTATACGCGAATCCAGCTAGACTTTTCCGCGTATGCCATTAAAATGATTAAAAAATATATAAAAAATCCCTAATTTCGTGCTGGGTTGATGGTTACTCAGGTAGTTCAACCACCCCAGCCCGTGGCCAACTGTTTCTAACTGCTGAAACTACTTGGAGGGACTATAAAAAGCCCTCATGTGTATGGCCTAAGGGAGAGAGAGAATTATTGATATTATACTCTGTTGGTATTCCCTATCCAAGTCTGATTCCCCGTGCCTCCTGCACTTTCCCAGTTCATTATAGGAAACCCTTGTTTCCTTGAGATATACATCCTTTATATGTTATCTCATATGCACCAGTTTGGAAGGAGTCTTAGCGAGGCAAGGGCTGGACGGATCCGGACAACGGTCTGCGAAGGCCTTGGAAGGATCAGGTGATCTCTCCACTTGATTACTTTTGTACGTACTATTTATAATACAGAAGTATCATGCTATTCCCGAAATAAACGTGTTAGTGTATGCTTTTATGTATGAGAATATTTGTTATACAAGCATTCATTATGATTTATTTAATGTTTTATATGAATCTCACTAACATATAGAGTAGATATATGCTGTACAACTTGTCCTTTGTGTTGGTTTCTTCTTGTATTTCAGGTTAAGGAGGAAGGACAGTTGCAGGGAGTTTGGACTCCACGTGGATCTACTTCAAACGTAGGACCAACGGGTAAACCTCTCATTCTGCTCTATTTAGTTTTTTTGAACGTGCATGGTTGTGTGAGTCTCTGTTAAGTAGTATGCCCCTGCTCTGTGGAGGTTGAATCCCAACCAACCTCTAGGGTGTTAATTCCCAAACACAAGCTCTTCTCGAAGGCAACACATGTATTGGTTATCTTAGAGGCACATCGGGATATGGATTGTGGTACGTGACAGAGGATGAGGTGAAGCTATGGCTTTACGTATGCAGACAAGGTGGAGCCCACCGTACGTAAAGAGCACATCTCGAGGGATCTTCAGCATATTGGTCGACAATGGTCAGTAATGCAAAGAAAGAAGCGTAGATCCGTGGAACTCCGCCTCAGCAGAGGCCGAGTATATGGAAACAAGCTTGGCTACAATTCAAGGCCATATGCATGAGGAAGATCCGGTCAAGAAACTGTGTCACACTTGGAGCCTACCGTGATTTATTGTGATAACCAGAGTTGTATTAAACTCTTAGCTAATCTAGTATTTCATGATAGATCCAAACACATCGACATTAGGTACCATCATATTAGAGATTGTGTGTAGCAGAGAATCATGTTACTTTCATACATTCCCACGGAGGATCAGGACGCTGATATCTTGACGAAGGCACTCACCAAGAGAAAATTAATACTACGTAGGTAGCATAGTGGGAAGACAGAGCAATCCATATCTTGTAGAGAGGGAGTGTTGAAAATGAAACCGTATGATGGAGCTTAGTGAAAAGAGTCGCCTTCACTAAGTGGGCCCGCAGGCTATTTTTCGCGCAAAGTCTATTTTTAGACTATGTCTATTTTTAGACATGTCGATCATATTCTATGAGTTGCAGGATGCTATTTGTGGATGGTTGGTCAAGTTGGAAAAATAGATGGACTTCTATTTTTAGACATATTGGGTTGAATCTATTTTTAGATTTCCAGTATAAAAATATATACGTCGAATATTATTAGCTCTTAATAATATTTGGACTATAATCATTATCTTATTCTCCGTTTCCTAACTCGCCTTGATGCTTGATGTGGCACATGCATTGGGATGACCACGTAAGGAATTACGCTAGTCCTAGGGTTTAGTGGAGCTATTGCATGGTTGACTTCAGTTAGAACTCATGTGACAGAGCTTGGTGGAGTTGATGAGACAGTTAATGGAGTTGTGTTCAGTTTAACTTAGTTGAGCTAGTTGTATCTAGTCTAACTGATTGATACAATTAGTGAGAGTGGTGTGAATTAATTATTAATTAATTCATTAATTATTAACTCATAAATCAACTAAAGAATACATCAGTTAACTTCAGTGCATGGAAAGTTTCAATGGAGACCAAGAGCAGAGGACCGATAGAGGGTGAGTCTACTATCGCTTGTGACTATGGATGTGCATGAGATTTGCACACACATTGATTGAGATTGCCAATGAGGATTGCGCAGCATAAGCAAGTCAGGGATTCAAACTTGGATCTCAATTCATTCTCATCTTGGATTGCGTTAAGAGAGGCAAAGTAAGACAGTGGAGGAGATTTGAACTTGTGACTTGTTCATATCTGAGCTGGTTTGTGTGTAGCATGTGAGATAGTGCTGAGAGCTGTGAGGAGCTTTGTGCTATGTATTGTTACATGTTCTCTATCATTATAATATACAGATAGTTGGGGGTTTTCAGCTGTAAGCTTTCCCCATTACATACTGTGTTATATGTGTGCTTGAATATGTTTTAATGTGCGCATGCGACTGCTTCTAATTTCCGCAAATTGATGATCAATTGTAGAAGAGGTTATGTATTATGCATGAAGCTCAAATAGTGTGTAATCAGGATAATCTCAGTGAATAATTCATCTATTATTCAAAATTTCTACAGTTATTGATCGAATGAATATTTTTCGCCTCGGCGCAGCTAGAGAGTTACTTTTGGGAGGAAACTTAATGAAAAAATATCAGCAGAGCTACTTCAACATTTCACAGAGCCTCAAAGGTCAACAAAAGCTCTCACCGAGCTTATTCTTTATGTAAAAAACATTTAATAAAGATTACATCCATGTAAATTTCTCCATTGAGCCCCCCAAGGGCTAAGAAGACATTAACTCTGTATTAATTGTAATTGAGATCTTTTATCAGATCTCACCTCCTCATTCTTCTATATATACTATAGCAGAAGATGAGTGACGGGTTGGTTGTAGAACTTTGATATACACTTGAGCTAAAAATTATGATTGTACATAGTATTCACTGGCTCTTGGAGCTCTGCTGGTGATAGATAGGTTAGGCTGAGATGTGTAGACAGTTGCTAACCTAAAGCACTGGACTTAAAGCTGTAAATGGTTTGGAGCATCAATACAAGCTGATTTATGGGATCCTAGTCTATGTTGACGGTGATGTTTTTCTCATTGTAACTTGTTGTTTTATTTCTGTTTCCAGTTGTGTTTCATATTCTCTTATAAAGAACAACATGCATAGAGTTAGGACCTACTGTATATCAGTAATCTTCTCTGACTGAAAATCTTTATCTGAATGTTTTCTTCCATCTGTGTTATTTAGGAATGATTTAATTCAGTTTAAGCATAGGAATTTTGGCGTTCCCTCGTCTTATTGTCTTAGTTGAATGTTATTCTTAGATGTTATTTTCAGTATACGTTTCGTGAAGATGAAATGAGGAAGATATGGTGAGCCCTGGTCCCAGTTTTGTCCCCACAAGCTATCTGGATTTTTCCCTTGGAATGTGTTAAAAGCTGGCTAGTTTCAAAGTAATTACCAGATCTTAGGCCATTTTGTTGTTATCTTTGTATTTGTCTTGAAAGTAACCAAGTAAAGCAGAGCTAGGAGAGGATTTGTGGTGAGCCCGGCCCGCTAGTTTCTAATCCAAAATTTGCCTTCAAGTTTCCCTCTATTTTGAGATGCCATTCTATTGAAAGTGTATCAAAGGCTGGCTAGTTTCAAAGTACTTACCAGATCCTAGTTTACTTTTATGTTTTTCTTGAGTCCATGTCAAAGGCTGGCTAGTTTCAAAGTACTTACCAGATCCTGGGCTGCTCTTGTTTCTGCATCTATTTATTTCTCCTTCTTATTGTATCATTCCATTCCATAAATCAATCTTCAAAGAGATCCTTAGACATAGATGACTTGCCCCATGGACCACTCTTGCCTCTTGCTGTTCCAATTAAACCCTATTATGACTCCATAGCCCAATGGAATAAAACCTACAATTTTCTACCTCTTTGACCGAAGATTACTCTGATTGCCTGCAACTTCTCACCTTTGGAAATTTTTGCACTCAGAACTTTTCGCCTTGAACAGTAATCATGCTCAACCATCCAAAAAACAAACAAACCTTTGGCCTTCATAACTAGCCTAATATCATAACCCCAAACTTCAAAGACAAATCCATCTTTGTACATATTGGAGAGATCCCTCTCTGGATTCAGGAGGGCTAGATCCTAGAATCCCAAAGTTGGTTGAAACGATGTTGTTTCTGTAATTGGACTCTACCAATATTGCTAATAAATTACAGATCCCTAACATTTCTGGCGACTCCACTGGGGACCCAAACCCAGAACCATTTTTCATCTCTATAAAACTCTGTGAGTAAAAAGCAGCCTTTTCAAGCACTACCAAGAAATGGTAATCATGATGAAACTTATTTGAATCAGTGACAATCTAGGTAAACCCTAGGATTCTCTTAAGACTTTATCTAACCTTGAAAAATCAACTGGCTTAGCCATAAGAGTAGACTGTCTTTGTCTCATAACCGTAGCTAAGTTTTGAAATAGAGTTAGGATATTCTTAAAAATCACACAACTAAAAAAGAACTCAGGAAAAACCAAAAATATTTCAGATTGGTGGTAAAACACTTGCTCTTAAATTTCACTTACCTTTTGTGGTGTTTTACTTCATACTCTTAGACAGAGTTTGGAAAGGGCCAGGTAGCTTCCGGATCTCATCCTCTTTCAGAGGTGAAATATCTGGTAAATGCCCTCCCAGTCAATCTCTGGTTAGAGTTTGTTGTGTTCAGGGATATCCTTAAAAAGGGATATTTCACAAGCATGGTGGTGGACCATAAAACCTTTTACCTATGAAAAGAGCTAAAAATTTCCACTTGGCGACTCCAGAATCCTAAAAAGACCTTAATACTCCACTGGGAAGAACCCTAATCATCATAATATCATTCAAACTCAGTTAGAGGACTGTAGGATTGAAATTTCGGTAAACAGATTAGTTAACCATTCAAATATTGTCATATCTAGTTGAACTTGTCTTGTTTATTTGGGTCTGAAAAACACAGCATAGTGGCTCCTAGAAGGATTCACACTAGAGCCTATCCTGACCCTGATCCACCTGAAGTAGTTGATAACCCAGAAAGTATCCTTAGGAAGTCTCCCAAGATCAAATTATCAACTGTTTTCAGACCACTTTTGAGAGCTAAATCAGTTCCTGAACATCTTTCAGCTCTACAACGATCACAAGCTGACTTAGTAAATCCTTTTAGAACTAGGTCATTTGATGATATAACCCAGCTAGATTCTGAGTCTTCACTTTCTTCTCCTAAAAATAGTGAACATCTCGGTAGTAGAGAAGAAACATCTCTTGATTTACACTTCCTATTCAACTTAGGTGTCTCTCATCCAAGATCAGCTCAGCAATCTACTGATGTTCCATCCACATCCACTCACCCTTCATCCACTATTCCATCCACATCCACTCACCCTTCATCCACTGTTCTAACCACTCCACTTCAGCCCACTTTCCCTTTTGTTAATCCACCTCTTGTAAATCCACCTCCACCTACTGCCATTGCTGCATGGTATGCTCCCCTAGTTCTTCCTGCACCATTAGTCAATCTTCCACAGGACTATTAGTCCAAAATTCCATTATATGATGCTAGCAATACTACAACTGCATCACAACATGTGGATAAGATGGATGACTACTTTGATAGAAATGAAATTGATGATGATTCTGTTAAGCTTAGATTACTTGCTCAAAGCCTGGGGGGAGAAGTAAGAAAATGGTTTAAAATCTTAGCCCCCCATAGTATCAATGATCTCCAAGGCTTCCATCAAACATTCTTAAACAAATGGGAAGTTAAAAATAATCCTCTCCAAGTCCTTTCTGATTACAAGAACCTTCATAGAAACCTTGGGGAAAGTGTCCAAGCTTATTGCACTAGATTCAATAGTGCGTATAATGCACTTTCCCCATAACTAAAACCTCCACAAGGCTCAGCTTTAAACAAGTTCCCTGAAGGGTTTGATTGTGACATGACCTATCAGTTGAGAGAAAGATTTTGCAACTCTTGAAGATATGCAAAGAGGTGCTCTTTCTGTAGAAGTCAACCTGATGGAGAAAAGAGCAAGGATGAAAGCTGAGAAGAGAGTATCTTTTAGAGAGGAATCCACACCTTCCACTTCCAATTCCAAAATGGAAAGAATGATGGAGGAAATGATGAAAGAAATGAGCATAATTAAGAGAGCACAAGCAATTCAAAATCAAAATTCTCCTCAAAATAGAAACCAAAACCAGAATCAGAATTCTAGAAGGAACCAACCCCCAAACAGACCTAGGGAAGATGATCAATAGATCACTCCCCCCTTTCATCAAAAATATGTAAACAAGGTTGAGGAAACGGATCAAATAACAAAGGAAGATGATATCAACCTATTTGGGGTAGATGATGAAGACTTTGAAGTTCATTATGATAGAAAACAAGGTCTTTATACGCCTTATGATGACAAAAGAAATGATAATGAAAATTATTATCAAAACATGGAAAATGCCATCGCAGAACCTCCAAGAGAATATGACCTCAGAAGTAAATCTAGTCAACAAACCCCCAACAACAAAACCTCTGATAAATCCTCACAAAACAGCACTGCAACCATACCTAAAGTTGTCAAACAAAAGGATAAAACAGTGGCTGAAAATTCTGATAAAGGTAAAGGAAAAAGCACTCAAGACAATGAAAAGCAGAGTGCAGACATTAGTAGTACTAGCACTACAGCTGGTACTCCTATGAATTTTTTTTTATAAAATGTAAATAAAACAAAACAACAACCTGACATTGCTGATAAAATGGCAGTTAATAAGGCTGAAACAAGTTTTTCAAAGAACCAAATTCCTTTCAGCCTGGAGTAGGAAATTTCAAAGATCAAAATTTCTGTTCCCCTCACCGAGTTAGCTGCCCAACATGTATATAGAACCCAAATTTTGAAGGCTTTAAATTTAGAAGACAACAATGACACAGTTAATCTTAACGATGACCAACCAGAGCTTATTTTTGGTCCAAAGATTGAAGGAAAATATCAAGAGGGACCTGTTCCTCCTTTTTATGTGAGTTTTAACGTTCATGACAAGATTTTGCACAACGCTATGCATGACTCAGGGGCTTCTCATAATCTAATGCCTAAAGCTGTAATGGAGAGCCTGGGTCTAGAAATCACCAGACCTTATAAAGACCTTTACTCTTTTGATTCTAGCAGAGTAAAATGTTTAGGATTGATCAAGGACCTCTGTGTAAAATTAGCCCAAATTCCAGCCAAATGCTTAGTCATGGATATTTTTGTGGCTGATGTGCCCCAAAAGTATGGGATGTTACTCTCAAGGTCTTGGGGGGCTAAGTTACAAGGGACTATGCAAATGGACATGACCTATGCGACTATCCCTATTTTCAATCAAGCTAGAAGACTTTATAGGGAGTCCCATATGCAGTACACAGTCACAAGTCAAGACAGACCACAAAACTCTCCTATCTATTCTGTCAATATAGGCCTCGATTCTTTTATCATGTTTAATGATGAAACACTTAGTGAACAAGTCACTTTAAAAGAATTAATGGCTGATAGAGAGGAGGAGATGAATACCAATGAACTGTCAAAACAGTTTGTTGAACCTTTAAACAATAGCAGACCAGATATGGGTCTTGAACTACAAGTCATGTGTCCCTTGCTTCTAAACATTGAGAGTCAGGCATGTATCCCTCAAATAAATGAAAATATGGGGGAATTAAAACAAATTCAACTCAGTACTGAGATTCCACAACAACCCTTGAGCACAATAGTTGAAGAGGACTCTAACCAAGATAAAACCGAGAGAATTCCTCTCTGGAGTATGTACTTTGATGGGTCATGCACTAGAACTAACGCTGGTGCAAGTGTCTGGATTACTAATACTGAAAACAACCACACAGAATGCATTTCATGCAAATTAAACTTTCAGTGTTCTAATAATATAGCAGAATATGAGTCCCTTCTCTTAGGCTTACATCTTTTGAAAAAGTTGGGAGCCAGAAGAATCAATGTATATGGGGATTCTGAATTGATCATTAGGCAAGTCAATGGGGAGTATAATGCAAATCATCCCAGACTTAAAGCCTATTCAAATGATGTTATGGATCTTCTGAAAACATTCGAGGAGTCCAAAGTAATTTTTGTCCCAAGGAAAAGAAACATTGCAGCCCACAATTTAGCCTTTGCAGCTAGGACATGCTTAGCGCCATTTGAAACCAAAGACTGTACAACTGAGATAAAGTTTAGACCAGCAGTGCCTGATAACGAGAAGTATTGGCAGGTGTTTGACAATGACAAACAAATATAAGACTTCATGCAATTCATAAATGAATTTGAACTAAACAGTTTGGACTCAGAATATGAAACAAACTGCAGTGAAGAAAACTTTCTTGGTGAAGAAGAACTGTCTCCTGAGCCTGTCAATATTAACCTATTGTCTAGCAAACTTATGAACGAAGCAGAGGAATTGGAAACTCTCCATACTAAAGATGAAAGTTTTCCTAGAGGTTTGGCCCCTTTAGAAGATTTGTTTGATTTTGACGATGTGGCCAAAAAACCAAAACTGGAACCTATAGAGACTGAAGTGGAGGAGTGCAATATAGGCAGTGAGGAAAAACCAAAGATGATTAAACTGTCTAAAATTTTACCAGCTCACGTTAAACTCAAATACATTGAGCCGTTTAAAGAGTTTTCTGATGTTTTTGCGTGGAGTTACGAAGATCTTAAATCCTATGACACTGAAATAATACAGCACAAAATTCCCCCTAAAGAAAACCAAAAACCATTCAAACAGAAGCTGCGCAGAATAAACCCTGTTCAGTTTCCTTTGGTTGAGAAGGAGATTAAAAATATGTATGAAGCTGGTATTATTGTCCCTATTAGATATTCTAAATGGGTATCTAATCTGGTGTCTGTTAGGAAGAAAACTGGAGAAATCAGGCTTTGTATAGACTTTAGAGATTTAAACAAAGATTCATTAAAAGACAACTACCCTATACCCAAGATGGATCATATTTTACAAAGGGTGGTAGGGTCTAGAAGAATTTCTTTGCTGGATGGCTATTCAGGGTACAATCAGATCTTGGTTTACCCTGCTGATCAATTAAAGACAGCCTTTACTAAACCATGGGGCACTTTCATGTATGTGAAAATGCCCTTTGGTCTAATGAATGCTGGAGCAACTTTCCAAAGAGCCATGGACATAGCATTCTCGGAAGAATTGGGCTTCTTCATCATTATCTATCTTGATGATGTCACTGTGTTTTCAAAAACAGATGAAGAACACTTAGAACATTTGAGAAAAGTTTTCAAGAAGTGCAGAAGGTTTGGAATATCTTTAAACCCTAAGAAGACACTATTCGGTCTCCAAGAAGGTAAGCTTCTTGGACACATTATTTCAGAAGAGGGTATAAAGATAGATCCAAAGAGGATTGAGGCCATATTGCAAATCTCTCATCCTCGAAACATCAAGGAGTTGCAATCTTTCATTGGGAAGATTAACTTTTTGAGAAGGTTCATACCCAACTTGGCTAAGCTCCTTAGGAATATCACAAACATGCTGAAAAATGAGCAAGGGGTAAAATGGACCTTGGAAGCAAAGCAATCCTTTGAACTGGTGAAACAAACGTTAACCAAAACACCGGTTCTGATAAGTCCTGATTTTTCAAAAGATTTTTATATTTTCTCGTTTGCATCAGAACATACCATAGCTGCTGTCCTTTTACAGAAAAATCCACAAGGACAAGAGCAACCCATCGCATTCTTTAGCAAGGCATTGAGGGATGCCCCTTTGAAGTATAACATTATGGAGAAGCAAGCTTTTTCTTTGGTTAAAGCATTGAAAGACTTCAGAGTATACATCCTTCATTCACATATTATTGCCTTTGTCCCAAATTTAGTTGTTAAAGACATTCTAACACAGGACCCAGATGGTAAGAGAGGTAAGTGGATTGCTGCTATTCTTGAATATTATTTAGAGATAAAGCCCACTAAACTCATCAAAGGCCAAGGTATAGCTAGATTAATGGCTGAATCAAATTGTGAAGTTCTTGATATTCATATGATTAATGCTTTAGATGATCAAGAGGAAATCTCAACACCCATTGTTGAAAACCATTTTGTGAATTCCTCTTGGTATGCTGATATTCTTTATGTTCTGCTTAATTTGAATACACCTCCTGGTTTGACAAAAACAAAGGCAAGGTTCCTAAAATTGAAAGCTGTAAACTATTGCATTATAGATAAATGTCTTTATTGGAAGAATGCAAGTGGTCTATTGCTTAAATGTTTGCCTGAGTTTGATGCAGAAAAGGTTAAGTACCAGTTCCATGAAGGAGAGTGTGGAGGTCATTTGTACTGGAAGCAACAGCCAACAAAATTTTGAGGGCTGGTTTCTATTGGCCTACTCTTTTCCATGATGTACACAAGATGATCATAGCCTGTCATAAGTGTCAAATTTTTGAAGGCAAAATAAAACTGCTACCCCTCCCTCTGCATCCAATCACTGTTGAAGCCCCATTTCAATAGTGGGGAATTGACTTTATAGGAGAGATCCATCCCCATCTTCTGCCCAGCACAGATGGATTCTCATTGCCACAGACTATTTCACTAAGTGGATAGAAGCCATTCCTTGTAGGCAGGCCAATGATTCAGTTATCATAAGATTTATGGAGACTAATATTCTCTCCAGATTTGGCTGTCCTACCAAGATCATCACTGATAATGCAGCAGCATTTGGATCAAAGAAGATGGTTGAGTTCTGTCACAGATATCAGATAACATTGGGGCATTCCACGGCCTATTACCCTCAAGGTAATGGACTTGAAGAATCCTCAAACAAAATTTTAGTGAACATAATCAAGAAACTGTTTGAGGACAACAAAAAGTCTTGGCACACAAAGTTGGTCCATGCACTTTGGGCTGACAGATTGACTTTGAAGAAATCTATTGGTATGTCACCTTTCCAGCTTGCGTATGGTACAGATGTGATTTTTCCAAATAGCCTTGGTGTACCAGTGATCAAGTTGATTCAAGAGTTGTAGACTGAAAATAATGACATGATATGAAGAATAAATCAGACAATTCATCTTTAGCAAACCAGAGAGGAAGTTTATAACAAAGCATTGCAGAAACATGAAAGCATTAAAAAGATTTTTGACAGAAGAACAAAGGCCAGCAATTTCAAGATTGGGGACAAAGTTTTAAAGTGGGACTCAAGAAGGGAAGAGAAGGGCAAGCATGGAAAATTTGACAACCTATGGCTTGGCCCTTACTCTATTCATTCAGCTGCTAGTAACAATGCATTTTTCTTGCAGGAGTTGAATGGAGTAGAATTGTTTGGGGGTCCTGTCAATGGCAGGATGCTTAAGCATTACTTCTCTTGATCCATGTTATGTTTTGAAGCCTTTTTATCTTTTCCATTATAAATATTTCATCCACCATTGCATTCAAAGTTGTAAAAAACAAAAATACAAAAACAATGAAAAGAAAGAAAAGAGGGCAGATTTTGAAAACAAGCAAGGTATAGCCCCATACCAAAAAGAGAGATAAATCTGAAAGTGTGCAAGCTCAAATGCCACTCCTGAAAAACACACTTCTAGTTAGTCAAACTGTTTAATCTTGACTAATTAGCTTTAAATTTTCTGTTGATAGGATAGTGAATTTGATATGCCAAACTGTCTAATCTTGGCTTATCAGTAGATAGTTTAGGATAGAAATTAAAGGTTCAAACATGATCAAAATCTGAACCTAAGGTTGCAAAGAGAAATGACTCAAATCTGTTCTATTTTTCTGAGTCAAAGAGATGTAAAAATATGGTTCTAATTAGCTCAAAATCTGAACCAGAAGAAAAGGAAAGACAACTCAATAAGAGTCAAAACAAAGCTGTGAAAAGAGGAAGGAAATGTTTCCAAATTTTCAGATCTTAAGCCTTCGATTTTTGATTTAATTTTTGTGAAATAAATGTCTATGTGCAGCTTGTCTTTTATGCCATAGACCAGCATCAAGTTAGACTGTTCAATCCTGACTTGAGTGCTTTTCAATTTCTGTTGTAGAAATTAGAGAATAAAGATTTGTTGGATAGTTTAATCCCAACAGATAGTAGAATAGGTAGAGAAGCATCTGAACTCAACTGTTTAATCTGAGTTCAGGTAGAAATAAGGAGTAGAATTAGATTAGTTTCCTGCTTTCAAAAGAATAAAATGTTTTGAAAAGAGTTTTCCAATCCAAGTGCACTCTATTGAAGAAAAAATGTTAGATCTGTAGGATTGGGTAGGTAGAAAGTTGTATTGATGAAGATCCATTGCTTTTATGACTGCTAATACATTTTCAGAGAAAATCATCCCAGCACAGGAAGAGCAGCCCAATGGATTAGGCAACTGATCAGCCTCCCAGGAAGGGAACATTAAAGGATCGGACACATGGTCGACATCCCGGAGAATGCGAGTATGAAAGTTCTTGATACCTTCGAGCACCATCCCGAGTGGAGCCTTGTTAGCCACCTGTAAATTTGATTGTCCCAAAAGGTGGCTAAATGTTTATTTTTGAGCCTTCAAGGAATAATTTTTTCTCACTAAAAGCTTGTTGGCTCTTGTAGACTCTTGAAACCTCCACCGCCTCGTCCAAATACGCGCTGTTGTTTGCTTCCCAAAGACACGGGAAGTCTTGCTAATTTCAAGACCAAATACGCGCAACACCATTTTCTCTCGCCTTGCAAATTAACTTCTTTCTCTACCTTCAATCCCCATGAAAATCCAACAAATTCATGTTTCTTCCCTTTCCCACTACATAAAAAGACTTGATAAGGTTCTAGACCCATTCTTAGCCTTATCGAAACCCTCATTCCTTTAAAAACGTTGAAAAATCAATAAAAATGCATATTTTCTGTGTATTGGACTTAAGCCCCCTTCGGCCAGGTCCTTAACCCTTTTTTGTCCATGCGCCCTGGCACCAGAACCTGGTGCTGAGCCAGTCGGGCGCTTATCCGTTTTAACCAATTTTCCACCAAAAATATTAAAAACCTTTGAATATTGATTTAAACCGTCGAAATATCATTTTATTAAATTTCCCGCCCGTGAAATTTTTGGAGCAACCTACACTGTCGATCTGATCCACAGATCCGACGGTGCAGAGCGCGCCATCCCTGTGGAACCCCCAGTCGTGCGTTGTATTCCCAAAACCACGTGGTTTTTATCGCACCACTCTTCGGCGGAGGGTTGTTTTCCCCCGATGGCCAGCGATTCCATACATCGCTTCACATGCGTCCTGTGTACTATTTGTAAACTGTGGTCCATCCGTCGTCCATCGCGTGTTAACGTTCGGACCTGGACGCCCAGCGGTATCGCTGTGGACCGTTCGATCTGGAGCGGGCCATCCAACGGTGATCGCTCGCCAGAAATGCCCGACAATTAATGAAGATGACCGCTACTTAATGTGGTCCCGGCGCGAGGATTAAACCATTTTCCATCGTCGATCTGATCTGTAGATCGACAGTTCATATTTCATCTCCCTAATTCGATTGCTCGGTCAACGACTCTCTGTTTTTGACTTCATTCCTCACGACCGTCGATCTACGCCGATCGACGACCACAATCCTAATTTGTTCCCACTCTGCCAGTCTCACAGTTAATGCTAACCGTTGGATGATGCCATCACCGCCTCATCGTGCGCGTATCCGCGGATCTTTATAAAAACGGAGCCTTTAATTTTCCGCGGCTGAGAATTTTTATCCTTTCTGACATTTTTCAGAAAGGCTGGAAAGTGACCTCAGAATCATGATGATCAGAAAATCATTCCGGGGGTATAGGGTGGTCCTCATTGGTATATTTAAACGGACGAAACAAACATAAATATATATATACGAACGGATGCACGTCCGGGGTATTTCTGGTGTGGCGTTTCTCGTATGTCGAAACAAATTCGAGGGTGGCCCTAAATTGCATCTGGGCGCTGAGGATGCAAATCACTGAGCCAGCTCGGTTGGAAAACCTAAAGTGTTTTATCAAGCAGGAATGCCTCCACCGCCACAATCTGGGACAAATTGGTTCCTCAGCTACCATAGTGCCACCTGTTCCTCAAAGTACTCAATCGGGGGCCGAAGTTATTGATCGAATGAATATTTTTGCCTCAGCACAGCCAGGGTTATACCAGTGAAATTTAATGAAAGGAGGTCTGCAGAGTAACCCTAGCATCACATAGAGCCTCAAAGGTCAACAAAAGCTCCCACCGAGCCTAATTCATAAGTTTAAACCAATTAATACAGTGAAACACCTGTACAGTTTCTTCATTGAGCCGCCCAAGGGCCAAGAAAACATTAACTCTGTATTAATTGTATTTGAGATCTTTTATCAGATCTCACCTCCTCATATTTCTATAAATACTTCAGTATAAGATGAGTGAGGGGTTGGTTATAGACTTTGATGTACTCTTGGTGAAACTTCTGATTATAAATAGTGATTCACTAGCTCTTCGAGCTCGGCTCTTCGAGCTCTACTTGTGATAGATAGGTTAGGCTGAGATGTGTAGATGGTTGCTAACCTAAAGCACTGGACTTAAAGCTGTAACTGGTTTGAAGCATCAATACAAGCTGATTTATGGGATCCTGGTCTATGTTGACGGTGATGTTTTCCTTATTGTAACTTGTTATTTCGTTTTTGTTTCCATCTGTGTTTCATATTCTCTTATAAAGAACAACATGCATAGAGTTAGGATCTACTGTACATCAGTAACCTTCTCTGACTGAAAATCTTTATCTGAATGTTTTCTTCCAATCTGTGTTATTTAGGAACGATTTAATTCAGTTTAAGCATAGGAATGCTGGCGTTCCCTCGTCTTATTGTCTTAGCTGAATGTTATTCTTAGATGTTATTTTCAGTATATGTTTTGTGAAGATGAACTGAGGAAGATATGGTGAGCCCTGGTCCCAGTATGATCCCGCAGACTATCTGATTGTTTCCCTTGGAATGTGTTAAAAGCTGGATAGTTTCAAAGTACTTACCAGATCTTAGGCCATTCTATTGTTATCTTTGTTTTTGTCTTGAAAGTAACCAAGTAAAGAAGAGCTAGGAGAGGATTTGTGGTGAGCCCGGCCCGCTAGTTTCTAATCCAAAAGTTGCCTTCAAGTTTCCCTTTGTTTTAAGATGTTTTCTATTGAAAGTGTATCAAAGGCTGGCTAGTTTCAAAGTACTTACCAGATCCTAGTTTACTTTTACATTTTTCTTGAGTCCATGTCAAAGGCTGGCTAGTTTTAAAGTACTTACCAGAGCCTGGGTTGTTCTTATTTCTGCATCTGTCAATTTCTTCTTCTTATTGTATCATTCCATTCCATAAATCAATCTTCAAAGAGATCCTTAGACATAGATGACTTTCCCCATAGACCACTCTTGCCTCTTGCTATTCCAATTAAACCCTATTATGACTCCATAGCCCAATGGACTAAAACCTGCAATTTTCTACCTTGTTGACCGAAGCTTACTCTGATTGCCTGCAACTTCTCACCTTTGGAACTTTTTGCACTCAGAACTTTTCACCTTGAACAGTAATCATGCTCAACCATCCAAAAAACAAACAAACCCTTGGCCTTCATAACTAGCCTAATATCATAACCCCAAACTTCAAAGACAAATCCATCTTTATACATATTGGAGAGATCCCTCTCCGGATTCAGGAGGGCTAGATCCTAGAATCCCAAAGTTGGTTGAAACGATGTTGCTTCTATAATTGGACACTACCAATCTTGCTAATAAATTACGAGGATCCATAACGACAACCATCCAATGAATGAGTCATGTAACCAATCATAATAATCCACATAATCACAACTTGGATTCTAACAGACAAAATCTAGGGTCTTGCGTTCCATCTCAACCCAAACAAAGTAAAAGTTCAAGCATGTGGACAGTAGGCACAAGTCGAACGTACGAAAATTGTCGCACGATTACCGGCCCGATAATGAGAGTCATTGGTGGCCATGAGAGGGTACCACGAATAATGACAATGGCCCTCGAGGTACTATAGGGTATAATCTACGGCATGTGAATTAGTGGTACGGTGTCGAACACCGAAATAGAATCACTCGATCGGAGGCCAATGATGTGCAGCTTCCGTTGAATGCGAAGAACTTTCCATTAAGGCATGCGGGCTCAAGGTGAGAAGGAGTCTCCAGATCAGCTTCCTGGATAATGAGCTGAAGTCGACAGGAAGTGACCTTGATCGAAGGTGGGCCATAATGTTTCCCACATCATCGACACGAGACAAAGGAACATAATGTCTTTGCGAATCAAGATCAGATGAGAATCAAAGGAAGGTTGAGACTTTGCAGAGGTCAACTTCTCTTGAACATATCGGCGGCACGAAAGTGGATTTGGTAGTATTTGACATCAACAGATCAGGGGTCATGATGACAAGGCAAAGAGAAGATGGGAGGTCAAAAGGGATTACCCAAACCCATGGAGGCAATCAGATAATGAGGTGAGATGTCCCCAACCCGACACGAATGCAGACAAGTGCCATGTTCAAGAGCGACATACTGCCGACATGACAATGATTTTGGTTCCATTTTTCCCCACTATTTCTGGCGAGTGCCTCTTTATTTTTACACAAGCTTGAAGAGGATACCATATGCTTGTCATACAAGTCCGTCCTAGTACATTTAACGAACCCTAGGAAGGAGAAACTCGAGTAACGTCATGATTGACAATTTCCAATGTCATTTAGGTTTAACGAGTCTGACAAAGGAAGAACTTGACATCTTTTCATGTTTAGAGAGTTTGAAAAGACAACAGAATATTAAACTCCAATAGTCCCTTTTCGTAAATAGTTCCTCAGATCCGAAAAGGTAGAAAACTATGTCTAAGAAAACCTCCTAGTCGCGATAGGTAGGGTATTCCATTTTCGTAAGTAATCTGTCCCAACCTAAAAAAGGGGTAAACGTATACTGGGTAGATGTCGTTTCGTTGCCACTTTAATGAGATCGAAATGAAAAGGGACTCGGCAATCTTTTCATGTTTAGAGAGTCATAAAAGAGCTGAAATATGACTCCAAAATGACTTTTTTTTTTTTACCGAGTCTGAAAAAGTATAAAATACAACTCGTATCACCATCGAAGCTGTGAAAAAACTTGTCACTGCACAGAAAAGCAAGTGTAAAATCCATTTTTCGACAAAATATATTGAAATATTGAGAAAAATGACTTTTAAAACCTAATTTTGACTTCAAAAGTTATAAATATGCCACAAATGGTAAAAACATATTTACTTTTACTTTTTACCTCATCTGGAAAGCAACAGTGGTCATTTTGTGTGCGAACTTGCAGCGGTGATTGCGATTGATCCAGGACACCATTCAGATCCTCGTTTGTTCCAGGTAAGAGGCACTCCCTTAAGCTCTGTTTTGATCCATTCTTTATGGTTTTCCATTGTGCATTCGATATTTGGAGGAGACCTTTTGAAATTTTAGGGCTCCGCTCATTAGCGCGGGTATCGGGCACGGACCCGCGCCAATGGACTTTTACTCACAAAGAAGTCGCACCAACTGGCGCAACGCGGTTTTCCACTTTAAATTTCTCA
The DNA here is from genome assembly GCA_034641835.2 of Pinus albicaulis. Lineage (NCBI taxonomy): Eukaryota > Viridiplantae > Streptophyta > Pinopsida > Pinales > Pinaceae > Pinus > Pinus albicaulis. The sequence goes on along the minus strand of CM076583.1, from coordinate 428,141,804 downwards.
AATGTGAGCCATCCATATGGATTTTTTAAGTGTAACAGAGATCTAACAAGGCATTTTGACCATGTTGGTGCAGGTATCTAGGCACAATGGTGATTGAATGGAAAGAGAGGGAGCATGGGGAAGAGGATGAAATGGATATGGGAAACGAAGCTTGCATGAATGCACTCCAAGACTGTGGTCTCAAGAAATTCTTCCTTACACCATTTTTATGAGCTCAACCTGAGCTATTACAGTACCTGGTCAGCGTATGGGATGAAAATGAAGAAGTGTTCAAACTTCGGGACCAAGTATTAGCTCTTGAGGTCTCTGATGTTTACTTTATAACTGGATTGTCCCACAGAGGTCCAGTGCCAATCATAACGGGCAGCAGACCTTTCGAAGAGAAAATGGACATGGTAATGGCAAGACTGTGCCCAGGGGCATGAACAGGATCGGGAAGCGGGAAGGTGGACATCCACACTATCCGTGACCTAGCACACAGGGTAGTGCTTCATACCATTACGCGAGTTGCAGGATCGCAGGCTCCGCATGAGGCAACAAAGGTGCAACTCCTATTAGCCTCCGAGTGTATGAATCCTACACTGTTTGATTGGGCTACTGTAGTGACAGCCAACATAAAGAGGCAACTAACAAAGTGCAAGAAAGACAAACTAAAGCAGTTTGGATACGGTTCCATTCTGGTGTTGTTCATCCTAGAACGACTACCCATTTTCCAGGGCCAAGGGGCAATATTTGCCGAGCCGGTACCAAGAGAGCCAAGGATGGCTCGCTGGGCAGCACTTATGCCCAAGTCAAGAGAGGCCAATAGATGTCCTAGAGGCCTGAATTCTTTGTGTGGTTACGGCGTCAACTGGTCGTGGTTGAGGATTGGCCTTATGCTGGGATTGATTTCACTGGAGATCTCGATCTTCCGCTCTTGGAAGGGGAGGACTGGGACGAGGAGCTGGGTATGATTCTCTTTTTTATTTTTATGTATTTATGATTTTTTTTGGTAATACATGTGTGTTCTAACAATATTTTTATGTGTATGCAGACGTTGGCCCAGAGAGGCCCACGAGCATGTCGTCCATTGCGCGGAGGACCCATCTCGTACATGACCCTCAGGCTGAAGGTGGCGAAGGGAGCGAGCTGATCCAGAACCTGGAGGGCATTTCCCGGGGAATCCCGGACTATGCATGGCTGGCAGACGTCCCATTATCTTACCAGCGACACACTGTGGGGGTTCCTAGTCACCTCCACAGACTGTTGAGGCGATTGGTGCACACGGTGGCATGTTACCACGAGCACCATGCTAATTAGCTATTTAGGGCTTTCATATGCATATTTTTTGAGAGACATGTTGTCTCCGACTATTATTAGACAAACATGTATATTTTTTGACTTTATGTGATGTATTGCAAACTATTCGGCACATATATCTATATATCTATTTCTGGATGGATCTTTTTACATGTGATGATGTTTTTATAAGTTGCGTAAATGTCGATCTAAAACCAAATTAGCTACTGCATCTGTTAATGTATTCATATGTCTGGGTATGTGTTGATATGTGATATAATCAAAATTTCTTTCCAGTAAACGAATATGTAGATACAGACGTAAAATGGATGGGTTTCTTACTCAATAATGACCGTTAAGTTGTAATACTACAAGTTGTGAGTCCATATACACAAGTAATGCATGAATACCGAGGTTGAAAGCCTCGGTTAATAATTATAAAACATCACTATACTTTGCAACATTATTTGTGGTAGGCCCTAGACACACACCCTGCAAATTAACCAACTCACCAGTAGGATCATAGATTACCTAGGCTGCCAAGGACAGATTCCTGGTACTGCGGGAGGCACCATCCGCGAAACCGACAAAAGGAGTAAAAGACATCTACACAATCAGGAAGACACAATCAGTAGAAGGATGCTTACAATGCACATCACACCACACATGCACACAAATGAATATAAACACCTATGTACACACACCACACAA